>CM053623.1:118826115-118882713 GCA_028646595.1 Phalanger gymnotis
GACTGGGCTTAAATCTTCAGCAGGCTCTTCACTCCTGCTCTGATCAGCCACTTAAGTCCTCCCACCAGGTGGGCCTGGGTCCAGAAGCAACTGCAGCTGTAGATCTAAAGCTGCCCCGCCTCCATTGCCCCAGGGGCGGTAGCCGAACCGCAAACTTCGTCCCGTCTCACAGCTTTTCCCACTAACCTTCTCTGTTGTCTTTGCTGTTTGTGGTTTGTGAGGTCTGGTACATGCCACAGCTCAGTAATTCAGCAAGCTAGGGCACTCTCCACTGGGCTCCTGGTCTGGTCAGCCCAAGCCGCGCGCACTGGGCTCTGCTTCGCTCAACTCCGCTCCCCTCAGCTGGGAGCTGGGAGTTCCGTGCGGGACAGACCTTACCCCGAGACCATCCAGGCTGTCCTGGGCTGGAGCCCTGCTTCCCTCTGCCACTTTGTGGGTTCTGCGGTTCTAGAATTGGTTCAGAGCCATTTTTTTATAGGTTTTTGGAGGGACTTGGTGGGGAGCTCACGCCAGTTACTGCTTTCCAGTCACCATCTTGGCTCCCCCCCCCATTTTTCTTATATATAGCCTATTTGTACATAGTTGTTTGCATGTTGTCTCCCCCATTGGATTGTGAACTTTTTGAGGATAGGAACTGTCTTTTGCCTTTCTTTGTATCTTCTGTACTTAGCATGATACCTAATAAATGTTTGTTTACTGACTAACTGAATTACTGTCGTGATAGAATTTTCTGTGGTAACTAGTAGTGACAATAGCTGGTTTAGGTTCTCAACCCAACTCATCTCCCTTGGACAACATAGATAATGTATGTCTTTTACTAAAGTGGCCTTTCTGTCATTTTCAGTAAGAGTTTAGTGCAGAGGGTGGCTGAGAACTTTCATTTTTATAAATAATCCTCATTATATTTTAGTTTGAAGGAGACTTTAGAGGTCATAAAATCTAAAAGTTTCCTGAGGCTCAGAGCAGGTAAGTGACTTGCCTCAGGTTACACAGCAAGTGGAAGATTTGGGATTCCAATCAGTGCCTTGTCTACTGGGCAGCATTTTAATGAGTTTTTGTTGTTGTTGTTCTGTCCAGATAAAATTAAGCTGCTTATCATAAATGATAAATTTGATAACTCTTGGCCCTGTCAGTAATCCTAATCCTGACCTACATTCAAATCCCTCTTCTAATATGTACTAGCTACGTAAACCTTGGAAGAACACTTAATCTCTCAGTACCCCAGCCAGCACTGTAAGATTACAATTTGCAGAACAGTTGCCAATCTGCAGTGGAATAGAGGGAGTTTTATAACCATGTAATACTTCATTCTAGTGAAATCAGAGGTCTCATCCAAAAAAAACCCAGACCTGTAAGATTATAGGTCTATGCAGCTAGCTGGGTCCGCAGAGGTCATCTCATTCAACTCTCTGATTTTACAGAGTTAAAAATGGAGGCCCCATGAAATTAAGTGCCTTGGCCCACTCATACATGTACCATAGAGGTAGAATCTGAAGCCATGTTTCCTGACAGGACGCAGTGCTCTTTTTGCTGTCTGGAAAATTTATTGAGTCCTTGAAGGACTCAACTTGGTCACTATTTTGATGAATGGGAAGTATCAGTGTTGGTAATCCCTCCATTTCTGTTCATCACAAACCATTGGTCCAAACTCATTCTGTGTGGTTTTTCCATGTCTTTCCTTAAATCTTTTCTAGAAAATCTACCTAATGCAATGGAGATTTTTCTTAGCTCATTTTACTGTTTTGTGGAAACCAGGGCAGCACTTAGGAGTAATTTTCTTTACTCTTACTATAAGACTGGCTTATCTTCTTTCCTGGTCACATATGTCTCTGATGTTTTTTGAATGCCACTTTTGGGTGGAAGTTGTCACCGGTCATATGCGTTAAGCTACTTAAAAAAACAAATGAATTTTTCAATTTCCCCTTGGGTTACCTTTAATTCTGATTTTTTTATTGTGGTTTTTCATGATTCTAAGCCATAATGTATAATTGGAGGAATATTGGTTTTTGAAATATGAGTTTTTGTGGCAGAGAGCAGCTTGGTTTCATCAATTTCTGAAATACAATATAGCTTAATCTCTTTCTCTCATTAAGTTCTGGACCCAGTTAATAGCTAAGAAGTATATTCTGGAAGATTAACTCACTGGGTTGTTCATCTGATTGCATGTCATAATCTGAGCTGTGTGTATGTTTTATTTGCTGAATTCTCCTGATGTGAATGGCAGCACCAAATCCTTATTGAGTGACTGTGGATCTCAATGAGGAGTTTCTGGAATGTTTAGAACTCAATGTAGTTTTCAGTTTCATACTCATCAGAGTATGTGTCAAAATTGCTTTTTTGCTTTTTCTTTGTCTTCCCAGCACAGTACCTGGCACTTAGTAAGCGTTTAATAAAGGCTTTTTGCTTGGTTGACTGATTAAAAAATTCACTGGATTTAGTAAGCATTGAGTAATTGTAAGGCAACCCATTGGTAGACAAATGAAACAGTAAAATAAGAAGGAACAACTATTTGCGTTTTCTGGGAATTTACATTCTGTTAGAGGCTTCTATGTATAAACAAGTAATGAAGTACAGTGTAATTTGAGGAAGGAGAGGACACTAAGGACTAGAGGGATCAGAAAGGCAAGTATCGAAGGAAGCTAAAGGACATTTGTCCCACATGGGACCTCAGATGCTGCCTAGTCCAACCTGTACCCACAGGAGTCCATACTACATTATACTTGAATGGAGGTTGTTCTAGAAGCAGTAAGACAGGAGAACAGCACTATGACCCAAGGCCATCCCTTCTATTTTTCCATTGTTTTGTTACATCAATCCATAGTTTACCTCTTTGCTGGTACCCTCCCGACAGACCCCCCTCCCCAATTGCTCTTAGTATCATTCTCTAGGGCCATATTACAGCCCTTCACACACTCGAGGACAACTGCCATGTCTCCTACACCTACCAAGTCATTTCTACTCCAAGCTACATATGCCTTGGCCCTTCAAAGGATGCTTATAGCAGGAAACTAACCATGGTTGGCTCTTCTGGACATCCTCTTGCTTATCAATGTCTTTCCTAAAATGTGTCTGTAGAATGACTTAGAATATTGCAGAGATTTTCTGACAAGGTCAGAATCCAACAGAACTATTAACAGCCCAGACCTGGACACTCTGTCTCTCTTAGTTCAGCCAAAGATCATGTGAATTTTGATTCCTGTGGAGCTTGCCATTCACTAAAACTCCTAGATATTTTCCAAGCAAATTGCCATTTGGATAAGCATTCTCAATTTTATCCATGTGAATTTAATTTTTTTGGTAGGGCTTTACTTTCATCCCTACTCAGTTTCATTGTATTCTGTGGTTCTAGCTTGTCAGGATCTTTTTTTAATTCTGTCGTCTACCGTGTTAGTTGTTCCTCCCAGTTTGTGTCATGGGTAGACCATTTCTCCTAAATTTATACGTAACCAATACAGTACTGTAGTGTTTAAAGCCAGAATTATAGTAAAAGAGAAAAAACTATTTTTATGTATGAAAGGCACGTATTACGTGTTCTTGACAGTTTCTTCCTCACAGGACTCTGTATGCACTAAATCTCAGGGGAACATGAATATTGAAAGTATTTTAAGCATGGAGGGCACCCTATATAGAGCCTTAGAGGTGGGAGATAGGAATACTAGTAATAATATTAAATTGACCAATTGCCCAGAAAGTGTAAAGAGGACTAGTGTGAAATAAGCCTGGAAAGGCAAGCTTAAATTTCCTTGGTTCAGGACTTTAAATGCCAATCTGAGAAGTCTGCTACTGTTCTAAAGGCAGAAGGGAGCCTTTGAAGATTCTTAAGCAGAGGAATTATATGGTCAGATATGTGCTTTAGGAAGATTATTTTGGCAGCTGTGTGGAGAATGGTCAGGTTCAGGGGGAGACTAGAAGCTGTGCGACTAGTTATGAGTCAGTTGCAGAAGTCCAGCTATTGAGGTGGTGAGGACAGTGAAACTGGGCAGTAGATATGTGAATGAAGAGATGGAAACAGATGTGAGACATTATGAATGTACAATTCCCAAGACTTGGAGGCTGATTGGATAAACTAATGAGGGAGAGGACAGAATTAATGACTTCTGGGATTGCAAACCTGAGTGACTGGAGCCATGGTGGAGCTCTCAAGAGAAAAAGGCAAGTTTGGAGAAGGAGCAAGTTTGAGGGGAAGATAATGATTTTTCTTTTGGATACATTGAGTTTAGATTCGTATAGAAGGTTCCAGTGGATTAATTGGTGAGGCAGGACTAGAACTCAGCAGAGAAGACAGCCAATCTGTCTGGTGCCTGCTTCCCTTTGTAACTTCGGTGTATACTATTCCTTTTTCCATACTCTACACTCTTCTCTTTATTCTTCACATACAATATTCCATGTCTTATCTTGGGGTTTGCACTGACTCTCTCACATGCCTGAAATGCATTCTTTCTTCACCTCTCCCTCATAGAATCCCTTCATTTCCTCAGTACTTAGCTCAAGTTTCACCTTTGACAGGTAGTCTTCCATGATCCCCCAATTGCCAGTGTTTTCTCTTTCAAAATTCCCTTCTTTGTGTTTATTTTGTATTTATCTTACGTGTTTATATATATATGTATATGTGTGTATATATGTACATGTATCTATGTGTATATGTGTATATTTTTCTCCAATTAAATGTGCAAAATTTTAATGGACTGAGGTACATGATTCTGAAATTGCTCGTTATAACCAGTACTTTCCTGCTTGTCATTTAATTTTTTCTGACATTCTTCAGTGCTTGCCACTTCTAACTCTCCTCGATAAAAGTATTCGTGATGTTCAAATGTGAAGCAAGTGTTTAGTCGTCTTTGGCCTTTTTCATTTCTTGGTTCACGACCATACTTTCCAGTTTTGTGGGACCAGCCTTCCCGGGTCTAGCTTTGCACAGAATTATTTAGTTGGGAGGATCAGTTAAGGTTCTTGGTTTTTCGTAGACTGGCTCTGTTTCTTTGTCCTCTGCAATAGATACTGACTGGTACATAAGTAGCAATTTTACTTCTAATACTCTATTAGCTCTTGCTTATTTTGAACAATATAAAGCACAGTTATCTACATGGTCAATGCACGTGTTATTGCGAGAAAAATTATTAGTAAACTTTAACACATAAAAATATGAACTATCATTACTAATTATATTAATCCATCAATATTTGGAGGAGCTATGATTTTGTTAATATGGGAATCCCTCCATAACAATAATTATATTTCATGACCAGAAACGCTATTTTCTATACAAGTGATTTGATTATGTTGTTTGAATAGCAGTAGACCTAAAACTATCTTTTCCAGAAACAAAGTAAATTTGAGTTTTGATTTACTTAATGCTGAAATGTAATTTTGCAAAAATGATACTTTTGATATTTTCATATAGTAGATAAATAATGCATTGTCCTTTATGCTTTATTATGCTATTTAACTTGTTTAACTAAGGGTTTAAAAATCCATAATTTAATATATTAGTATTATGATTCCAAGGGTGTTATGTAGATGAATAATGAATAAATATTCAAACTGTTAAGACTTTTTCATTGTATGTAATGTGACAGATTTTCCTTTTCAGGGATTTCTTTCTTTTTTTAATGTATTAGTTAAGGATTTATACACATATATATTTTATCTAAATCTAACTTACATGTTACTTTGCATCATCTGAATACGAGTCAGAAAAGATTAATTTTCTTTGTAACAAGGTATGTTTCTAAATGTACATTCGAGATGCTCTCTGATATATAGCTAGTCTAGTCATGGATCTCAAGTACAGTAATACTGCTTCACATTGTGTTATTAATTACTTGACATATTAATAATATTCTACCTACCAGTGCTATACAAACAAAAAGCATACAAATGCACATGTGCTAATCTGCTTTGCCTAACCATTCAAATCTCTTTTGTACTGGTTATTGAAAGAAACAGTAGCACATATGGTAGTTTCAGTAAACTTTCCTTGTCCAGAAGTATGGGTTGGTTCTGAATAACTCAGGCATTGAGGGGCAAGGCTAGCACTGTTTAAATGCTATAGCATAAAAGGATCTAGACCTTTTTCCAGATAAGTCATTCTAGGGTAGGCAGATTCTTGAGTACATTATGAATACTTATTATATGTGGTTCCCTCTATCCCCGCATCTTGTGGAGAGGGGTGTAATTTGGCAAGACCACATCACCTATGGCAAGATAAAATGTATTTGGAGTATGTGTATATATTTATATTAGTATTTACACGTATATATTTATACTATGAACCACCATCTCCTCTCATAATTTTTGGAAAGGTGCAGAGAAGAATATTAATGTTAATAACAATAATAACCAGCATTTGTATAGCACTTTGGTCATCCTGATTTCATGCCCAATTCGCTTTCCACTGTGCCACCTTGTATGACTCAGAGATTTAAAGGCTTTTCTCCAACAAGGAGTTTCACACATGTAGGATCATAGATCTGGAGATTAAAGTTTTCTCAGAAGTCATTTATATGTATGTTTCTGTGTGTATAGAGATCAGAAAAGATTCCTTGTTAAATACCAATGAAGAAAACGTTATTGATGTACTGATTATTAACGTTAAATAAGCCTGTAATGATACAATAAAGAGGTTCATGTTGGGAATAAGTAGACTGCAGCATATTTCCAATAAGTACTTCTAAGAAATGGTATATGGGAGAAAATATGGATACTCAGACCCATGACAAGTTAAGTGAAAGAATGCTTCCAGCATGCTCTTTGGAGGATCTATCAGATAAAATGAATACAAATTGTGTTATAGATAAGATTAACACAAATTTCATGACAAGCATAGAGGGAATACAGCCTGCCTTGATGGAGAATACATTTATTGATGGAATCATGGATTCTGTGATGTATATATGAGCACATACTTCTTATGTTTTGAATGATAGGTTAATTTTTTGGTGTGAGGATTCTTTCAAATGAGGCAGCACATTGGATATAACTTTGTACCTAAAATCAGGAAGACTGAGTTTATATGTCATCTCAGACACTTACTAGCTATGAGATCCTGGGCAAGTCACTTAACCTCCCTCCCCTCCTCCTTCCTTTCTTCTTCACCCCTCTATAGAGGGTCAGCTCTGAGAAAGTCCATTCTGGGATATAGATACAGGCCAGGTTTTCCCTGGGGCATGTTCTTGCCATTGGGCTGATAATTCTGCGTGTGGGCTCTCCATACCCCACCTCAGCATATACATGCTGTTTAGGATGACGCTCCCCAAGCCTCCTCCAATACCCCCATGGCGCACATGTGCTAAATACCACCTGTGGGCTATTAACACAATATTGTTTAAGGCAAAAGGGAACAAAGCAGGAGGAAGTCATGCAATGCAAATGTTTTTGCACATGAGCTTGTTGGTTCTGCTTTCCTAAAAAAGCATATAAGCCCTGTCCTTCAGTTAAATAAATGGAGCTGTTCCTTACTCTTCTGCCTGGCCCATGTAATCTTTTCACTCTATGGCATTTGGTCATCTCTGGCCATTTCAGCACAACAGCTGCTGGCGTCACCCCTTCTTTCCCAGTGGATAAATAAAAGGAGGTGGAAAGGGTTGGCAGGGATTGTTGATGATTAAAAAAGGTAAAAAGATAAAGATAATGGGATTTTCAGTGGAGTATAAGCTTATGGAAGTTCAGAACATAAAATAATCCAAAAATTATCTTTGTAACTTACATATTTTGGAAGCTCCTTTTGGGGGCAAAGGAGCAGGCTTTTCTAAGAATCACAAAACTTTTAGAAATTCTATAAGCATTAATTTGTGTTGGTTGTTAGCATGCAAAATGTGAGGTTCTTGTTCAGTGATCCACAATTGGACATACTTCTAGAGGTACTGAATAGTGTCAGTCTTGACATTCTTATTATAAATCAAGCCAGAACAAAAGGGACTTGTATCTAATTGGAAGACAGTTCACAAAGTTTCCCTCAAGGCACAAATAAAGTTCTTTCTTTTCTTTCTTCTCTTTCCACATAGGGGTGTCATGCCCTTACCTGCTGGTGCTCCCCCTAAAAGGAATGTAAATTTTAATCTCTGAAACTTTTTCTTTTGTTTTGGTTTTTATCTTAAAGACCAGACTTAGCCTCAAATCACTCTAGTCCCAGACCTAGCCCTACTTTGTCACTGTTTGGGCCCTTATTGGCTCAGAATGAATGTAAATGGCAAATGATTTTGTTTTGGTGGAAACCCTGAGGGTCTTCCCTTCCAGATTTATTTCTTTTTTTAAATAGGTAAGAGGCCATTCTTGGCCTCATTTCTTTTTTTTGTTTGTTTTTGTTTTTTTTGTTTTGGAGGGGCGAAGGCAGGGCAATTGGGGTTAAGTGACTTGCCCAAGGTCACACAGTCAGGTCTTCCTGACTCCAGGGCTGGTTCTCTACTCACTGCGCCACCTAGTTGCCCTTTGACCTCATTTCTTACCTAGTTTTAATCACTGAATGGGCATTGCTTCAGTCAAACTGAGACCTGTTAAAGACCTTAGCTTGAAAAGGCCAAGGTTCCCCAATGTATCCCAGGCCATCTCCATTTGTGCTGATATCTGCCCACTGGACCCACGTGGCTCCAGAGGAGAAAGTGAGGCTGGTACCTTTGCACAGCCCTCCATCACTTAAATTCAATTCACTTACATGTCTTGGCCATCACCTCCGTGATATCATGGTCCTCTTCAAGAACAAAGGACAAAAAACAAAGTACTTGATTTTATTGTACAACCAAAGGTAGCAAGATATTATATTCATTGCATAGGATACTTGATCACTAAATACAGAATTTATCATAAGATCGTGCAAAAGGACTGCCATGAAAATAATTTCGGCTTATATTTTCACATTTATTGTAGAGGCTGAGGAGTCAGTCAGCAAGCATTTGTTAAGTACCTACTTTGTGCCAGGGCAACATGCTAAGTGCTAGAGGTAGAGAAATTCTGCAAAGAACTTGACAACCCTTGAATTTAAATCGACATGTACATTGGCACTCATTAACCTCAATGCAAATGTTGGGTACAGAGAAGGAGAGAAAATATATGTTGAGAATACATGGCTCAGGAGTAAGAAATAGGGCAAAGGCTAGAAGAAATGAGGCGAGAAGCCTCATTTTTATAAGTCATAAATAGTTTCTTCAAGAAGAAATTTGGAAAAGGCTCGACAAAGTATTAAATAGCATTACAAAAAATAAGGGTGATTCTATTTAATAGGAAATGATTGGCTTTTGATGTCGAAGTCATTTCACAATCAGCTGTCACATCAACACCTTGTTAGAGGAATAATGAAAATCAATACCAAATTAGAAGAAAGAATAAAAATACAACACCCAATTATGGCAACTCTTATTAAACCTTTTTAAACCTATTGAAAAATGGGAAATAGATTTTTTAAAAACCCATACATTGACATCGACTGTTATCATGTCCTAATTTATTAATAAATTGTTTAATCCAGGGCCACTAGGATCATGAAGGGCCTTGAGTCCGTATCATATCAAGATTGGTCGAAGGACTCGGGGTGGGTTAGCCTGGAGAAGATTCAGGAGGCTGATTAGCTAGGCCTTGGTCTTTGAGGGCAGAACCAGAAAATGATGTCCGCAAAAACATCCTGCCAATTAGAGATCTCCAAAAGTGGTATGAGTTGCCTCCAGAAGTGATGTGTTTCCTCTCCGTCACTGTTGTCATTCAGTTGTATCCAACTCTTTGTGGACCATTACAGGTTTTCTTGGCAAAGATATTGGAGTAGATTGCCACTTCCTTCTCCAGCTCATTTTATAGATGTGAAAACTGAGTCAAGCAGGGCTAAGTGACTTGCTCAGTCACACAGTATTTGAGGTTGGATTTGAACTCAGGTCTTGCTGACTGTAGGCCCAGCACTCTGTCTGCTGCACCACTCAGCTGCTCTCTTCCTAAGGATCTTCAAATAAAGCCTAAGTGACCACCTGTCAGGTTTATTGTAGTGGGAATTCCTTTCAGCAGTGGGTTGGACTAAATGGCTACTGAGGTTCCTTCTAACTTCAATTATGAGAAGTTAAGTTGAACTAGTGGAGGGAGCACCTAGATGGATGTCATTACAGATCTGTTAGAGCACCAAAGATTTACGGTAAAATTAAAACTAAAATCTGTTGGTGCCCTATTATTGTGTTACCCAGAGAAGTATAATAGATCCGTAGGTTATTTTTTCCCAAGTTTTAATAAAATTCTTATCTCCATTCTCATTTTCTTTAGGACCTGTCTTCTACTTTGTAAAGTAAATGTAAAATGTTACTATTTTCTAGGTGTTCTTCAAATGATGCAGACAAGAATTGGGGCCCTCCAGGGAGCTGTTGACAGGTATGTTGTTGTGCAAGAGCATAGGGGAATAGAAACATGACATTTTTATACTCTCCTATTTTAAAATATTGTTATTTTTTAACAGGATTAAAGCTAAAATTGTTGATCCATACAACAAGATAGTAGCACGCACAGCTCAACTGGCGAGGCTTCAAGTAAGTTGTCTTCTAAATTTTTCCACTCTTTATTGTGCTAAATTCTTATCAACTTTGAATTATTTGTGGTGACTAGACAAAGGCACAAAAGTAAGGTTATTTGAAATGGATTTTTAATGAATGTGGAATGACAAGAGATTATAGAGGGAAATAACATACATTTCTCAAAGCTGTATATCCAGTGCAAAAAAAAAGGATATAGCGAAATAATTTTTCAAGTAAGATAATCCTATTCCTTTTTCCCATGTGTACAAAATATACATATATGTATATGTGTGTATACGTGCATACATACATACACGCATACATACATACATGCACACACATACATGCATGCACACACACATTGTTACATGTATGGTCAATTGTCACTGATATTGGTCAATTCATTTTATAGTGCTTACGCTGAGTATAATAAGGAAACAGACTACAACGAAGATTATGGTGATTTATGTACCAAAATCCAATATAGCAGATGATGAAGTAGAGAAATTATATGAAGGATTTGACAGAATGGTCAAAATTAATTTGATATATACTTTAGCTATTCTTTGATTGTGATGTGAAACATGTACTGGAGGTTCACTGGAATAGTCTCGCTCTGTACTTCCTGTCCCCCAGACCTGGAGTGGCTCCTTCTTAGAATCTATTAATCCCTTTATTCCCTCAAAACTTTGCTTAGTGTATGATCCCCTCCTCAAAATCTTACCTTGTATTTATTTTGTATGTATTTTGAATATTCCTAAATACGTATATGTTATCTTACCTGATAGAACGTAAGCTAATCAAGGTTAGGGGCTGTTTCGTTTTTGTCTTTGAATTCCCAGCAGTTACCATAGTGCCTGGCATATAGCATGCCCTTACGTAATGCTTGTCGATAGATTGATTTAACTGGGAGAAATATATTGGAAAGTATGGCTTGGGACCAAGAAATGAAAGCTATTCTAGGTGTATAGAATACTCAGATGTTGTATATGTTAATATCATGAAAATTGTCTTTAGGAAGAGATTTGGAAAGTGATGAAAGTGGAAGAAAAATAAAGCTCTTGAGGTTTTTGTAAATGAAATTTTGTAAATGAAAGAAAGAAAAAAGAAGCTTTGAAAATTTGAAATTAAATGCTTGACTCTTAATACTTTGCTTTCATCAAATGCTGTCTTTTTTTTCCTTTTAAATTGAGAAAAAGTATATGCAAGCTTAGAAAATGCTAAATATGAGATTTAGTAGTAAAATTTCTTTTTGTAATTGAAAAGTTCTTTGACGGATAACAGCCCTGTACTGTGTACTCTAAAATTACGCTTTTATAGATGCTTTTGGTATTTTCATATTTTTGTAACTATAGGATTTATTCTTAAGCAAGACCCTCCACTTTCTGACAATTTCTGTTAACTTATATAATTCTAACAACTTAGTAGAGTAATTTTTTGGGGGGGGGGTTAAATTTTTTAATACTTTATTTTTTTCCATTTTCATGTAAAAAACAATTCTAACCTTCACTTTTTTTTTTTCAATTTTGAGTTCCAAATTCTTGCCCACCCTCCCTTCCTTCCCCCCTCATTGAAAAGACAGATTATTTTATAAAGGTTATACATGTACAGTTATGCAAAACATATTTCAGTATTAGTCATGTTGTGAAAGAAAACAGAGGCAGAAAAAAAAGAAAAAAGAAAAGTTAAAAGAAAAGCACAGTATGCTTCAATTAGAGTATTTTTTTTTTAAAAAAAAAGAATCTGAATTTTAGTGAAATTGAAATTACTTCTTTGCTGCCTTTTTTAAAAATCAAACCTTTGATATCGTCGCTATAGGGAGCACTTGGTGATGAACTTACCTTATCAGTGCAGACCAGCACCTTTTCAGCAGCTTATAAACTGCTGCCTAGAGAACTCAGAGGTTGAGTGACTTGCCCAGGGTCATATAGCCAGTCTGTACCTAAGTGGAACCTGAATCTTAGGGCAGCAGCTCTGTACTAGGCCAGTCCTAGAAATCCCAGGAACTTAGTAGTTTTTTTAATGACTTATTCACCTAAATCTTTAACTACTTAATCTCCTGTAGCTCTCAAACCATGGTGAGACAGACATCATTATTATAAACGTGAACATAGAAACATTATGTATAAAAACAGAGGACTTGATATAAGCCCCTGTAAGATTCAATACTAAAGAAATTTACCTATCGCCTTTGTGTATGTTTGTTATTTTAACTTGTGAATACATTTTCTGTATATGTTCCTTTTGAGAAAACTTAGTAAAACTTAAAAATAGATTTGGAAAACTTAGGAAATCATATTTTAATATTCACCCTTTGTAATTGCACTATTCATGATGACACAGATAGTTGTAGTGGATTGTGCTGAACTTGGAGTCAGGAGGACCTGAATTTGAATCCTGCCTCATACACATGGGAGGCAGTATGGCAGAGTGGAAAGGGCACTGACTCTGGAGTTGGGGAGCCAGGGTTCGAATCCCATCCCTAATGCTTTCCTACCTGTGTGAACTTGGGTAAATCACTTAACCTTTCTTGGTCTCGTAGAATGGATGGGTCAGATTAGATGGCCTCTTTGGGACCTTTCAGCTCTAAACCTATGGCTATGTGACTCTGGGCAAGTCTCTTGTTTCCTCATATTTAAAATGAGAATAACAATAGCTCCTACTTCATAAGTTTGCTGTGAGGATTACATGATGTAACAAACTAAATATGTAATGATAATTGCTAGTATTTGTATAGTGCTTATGGCTTACAAAGCCCTTTATAAATATGATCTCATTTTATCTTTACAACAAGCTTGCCAAGTAGATGCTTTTATTATCCCCATTTTACAGATGAGGTAACTGAGGCAGGCAGAAACTAAGTGATTTGTCCAGATTTTCCTGAGAAGATACACACACACACTTTCATGTTTTGGCTGTTTTGATGTCTTGAAAAACCACATAATAGCACTGAGACTTGTTTCCATTTAAGACAGTACTTGACTTGTTATGATTGGCTCATGTCAGAAATAATGGCCTTAATGCTTTCTGATGGCATTAAACGATTCTCTGAACTTGATTAAATGACCCACATGGACATTAAAAAATTGACATATTTTTCTGCTGATTAATATGGGCTTTGCATTGGCTCTTCTGTTAACAGATTTTCAGTGATGAGTCATAATCTAGCCATGGCATAAAAACTTAATCTCTAAATTTTATTTTAAACATATGACTTAGGAGATGATAATGAAGAAATAATACTTTGATTTCACTTAAGGATTAGATGGAGCCTCACTAATTCTGCACTGGAGTCCTTGTTGTGGGGCTACACTTTAAGTTTTTTTCTTCTGAATCTTTGACATGAAGTATCATCAAGACTCATGTGATGTTAAATTCTTCTCTGAACAAATTATTATAGCCTAATTCTAGTATAACCAGATAATTAATTTAACTAATAATTTAAGAAAATTTAGAAAGTTTTAGTCTCTCCAGGATATTGATTGTTTTTATATGAGAATGTAAGGTGATGGTAACATATTTCTTATCAAATTGTTAAAATGGTATTTAATTTATCTTCAGCTATTTTATTCAATTCTGTATTTAGGTTTTAGGATGGTATGTTTTGAATATGAATTGAGAGAGCACTATCTATCCTGCCTATATTTTTACCTGTATGTATTAGCAAAACCTTTTTATTGTATCTTTTTAGAAATTCCTAAGTTTACTACTAAAGACTATTTTATTTAAAAAATCCTTATTAGTTAACATTTAGGGATAAATAATGGATATTTTTAGAATATTTTTTTTTTACAGATCTGTGTTTTGTTATAAAGTTGAAAAACAAAGTATCTTGATATTATGCATGATAATGAATTTCACACATTGTATTTAAAAATAGATCATGTGATTGGCAAGATGAGTAGTTGCTTTTTACAAATCTTTGTAACTTAAAAGCTTTAGAAAAAGAAGTTATGTATCAGAGAATAACTCATGCTGAATCCACAAGATAAGACAAACAATACACAAGGTAAAAGTTTCATGAAATAACATCATGAAATAAATGCATATATTAAGTACCTATTATATGTCAGACACTGTGCTAAGTATGCCCACACCAATAAAAAATAAACCCACACCAGAGATTTTTGGAAGTTTGAAGGCAATAGAATATTCTTTAAAACTGAGAAGCTTAAGTAGAAACACAAAATAACATACTATTAGCTTAATATAATCATTAAAAAAGAGATGGAGATGAACAAAAGAGGTATTCTTCCAGAAATATTAAAAGCTCATAGAGGAGTGGAATATTTGATTTGCCAGCACCTCAAACAAGAGAAATATAAACAGGGTACATAAGATATAAAAGTATTGTTATTAATAAAAGACTAAGGAATTCAACTTTCTTGTGTTAAATTTTTTTAAAATGCACTAAAAGATAAAATTAATGGACAAAAAGAGACCTAAGGAACTCAGATTTTAAGAGGAATTTTAAAAATTATAAACAAGGAAGGAGGAACACCTGAATTAATACTTCTTGGTCTAAATCCCATTTTCCTCTATAAGTGAAGCAGTCTCTTTGGTGGAATGTATACCACAGTGGGAAGTTTCATAATTGGAGAGAGGGAAGGTCAGAAACTAGGGGAGCCCAGCAAATCCATAGGTGACCAGAGAAGAGCTAATAATTTTCTTATTCTCTTAACATAAGTGAGGGCTATCAAATAATGGGATAAAAGCAGTAGAGTGGAGAGATTAGGATGGGAGAATGGCTAAGGGAATTCTCATCCTGGAAGTCGAAAAGAGTTTCACTAAACAACATTCTCATGGTGGGACAAGATTGAGCTCTGTGGTTGAGACCAAGGACTGATGATGAATATCATGGGGGTTAGAAGGGGAATAATTGAACACATTAGATTACCCTGTATGAGATGGTTATCTTCAATAACAGTATCTCACTCATGGAGTGGGGAGGGGGACATTTGAGCCCAGGTTATTGAGGGAGAAGTTGAAACATAGAACTGAAGATGAGATAATCTGGCTTTAAGGTGATAAGTGACCTAGGACTGGGTCTCATGACATGGGACACAGAGTGACTCCTATCATACAATGCTATTTCCATATGATACCTGCTTGCAGTTTTAACTCCTGAGGAACAAGTTGCCTCATTCATGAAAAGTTCATTACTTCTCATCTCATCACCATGCTGCTAAATAAAGCTTTAATCGACACCACCTTCCTCAGTCTCTTCTCCTCTTTTTGGAGGTCTAGAGGGTGGAGTAACAAACTCTTCCTAATGCTTTCCTTTATAAAGAGCAAGAACTGGACTCAGTCCATTTGCATCTGCTATGATGCTTGGTTTCAACTCCATGGAACAAGATGCCCCTGTGCCCTGTATGTCCTGCTGTCCACTCTCCTCACTCCATCCCCACTTTTCTGACCCCTTTTGTGCCTGTTTCCTCCTTTAGGTGGTAAGATTCTGGAGGGCAGGGACTGTCTTTCTTTTTATCAGTTGTATCCCCAGTGCTTAGCATAGTGCCTGGCACTTTATAGATGCTTAATAATTATTTATTGGATTGGACTGGATTTAAAAGAGATACAGCATAAAAAAGAGAACCTGGGGTAAGATCTATAAATGCAGTGACATAGAAATGAGGGAGAGAAAGGGAGGGAGGGGGAGAGAGGGAGAGAGAGAGAGGGAGGGAGGGAGGGGTGTCAGATTTGGCACCCTAGAAATGTCTATCCTAATGAGTGGCTCAAAGAGAATAAAGAACAAGTGAAGGTAAAGCCCTAGAATTGAAAAACAGAATTCAGAGTAAGGTAGAGAGGAAGAGAAGTAAGGAGGGCAAAGCAAAGAAATTTTTCTTTGTGGAAAAAAAAATACAGTGAACGATATTACTTAAAATAGGAAAGTAGGAGTGAGGAAGGACAATTTTGAATTTCATGCTTATTTGGGGAGGGGAAAAAGCATGAAAAAGGAGATGAAATATAACAGAGAAAGACAAATTAACAATTTAAGTTAAAGAACTTGCTATAGGGCAGGTAAATGAGAAGGTAGATCAGACAAGAGCCTTTGGGAATACATTAGCATTGGAGTAGTATGAACAAAATAAACTACAGGGACAAAGCATTAACTTTATAGAGTTGGGATAAAAAACTGAGGCAAAATATATAAATGGAGGAAAACACAAACTTACTGATAGCATTACAAAATTAAACGAAAGAGGTAGGAGAAGTAAGAAAACAAAAACCAACAAATTGTTATAAATGAAGCCCATTGAAAAAAATAGAGGCAGAACAAAAATGAGGTGGAATAAAACTCAGTATGGAACTACAGTCCAATAAATAGGGAGTAATTAGCAGAAGAAAGGTGTTAGAATGAAAAGGGGCTGAGGAAGTCTTCCAGGAAGCTCACTGAGTGGTTCACTATCAGTCCTTTTGAAATTGTGGTTGGTCATTTCATTGATTAGAGTTCTTAAGTCTTATAAAGTTAGTTTTTGCTGTAATGTAATTATAGAAGTTCTCACTGTATTCTACATCAGTTCATATGAGTCTTTCCATACTTTTCAGAAGTCATCCCTTTCATCATTTCTCATGGATCAATAATATTCCATTACATTAATAGATCATAATTCATTCAGCCATTCACAAACTGGTGAACACTCCCTTAGTTTCCAATTCTTTACCACTATATAAAGAACTAATGTAAATATATTTGTAAATCCTTTCCATCTTTCTTTTGTCTCTTTGCAATATAGGTCCAGTAGTGAGATCACTGAGCAAAAGAGTATGCACAGTCTAGTGATTTTTGGTCATAGTTCCAAATTGTTTTATAGAATTGCTGGACTAATTCAGAACTCTACCAACAATGCATTAAAAATTTTTTATTCTTTTTCTCTTTGTTACTTTCCTTTTTTCCCTGTTTGCTGAACTGGTGGAGGTGAGGGAGAACCTCATAGTTGTTTTGATTTGTACTTTTAGTGATTTGGAACATTTTATTTCCCATTTGGCTAGAGATAGTTTGAATTTCTTCCTTTGGAACTTCCTGTTCTTATACTTTGACTATTTTTCACTTAGTTTATATGATTGCCAGCTGGACATCCAGGAGGAGATACCCAGCAAGCAGTTGGAAATTTTGAGGCTAAAGAGAGAGAGAGGGAGATATCAAGGCTAGATATTTATATTTTGGAGTTGTTTTGTAGATAGAGGGTAATTGAAGTCATGTTAGTTGATTAGGTCACCAAGGAAGAGATAAGTGAAGAGGACTAAGGACAGAACCTTGGGGACAGCCACACTTAGTGGACTGGAAGAAGGGTGAATTAGCTCACTAAAAAGCTGTCAGACAGGTAGGAGAGCCAATGTCTTTGAAGTCAGGTGAAAAAAGAATTGAAAAGAATGACATATAATATCAGATGTTGCGGAAAGATTAATGAAGACTGAGAAAAAGTCATTGTGTTTGACAGTTAAGAGGTAATTGTTAATCCTGAAGAGAAATTTCTGTGGAGTATTACAGATAGAAAGCGGACTGCAAACCACTAAATCTGTATGTTGTGTGGAAGTAGAGGCAGTAGGTATAGCATCCTTTTTCTAGAAATTTAGCAGTAAAGAGAAAGCAATATAAGATAGTAGCTTAAATGGGTATCAGACTAAAGCGAAGTTAATTTTAGAATAGGGGAGACCCAAGCAAGTCTGTAGGTAAAGGAAAAAAGGGCAAGTAGAGGCAGAGGGGTTCAGGATAGGAGATGGTGAGAGGAAATGGTCCAGAGCAAGGATGCCAAGAATAGGATTAGGGATGGTATAAAAGTCACTAATTGAAATTTCCTTGGCAAGGAGTTCTGCCTAATCCTGGTAGGAATGATGAGAGACTGAGTAAGGACACATAGAAATTTTGAAATGTGGAAGAGGGGGAGATTAGGAAGTTTATGGTGAGTGACCTCAGTCTTCTCTGTAAAGTAGGAAGTAACAGTCTGATAAAAAAGAAAGGGGTTTGAAGAATAAAAAGGTTTGAAATAGCCACTGTGGGGCATGTGCTAAGGATTCAATACTTATTTTGGGGGGAAGGGTACAGATAGCCTCCAGGTTCAGTGAGAGAAAACTTGATGTAAAGAATTTATTAAAAAATAGAATTGTGTTACTTTATGTCCTATGATCAGTAATATGTTGTAATGTGTCATGCCTTTTATGTAAAAGGTCCACCAAAACCAAATTGCACTGATACTATGCTTCAAGGTTAATAGAGAGATTTCCTCACAACAAGTCTGTGACATTGACGATGAATGTTCATGTCAGTTATATCAAGGGACTGCAATTAATCATCAAGTGCCATCTGAGCCTTTGCAAGGAAAGGATGAATTATATTCAGCATAGCTTTAGTTATATTTCATTACATTGTAGTTATATGAAAATTAATAATACTTATGAATTATATAAAGTAACTCAAGTTAATCAGAATTTTAAATTGGTCATGTCATTATTCTGCTTCCTAATCATTATGGATAGATTCAATTGAATTCAGCAAACAATTAGTATGTGCTATGTGCCTACCTCGTAGTACCTGCTACACATTAATAATCACAGGGCCTGGCACAAAGAAGGTGCTTAATAGATGTTTATTGAATTGAATTAAATGTACAAGACATTGTTCTAGGTGTTGGGAATACAGAGATTAAAAATTTCAATCTCAAGATTACATTCTCCCAGTATAAACTGGAGTTCATTATATAAATTAAATATTTTATTTCTTTGTGCTAGTTTATAACAGCTAGTATTTATATAGCCCTTTAAGGCTTGTAAAGTGCTTTACAAATATTATCTCATTTAGTAAATGTGGAAGCTTTAAAAAGATTCTTCAGGGTTCTGAAGTAACATTACTGGTTGATTAAAAACAGTGTTAGAGATAGAGAAAGATTGATTGATCCTAAGCACTTTGAAGGACTTTTGAAGGACATTTTGAAAGATGCATATATTTGTAGCTTTGATGACAAAATTTTATGAATTGAGTGTCTATATCTAATATCCCGATATTTGTGCAGGTAGCCTGTGATTTTCTTCGGAGAATAATACGTATCTTGTATCTCAGTAAAAGACTCCAAGGACAGCTGCAAGGAGGAAGTAGAGAGATAACAAAAGCTGCTCAAAGTCTCAATGAACTTGGTAAGTCCTTTTCTTCCACTAAGTCTAAACACATTGAGTAATTCTCTTGGTTGTTTAGTTTATTGTCAATTTCTAGTAACATATATTAAAAATTAATAAGTTGGTTATAAACTCTGCCTTTCTGATGACAGATAAGGGGATGTGTGATTTAGGGATAAGAGGAATTGTTCAGGAAGAGACTTCATATTGAGATTTTGTTATTTGCCTGGGTGATCTTGGACAAATTGTTTAACCCTTTTAGACCTTGGTTTCTGCCTCTGTAAAATGTGAGAGTTAGATTTGCTGATTTCTCAGGTTTCTTCCACTTCTAAATCTTGTGATCCTATAATGTATTTATGATATGATAAGACTTCAAGTTGCTTAGCCTTCTGACTGATAAAGTGGCATGATGTTAATGTTTTATAATAAGGCATTAGCTATCCAAACCCCAATTAGACAGAGTTCTATGTTATTTAAATTGGAAGTAGTTGTGGCAACGGAGACTTAGAAAAAGGATTTCAGTGGTATACTGAATATACTGCTGCCCTTGTATGATAATACTTATAGGTCTTACCTGGTTACTGGGTGGTTGTGAGGGACCGATGAATTCATATATGTCAATCATTTTGCAAACTTCAAGAGCTACATAGATGTAAAATCTTTATTTACTGTTAAATGAATGTTCTCATCTACATGGGGTCAGATTGAAATTACTAGGACAGGTCACTATACGGTCCCACTACATACATCCTTAATAATAAGTAAGTGAATACTTGTTAAGTTCATTAAAACAATTATTCTTTAATATTTAATGCTTTATATTTAATATTTATATTGCACAGGTAAATAAAATAATTGCTTTTTTTGTAGTTGAACAAAATTATCGGGGTATAAGCTTGACTTCTGTATACTCCCTGAAAGCATCTGTAGTACTCCAGAAGAGAAAGGGCAATGCATATGATATATTTCTCATCATATATCTTTGTGATTTTGATTGTCTCTACGAGGTCTCTATTTCAAAAGCTTTTTGTTCAGGTAGCTTGGGAATTGTGAGTATTTGATATAGAAACATCTATTAAAATACTGTTTTTAAGTTTTTATGAATCAGTGTTATATGTGAGACATTGTAGGCAACAATTCAGCCTGTGATAATGTTCCACTTTCGTTTTACTTTATTGCTTAGTTTTCAAGGATATTTTGAGGCCTGTACTTTTGGCATGGAGATTTGAATGTTGGTCTAGGAAAGATAACAAGTTTCTGATGAATTATTCTAACCACTCAGGTCTTTACTGGTATTTGGTAGGTATAAAAATTCTGCAGTTTCCAGTAATGTGTTAAATAATTTCTATCAACGTCTTGCATGATCTAGATAGATTATTAAGTATAGGATGCTTAAAGATGTGGCTTTAACTTTGCCCTGAATGGCCATCATAAACTACTCCTTTCCACAAACAAATCTGAGCCATTTGTCCTGTGTGACTTTGTTTACATAGTACTGGCTAAGTTCATATGTACATTGCTCACGGAGAGTCATTTGATTCCATTCTTGTATCCTAGCTGTTTTATAGATGCCATCCAGACATAAGTCATTTTAGGTACATTACACAAAATCAGTGGCATTGATATGTTCTCACTTTTTACTATTACTTGGTGAAATGATGTCTGCATGTACCAAAAGTATTTCTGTGGGTTTTTGACTTGTTTTTCATATGTTGTGAAAATGTTTTATCAGTCCTCTACCTCTGGAGTGCTAATCTTTGTATAGTTGACTTAGGCTGATGGTGGGCTCTGTATTTTACTAATATTGTATATGGGTTTTTGCTAAAAGATTTCTGAAATCTGTTATGGCTCAATTTATAGTTCTAAAACTGTATATTTTCACTGTTCTTATATAGGTGTTAATTGATTTAAATGTACTCTTCCCATTAAGCTTTGATTTCAGTATGCCTTTAAGTTTCTTAATACATTTAGCTGCAGCTTTCTCCTTGATAGACTTATGCTCTCTGTGTCTTGCCTGGAGAAGACCAAGGTATTTAAAAGTATTACCTTCATGTATTGATTAAGTTTGATTTACAGATTTAAGCTTGAAGCCTTGAGTTCCCATCTTCCCTTGGCATATATTAAAAATTTTATATTTAATGAGTCCAAGTGACATTTTGATATAATTGAAGAAAGATTTCACTAGATGAAGAAGCTATTTAATGTTCTTTTTAGTGGATAACTATGAGTTGGTGTACATCGAATATTTAAAATTTTTTTTATCCCTCTGTAACTTGGAAGCCCTATTCATATTTTGGAGAAATTGTAATGAATTTAAGGCTAGGTACAATGATAACAATTTTTACACTGCTTTCTTTAAAAATGCCGTGATTTTATGTCAATTCTTAACATTTTTTTATTGGTAGCATGTTTATATAGATAGTTTATTACATAGGCATCAAATACTTTAGGGTTATCACACTTCTTGGATCTGTTAGATCTGCTTGCAAGCTATGAATGTGGACAAGTCAACAGCTTGAGATAATCATTAAAGGTAGTATAAATGTAATGGCACTTTTGGACAGCTTGTTTAATAATTACTTTCTCAATAGTAAGTCGATCTTTATACCCCTGGGACTTGTTTGCACATTTTTCTTGGTCAGATAATATATTATTTTCTGGTATTTATACATAAATACACACAATACTCGTACATATGTATACACATACATATACTCTGTGCGTGTGTATTTGTGATACAAGCTGTGAATGCTTTGCATAAAGCATATACACAGAAATTGGCCTATATTTGGAGGAGTGATTTGTGACTAGTCATGGTTTGATTGATGTAATGGTCAGTGCCATCTTCATTGAAAGTTTTCTAGTAAGTGTGGTATTTCTGATTTGTTTTGGTTTATCTTGTCCATTTGTGTTATCAAAACACGAAAACTTGTTCCTCTATCCTCTAACTCAAGGTGATTATCGAGACAGTTTTTTTTTGGGCTGGCTTGTAATCCTGAGCTATCCCATTTTCTTTGATGCTTTAGAACAGTTGTGTCCTTTTCAGGGTGCCATCCCAGCCACTGGTATTGACAGAATTCCATTCCATTTGGATTTCAGGGTTTATGGAAGGTTTTCCCAGTTATCATAATCATCTCTGGACACACAAAGCCCCATACTGTGTATCTCCATGTCTGCCGTTCCCCTACTTTGCTGTTGTCCTTACTCATGGCATGGATGATGGGTTATACTTTCAGGGATTTGTCTTTGTTATTATTGGGTAGATTAATATTGATAACTTTTTACAGATTTTTTTCTTTGGTTTTTAAGGCAGAGCTGCCAAACATGGGGCCCAAAAGCAGCATTGTAGGCCTACAACACTCCTGAGTGCTGCTGATCCAGATTGAAATGTAATTGCAAAATATTTAACAAAGTAAATAAAAATACCATAGAACATAGATAATATTAACATGTAGTGTGGTTTTCTAAGTCCTGATATACAGTTTAGTGGCCAAGTTTTCATCTCAATTTGACATCGCTGATCTAAGGAATCAACATTAATAAATGATTCCTCACTTAATAATTATTTGTTTTTGTTATTGAATGGAGTTTCAATTTGTACCTGATTCTAGTTATTTTGGACAATCTGCATTTACTTGTTTCTTCAAGAACCTATTTAAACTAATGATTTTTTGTATTTTTTGGAATATGTTGTTTTTGAAGTTGCCTTTAAAAATGAGTAATGCTTGAGTGTTGTTTTCACAGTAGATGCTAAAGATAACAGTGCAAAAATCTGAGAATCAGCTGTTATTTTTGCTCACTTATATTTTAATCTTAAGTTCCAAAAATACTGTGAGAATATAATTATTAAAAACCTATCAAAATTACTCTAAAGTTTATTGTGTATTTTCTCTTTAATGTCTCTTCAGTCAGAAATTTGCTAGATCATGATTATAGTTTCTCTCAGAATCAACAGATGCTGTTATATAATTGGTAGTCTTTTTTTAAAGCTAACGTGACTATCAATCACAATATTCTGAGTTAATGCAGTGTGGAGTAAAATCCCATTATCCTCCAGCATGGTGTTAGCATTGTCAAGTGCTTTTATAAATAATAAAATACTTAATAATTATTGAGACAGTATAGTTTATATTGGGATTATATGTTAATGAACCATATTAACATGATCTTTAAAAGTTTTTCAGATTATACACTGTTTTGTGTTTGGAAAGGCATTACTCACTACCATATTTCAGTTTTTGCAGTTTCCAGCACAGTGATTAATAATGTAGTCTGTGAAGGATGTGAGAAAAAACTGCAAGTTTATAATTGGGAAGCGAACATACACACATAGCACACACACACAGCACATACACACGTACACAGTCTAATCATTCTAGGCAGGTAACATCAATGCTAACCTTACTGGCACTTTAGATTTATTAACAATGTTACTTACTGACCCATTTCTGACAAAGCATCCTTCCTTTCCCCATTTATGGTGCTCTCTGAGAGCCCTGCAAAAGCGGATTGGGATGTTTTACCAGAGAGTGAATTCCCCTTCACTAGAGGACTTGAAAAGGAGGCTGCATAACCGTTTGCAGTAGGACCAATGTCCTAATCCCTCCCCCGCCCCCGTGAAAGATAGGCCAGTTTTTCCTTAAAAGGTATTGAGACTTGGTTGGCTCAAAGGACTAAAAGCTCCAGCTGCTAACATCACTTCTTGGTTGATTGAGTTAAAAACAAGCAGTCTGGAAGAGGAACTCTCAGATATATCACTGGTGAATCACAATGGGTAACTCAGGCCAGGGAGCTTTGCACGGCTGAACCAACTCCAGCTGTCCTCAATGCCTATCTTTGTTGAATTTCCTTCTCCTGCTATGACTAAGTAAATCTCCTTTTGTTAACTGTTGAATGTCCTCTGAGTGTCTTATTTTTGTTCTGATGTTGAACTTAAACTACCAGGAGACTGGCCCAAGTCAGGTCCAGACCAGAATAACATTTGTTGGGGATGTGAAGATGGTGTTTCTCATCAGATACAGTTGGAATGGATGGCCTCTGAGGTCTCTTGTTACTCTCTGGTTCTGAGAACTCATTTTAGGTCAAACATGTTCATTGCTTAGATAAATAATAATTTATGGAATATAGGCTACATGACAAGATTACATACATAGCATAGATAACTATTTAAATTGTCACATGGAGTTATGGTATTTTTACACTGAAGTTTGGAGCAAGATGAAAAGTTGAGTTCTTGTTTTCAAGTTGCTGTCCTGAGTAATACAGGATAATGGGCCTCCCTCTTTCCATTTAACCATCTATTATTTTTAATAAGTATTCATTGTTGAGTTACTATTTCATGACTAGAACCACTAAGCTATGCTGTAAAAGGATCCAGTTCAGGCCTCAGGTTTCTCCTCAGAATGTTGTAATGAGCCAGGGGAGTATTTTTTTTTTTATCAAATTGTTGTCAGAAAGCATAAAATTAAGGAAATTTAAAAAACCCGAAAATAACCTCATTGTTATTCAGTCTCAGTCCAGGGTTATCTACTGTGTATGACATTTGTCTATGATAAATTGATGAGCTGTTGTGATACATTTATGTCACAGAGTATGTCACAGAGTAAGAGAAAGGTGGTAGCAATTGATTTTCTTTCTGGAGCATCTTCGGACCAGTGGACTTTCCCCTTCCCTCCCTTTGTGTATGGGTCATCTTATCTCTGTATTTGTCCTGTCAACTCGTGGTAAATATAGTCTCCTTTTTCCTTCAGAAGTGGCCGTGACACAAAATCAGGCTACAGTGGAACCGAAGGACCTACCTGATGACGTTGTTTTATAGCTGCGAAAGATTTGAATTAAAGGGAACATTGTTATTGTTTAGCAGAATCAGCCAGTTAACTGGACAGAATGCTCTGAGCCCTGGAGGGCTCACCATGAGTTGTAAAAAGTCTAGGTATTTTTCTTCCTCCTAGGGATAAAGATGAACTTCTCAGGGCAAGGGAGTGGGTCGGGAGAGCAGGATTAATTATCCAGTTGCATTAGAATGAAATAGGAAAGATGTGAGAGTGGAAGCAAACTGAGACAAACTTAAAAAAATAAGCTTCCAGGGTATATCTTAGACTTAGTACACATTCAGCTCCATCACCTATACTTTTTACATTTCTGCTACTGTATGACAGTATTGATTGCATTGTGGAATCATCATTTCCCACTTGGCTCACCTCCTAGATTTCATGATCTCCAGAAATTCATCATTCTGCAAGACGAAATCAAATCTGGAGAGAAAAAAAGAAATTTACGTGATAACATTATTATATATTTGAAAAGAATAGCAAGTTGTACATAATAGATTTGCAGTTTCATGTACGATCATCTTTTTTTCCACCTATTGTTACATAATTGTTTCCACCTATCTGTTCCACAAATACTTGTTTTATTTCTTAAGTGCAGAATAAAATAGATAAAATTATTAAAAAAAAGATGAAATCAGCCCTGAGACTCACACCTCTTCAGCAGTCCATAGTCCTGGGGTACTTCCTTCCTCCTTCAGGTTGGAGGTCCTCCCAACCCCCTGTCTGAGGAGGGCAACCAGGGAACTCACCTCATCGTTTTGCACCCTCTGACCTCTTGAATTTCATGATCTCCAAAAAAATCATCTTTCATCAAGATAAAATCAACTCTGAAACTCAGACATCCTGAGATGATTTTCTTCCTTGTCTTTCATTATGCATCTGAGCTGGCTGGCTACCCTCTTCCCCACCCTCCTTCAGTGTCTTATTTATGTGTTGTCTTCCTCTGTTAGAGTGTAAGTTCCTTGAGAACAGCGACTTACTTTCTTTGTATCTCCAATACTTAACACAGTGCCTGACTCATAGTAAATGTTTAACAAATATTTATTGATTGACTGAAATAACAAATTTGTAGTTACAAAGTCTGCATTAGAGTCCTGTTTTTTTCACCCTGGATTGATCACTTAGTCTTTGAGCCTCAGTTCCCCATTTGTGAAATAGAAATAATAATGCTTTTACTACCTGCTGAATAGTGTTATTTTGTGAAAAGAATTTTATAAACTTTAAATCTATAAATTTTATAGTTTATATTATATAATAATTATGTAATTATATTATGACATATAATCATCATAATTCTTATATAATAATCATATTATTTATATATAAATTTATAAACTTTAAATTTAAAATTATTGTTTTAATAATAACTTTGAGCAACCAAGTCATTCTAACTATTATAAATACCCAAAATAACCTCAACGATCCTCTGAAGGAAGATGCTGTTTGAACGCAGAAAGGAATGTTGCTGTAGTGTAGGAAATGATGAGCTGGTTGATTTAGAAAAACATGGAAAGACTTGGACCTATGAAGGAAGATGCTCTCCACCCTCAGAGAAACAGATGATGGGAGGAAATGTCCACAGTACAGTCTTACATATATGTGTGTGAGTGTGTGTGCGTGTGTGTATATATCTGTGTTTATTGATATCAAAGTGTATGTGTGTGTATATATTATATATACATATGTACATATTATACATAATCTTATGGTCTGCTGTGTACATGGTAATTTTTTTTCCTTTTTTCATTTTGTATTTCAGTGCAAAATTTAATAAAATTACAAAAACCAAACAAAAACCCTTTCAATTACTACAGAAATATGATCTGTTAAAAGGAAAATGTTAAATGTTGGAGAGGATATGAACTGGTCCAACCATTCTGGAGAGCAATTTAGAACTATGCCCAAAGGATTATAAAGCTATGCATACCCTTTGATCCAGTAATACCACTACTAGGGTCTGTATCCCAAAGAGATTTTTAAAAAGAGATAAAAAGACCTGTTTGTGAAAAAATTTTTATAGCAGCTCTTTTTGTAGAGGCTAAGAATTGGAAATTGAAGGGATGTCCATCATTTGGGAAATGGCCAAATAAGTTGTTGTATATGGTTGTGATGGAATACTATTGTGTTATGAAAAATGATGAGTTAGATGCTCTCAGAAAAACTTAGAAAGACATGAACTAATAAAAGTGAAGTGAACAGAACCAGGAAAATATTGTACACAGTAACAGCAAAATTGTACCACGAAGAACTTAGCTATTCTCAGCAACATAATGATCCAAGACAATTCTGAAGGACGTATAATGAAAAATGCTATCCATTTCCAGAGAAAGAATTGATGGCATCTGAATAGAGACCAAAACATGATGTTTCCCTCCTTCCTTTCCTCCCTCCTTTTCTTCCTTCCTTCCTACTTCCTTCCTTCCTTCCTTCCTTCCTTCCTTCCTTCCTTCCTTCCTTCCTTCCTTCCTTCCTTCCTTCCTTCCTTCCTTCCTTCCTTCCTTCCTTCCTTCCTTCCTTCCTTCCTTTTTCTTTTGTCTTCCTTCACAAAACGATTAATATGGAAATGTTTTACATGATTGCACATGTATAACCTATATCAGATTGTTTACTGTCTAAGAGAGAGAGAGAGGAATAGAATTTGGAACTCAAACCTTAAAAAAAAGAATGTTTAAATTTGTTTTTATAAGTAATTTGGGAAAAAATAAAATATTATTTTTTAAAATCGGATTTGTTTGTTGTAATGGTGATCCTGAGGTTTTGTAAGGTCCTTAGCCACAAAAGGATATATTATGTTTACTTAATAAAGAAGGAATATGTACAAAACCATTTTACAAAGATTTTTAATTAGTACAAAGATTGAAATAATTTTTACTAAAAAATTTAGAACAATCTGTTTAATCAAGACTTTTTGTTGTATTTTGCAAATCCAAATTTATAAATTAGATAAACTGTCATTATTTGCTTAATAAAATAGTTGCTTTGTAAAAGATTCTTTTGTAGAATTGCTTTCACTAGGGAGCTGCCCCAGTGCATTTTGAACATTAATTGTTCACAAAACCACAAAATTTAGGAACATCTATTTTCTGAAATGAGTTTCAACTGTAGTCATTAATAGAAATTTCAGTACTCAAACTGAAATATAAAGCCTTTGAGCATGGGAAATGATTACAGTGTTGTGTGTAAAAATAACTATGTTAGAACAAGCTTTTGTTTTATAATTTTCTTTTTTATTTTCATTTTATAACCTTTTGTAAAAATTTCCCCTTTTGTCTGATACTTTCTGTATTGTAATTAGCTTTAGCCCAAAGTTCTTTTATTTGTGTGCACTTTTAAAAGGACAGTATCTGTTTTGGGTTTATGTGGAAATGGGAAAGATGCTTATATTAACCTTTATTGAAATATGACTGTCAATAACACTAATATGAATAGGATAGACACATACTTTGATTTTTTTCACATTTTATGCCATGCTAATTGAATGTCCTTCATTTAATGCTGATCATTTTAGTGCCTTATTTTTACTTTTCTTATCAAATTTTTCTGGGTGATGGTTTAAAGATCCTTACCTACTTTTATAAGGAAAGTGTATGATAATAAAAATTCAACACCAAATGTTAGGTTGTAATAGAAGATACTTCCTTCATCATAGAAAAAAGAAATGCTAATTTTAATGGTTTATGTTTTTCTGTTCCCAGAGCTTTATGATATTGTTGCTAAGCTGCAGCACTTTGAAGCTGTGGAACATGAGGAAATAATCTTAAAACAAAGCCAAATTCATCTTTGTGTCATTTCACAAAGGGTAGGAGGGAAAATTCAAGTTTGTTTCATTTTGGATTGTTTTTGTAAAGCAGTAAAGATACTGAGGCACTCTATGCTAAATGTCCAGAAGTTGGTAATTTTCTGGAAAAAAAATATTTCCAGAACTAAGATTTCTTACAGCCTCTGGAAATTCAGGAAGGAAACATGTATTGTCATGGCTTTAGCTTCCTTTTTAATAATAAATGTTTGTTTAATTGAATTTAATTCCTGAAATTCTGGAAAATTGAATTAAAGTTGTATATTAAATTAAATTAAATATAAGAAAGATATAAGTACGTTTTTGTGGCTATCAGGCTGCATAGCTTGGTGCCTCCTGTGGAGGTTTCAAGTGAGCTGCTGCTTCAGGCTGCCTGTATCACTGTGGGCAAGTCACTCCTTAACACCCCAAATCGTTCTTTAAGAGTCAATATTGTGAAATAGTCCCATCATATATGAAGTTGCTAGAGAGAGTTTCTTTTTTGTTGTAATCTGTACTGATAAAATCACTGGTTCAGACCCACAACATTCCCAACACTCCCTCTCCCCCCAATTTGGCACTGATCACTTTTGTTCTATTGCTGTATACCCTCAGGAATCCATGGACTACACAATTGATTCAACAAGCATTTATTAAACACCTACTATGTCCTAGACACTGAGATACAAAGACAAATACATATAAAATTAAATATAGCATATGTACAAAGTAATTTATGGGGGGGGGAAGGCATTAGCAGTTGTGTGGTGCTAAGAGCTGTAGACTTAAGAGTCAGGAAGACCTGAATTCAGATCTTACCTTACATGCTAGCTTTGTGATCTTAGGCAAGTCACTTTCAGCCTCAATTTCCTCAACTGTAAAATGAGGATAATAGCACCTACCTCACAGAGTTGTTGGGAGGATCCAATGAGACTACGTGGAGTGCATTACAAACTGTAAAGTATAATATAAATGCTATTATTGGTCAAAATTATTGTTATTTTTGACTGAGGAGATCGGGAAAGGGTTCCTGTAGTAGGTTGCATTTCAGCTGAGCTTTGAAAGAAGCTCGGGATGGGGGTGGAGCCAAGATGGCAGCTGGAAAGCAGGGACTTGCCTGGGGCTCTCCTCCAGGACCCTCCAAATACCTATACAAATGGCTCTGAACAAATTCTAGAACTGCAGAACCCACAGAGTAGTGGAGCCCAGGACAGCCTGGATGGTCACTGGGTAGGGTCTATCACACAGAGCTGGGAGTGGAGCAGAGCCCAGCATGGGCTACCAGGACCAACCAAACTGGGAGCTGGGCAGAACAGGCCATAGTGCCCTGAATCAGTGAGCTGTGGCAGTTACCAGACTTCTCAACCCACAAATACCAAAGACAACAGAGAAGGTTAGTGGGATATACTGCGGGGACAGAGTGAAGGGAGTTCTCAGTTCAGCCACTGCCCCTGGGGGGCAGCAGAGGTGGTGCAGCTCTGAGGCTGCTTACAGAGCTACAGCTGCAGTTGCTTCTGGCTCCAGGCCAACCTGGTGAGAGGAATTAAGTGGCTGATCAGAGCAGGAGTGCCAGAGCCTGCTTCGATCTCAGTTGTGTCCCTGGGTTGGTGGTTCTTGGGGGAGGAAGAGTGCTGGTGTGGCAGAGCTTGCTGTGTAGAAATAACTCTGAAAACAATAGTGCAGGCCCTCAAGCTTGGGACAAAGTACTCTCTACAAGCAGTCATACCCTGACGAAAAACTCAAGGGTCAAGTAGTTGGCTCTGAACATGGCCAGGCAGCAAAAATGGACTCAAATTCAGACTCAGACTTTGGAATCTTTCTTTGGTGACAAAGAAGACCAAAATATACAGTCAGAAGAAGTCAACAAAGTCAAAGAGCCTACATCAAAAGCCTCCCAGAAAAAACATGAACTGGTCTCAGGTCATGGAAGAGCTCAAAAAGGATTTGGAAAAGCAAGTTAGAGAAGTAGAGACAAAATGGGAGGAAGGAAAGGAAGGAAAGAATTTGGAACACACCAAAAATTTTAAATGAATGTTAAAAAAATTTATATCTAATTAGGAAAAATAAAATATTAAATTTGAAGAAGAATGTTAAAAATTATCTTTACATGTAACTGAGGGGAATTTTTTAAAATAAATTTATTTTTTCTTTTTAGTTTACAACACTCAGTTCCACAAGCTTTTGGATTCCAAAATTTCTCTCCCTCCCTCTCCTCCCCCTTACCCCCCATGACAGCATGTAATCCAATGTCGGTTCAACATATACCTTCACATTGAAATTATTTACATAGTCCAGTTGTAAAGAAGAATTATAATAACCAATGGAATGAATCATGAGAAAGGAGAAATGAAACCAAAAAAGAAAGAAAAAAAAGGAGAGCAAAAAGTTTGCCTCCATCTGCATTCATATTCCATAATTCCTTTTCTGGATATGCATAGCTTTCTCTCATGAGTCCTTTGGAGCTGTCGTTGAACCTTGCACTGATGAGAGGAGTCAAATCTATCAAAGTTAGTCCTTACAGATCAATGTGTCTGTGATCGTGTATAATGATCTCCTAGTTCTCCTCCCCTCACTCAGCATCAGTTCATATAGGTCATTCCAGGTTATAATGAAGTCTGTCTGCTCTTCATTTCTTATAGCACAATAGTAGGGAAATTTTTTTTTTTAAAGCAGCATGTTAGGCAGAATGCTGGTCTGAGATTTATTTCCACAACTTATTTGTGGTGTACTCTTAAAGAGGTAGTATGGTATGGTAAAAACAACATTGGCTGTCAAGTCAGAGGACCTAGACCTGGATTTGTATCCTATTTTTGCTTACTACCTGTATGACCTTGAGGAAGTCACAAGCTTCTTGGGTTTCTTCTTCCCAGTTTTACACTCTAAACCACTTCAACATCATCTGTCACTTTATCTTCCTTTGTTTAAGCCTCTACTAAAAAAAAAAATGGCCCCACTCTTTACAAATGCCAGGACCTCTACCTGTATCTTTGATCCCATTCATTACTTTTTCCTCTTGTGCGTTTGTCCGTTAATCATCTATTAGTTCCTCTGAATTTTCAGTCTCTCCCTATTCAATAACTTCTCTACAATTCACAAACATGGCCAGATCTCTATCCTAAAAAAAAACAAAAACCAAAAAGCAAAAAAACTTCACTTGATCCTACCATTTCCTCAAGTTATCATCCCATCTTTCTCCTTCCTTTCACAGCCAAAATCCTAGAAAAAGTTAGTGAATTTCTTGCCTCTGTTTTCTCACCTCTCACTCACTTATAAGCTCCATGAAATCTGATTCAGAAACTCATCACTTAATGGAAACTTTTTCCAAAGTCAGCAATAACCAATGAAATACCAAATCCAATGGCCTTTCCTCAGTCCTTATCATCCCTCCAGGGCCTACACGAGGAGACCTAAATCAATTTGGGATTAAGATACCAGGTGTTCCCAGAAGCCTTCCTTGAAAGCCCTGGGTCAGCTGAAATCTAGACATCATCCTCTATCTTCACTGTAGTATCAATTAAGGTGGGACTTTCTTACTATTTTAAAATAATTAATTTGAGCATCTTTGATTGAGTCTTACTAGGTGTTAAACCCCAGGCCCAAACCCCTATCTACTAGGTGCTAAGCCTATGTGGGCTTGAAGCCCTCAGGGCCGATGAAGGGAGGTGCTAACTCCAGAGCAAATACTAAGAACTTAAGTTCTGATAGCTCAGATGACATTTGATGATGCTAAAGAGTGCATAAAAAGGGAAGACAGAGCTATTTGCTTAGGGCTCTCAATCTTGGTGGCCATGCTGATGTGGAGAATTCTGGCAGCAGTAGTTAAGAGCCCTCCAGCTTGCCCAGATGTTCAGACTTGATTAAACTCTGGTAACTGTGAATTGGGATTTGAATCAGACAAGGTCTGTCTGTTGGTGTTTGCAGTTTGTTTGTATTTGCTCAGAAGTTCAGGGTTCTGGCTTTTTCCCTTGAACTAAGTGAATGATATTTTTATGCTGGATTAAAGTAAGCTTGTAACCCCTTAACGTTGCTCTCCTTAGTAAAGCAGATCAAAAGAACCTGGGTTTGCAGCATTCTGTGAGCTGGTTGTTGGTTTTATATCCCCACAGCAGCTGTTAGCCGGACTGTTGAAACACTCCAGTGCATTCCCTGGGGTCTCTGTGTCTATCTGGCCACAAACCTCTAGGAGTTGTCTTTCCTCCTAGGTCTTCCCAAGGAGCCCTGTGTTAGTCTAGAATTCAGTCTTCACTCCAGTGCCTTCTCAACTGCTCTACAGTCTCTAAAGAGCCTCACTGGGCCAGGTGCGCTTCCTGTGGCTACCTCCCTACTCATGACTAGGCTAGACTCCCTCCATACCGTACCTTCACCTGTTGCTGCCACCTGTGAAGTAGGCCAGTAGGCCTTAGGGGAACAGCTACCACAAATCAGTCGCTAAAACTTGTCCATTCTACCTACTGCCAAAAGGCAATTTTCCAATTCCATTTTTCCCTACCCAACCACTAAAAAAGGTTAAGACCCTCCTTACCTTTTGCCTGTTCTATTCCAATTGACTCCTTACTGGCCTCCCTGACTCCAATCTCTCTCCTCTCTGATTCATCCTCCAGAGACCTGTCAAATTGATAATCCTAAAGCACAGAGTTGACCTGATCAACTCCCCTAATTCAGCAAACTCCAGTGGTTCACTCTTTCCTAGGCTAGAAAATAAAATTCTGTTTATTTTTCAAAGTCCTTCACAATTTGGTGCCAGCCTACCATTCCAGGCCTGTAGCATATTCATTTTTACCATGCTCCCAGTGTTTCAGCCCAACTGAGCTCCTTGCTGTTCTCCATCAAAAACATTCCATCTGCTGTTTTTGGGCTGCTGCACAATCTCTACCCTCCCTGGAGGGTTTTTCTTCCTCACTTGTATCTCACAGAATCCCTAACTTCTTTCTTTCTTTTTATTTTTTAATTATTATTTATTTAATATTTTTAGTTTTCAGCGTTGATTTTCACAAGAGTTTGAATTACAAATTTTCTGTCCAGTTCTGCCCTCCCTCCCACCCCAAGATGGCATATATTCTGATTGCCCTGTTTCCCAGTCAGCCCTTCTGTCACCCCACTCCCCCCCCGATCCCCTGTTCCCTTACTTTCTTGTAGGGCAAGATAGATTTCTATGCCCCATTGCCTGTATATCTTATTTCCTGCTCACATGCAAAAACTTTTATTTTGAACATCTCTTTTCAAACTTCGAGTTCCAAATTCTGTCCCTTCTTCCCTCCCCACCCATCCTCCCTAAGAAGGCAAGCAATTCAACATAGGCCACATGTGTATAATTATGCTAAACCCTTCCAGAATGCTCATGTTGTGAAAGACTAACTATATTTTGCTCCTTCTATCCTATCCGCTTTTATTCAATTTTCTCCCTTGATGCTGCCCCTTTTCAAAAGTGTTTCCTTTTGATTACCTCCTCCCCCCATCTGTCCTCCCTTCTATTGTCCCCCCTTTTTTATCTCCTTCTTCTTTCCTGTGGAGTAAGATACCCAATTGAGTATGTATGTTATTCTCTCCTCAGGTCCAATCCGATGAGAGCGAGATTCACTCATTCCCCCTCACCCTACCCCCTCTTTCCTTCCAATGAACTGCTTTTTCTTGCCACTTTTGTGCAAGATAATTTACCCCATTTTTTGTCTCCCTTTCTCCCTCTCTCAGTATATTCCTCTCTCATCTCTTAATTTGATTTATTTTTTTTAGATATCATCCCTTCATATTCAACTCATCTTGTGCCCTCTGCTATATATTTGTATGTATGTATATATGTATATTCCCTTCAGCTACCCTAATATGTGTCTCAACTGTCCCCCATCCCCTCCAACATTTGTCATTTCCCTTTTCTGTCATATTAGCCAATCTGCTAGGTGTAGGGTGGTAGCACAGTGTTGTTTTCATTTGCATTTCTCTAATCAATGATGATTTAGAGCATTTTTTTCACTTGATTATAGATAGTTTTGATTACTTCGTCTAAAAACTGACTGTTCATATCCTTTGACCATTTATCAATTAAGCAATGGCTCTTATTTCTATAAATTTGATTCAGTTCTCTATATATTTGAGAAATGAAGTATTTATCAGAGAAACTTGCTGTAAAATTTTTTCAGTTATTACTATGTATCCTGTTTTCCCCATGTTTTTCCTATTCTTTCTCCCTTTACCCTGTTCATTCTCAAAAATGCTTTGTTTCTGACTTTTACCTCCCCCAATCTGCCCTCCCTTCTGTTAGCCTCCACCCCCTTTATTATCCCCTTTCCCTCCTATTTTCCTGTAGTATAAGGTAGATTTCTATATCCAACAGTGTATATGTTATTCCCTCTTTGAGCCAATTCCAATGAGAGTAATGGTCACATGCTTTCCCCCTTCCTTCATCTTCCCCCTACTGTAAACGCTCTTTTGCAACTCTTTTATGTCAAAAAATTTACCCCATTCTACCTCCCCTTTTCCCCTTCTTCCAGTGCATTCCTCTTACCCCTTAATTTTATTTTTTTTAGGTAATTACCCCATCATATTCAACACCTGTGCCCTCTGTCTGTGTGTATACCTTCTAACTGCCCTAATAATGAGAAAGTTTTTAGGAGTTACAAGAATCATTTTCCCATGTAGTAATATAAACAGTTTAACATTATTGAACCTCTTGTGATTTCTCTTTTCTGTTTACCTTTTTATGCTTTTCTTGAGTCTTGTATTTGAAAATCATATTTTCTCTTCAACTCTGATCTTTTCATCAAGAATGCTTGAAAGTCCTCTATTTCATTGAATATCTATTTTTTCCCCTGAAGGATTATACTCAATTTTGCTGGGTAGATGATTCTTGGTTGTAATCCTAGCTCTTCTGCCTTCCAGAATATCCTATTCTAAGCCCTCCAATCCTTTAATATAGAAGTTGCTAAATGTTTTATCCTGACCCAGGCTCCATGATATTTGAATTGTTTCTTCCCTACTGCTTGCAGTATTTTCTCCTTGACCTGGAAGCTTTGGAATTTGGGTATGATATTCCTGAGACTTTTCTTTTTGGGATTTCTTTCAGGAGATGAATCCATAGAATCTTTCAATTTCTATTTTGCCATCTTGTTATAGAATATCAGGGCAATTTTCCTCTATAATTTCTTGAAAGATCAGGTCTATCCTCTTTTTTTGATTATGGCTTTCTTAAATTATCTCTCTTGGATCTACTTTCCAGGTCACTTGTTTTTCCAATGAGATAATCTACTTTTTCTTTCATTTTTTCATTTTTTTTTGATATTATTTTATTGTTTCTTGATGTTTCATAAAGTCATTAGCTTCCACTTGCCAGTTCTAATTTTTAAGCAATTATTTTCTTCAGTGAGCTTTTGTACCTCCATTTGGCTAATTCTACTTTTTTTTTTAAGTATATGGTTCTGCCACTTTAAAACTTGTTTTGAGGCACTATTTAAAGTTGTTTGGGGGAGAACTCAGGAACGTTCTCTGCCTTTTGTCTACCATTTTGGCTCTGTCTTCTAACATGCTGCTTTTGGGGTGCAAAACTTTAGGCCAGATGCATTTTGTTTCTGTCTCTATAGCTCCTAGCATAGTGTTAGTAGGTGTTTAATAACTTTTGTTTATTGTTGATTCACTTTCTGATCATTGGATCATAGGATCGCAGGATAATAATCATAGCTAGTGTTTATATAACACTTTAACGTTTTCAAAGGGATTTACATATTTTACCTGTAGACCCAAAATGTGTTTTTTTCTACCCCCATCAGGAGCAAGGAGCTTTCCTTACTGCTTTTTACTCTCTTGGTGGGAAAAAAGACATGTATCTCACGTCCCTCTCATTACCACAGTAGAAGAAAGGGACTGTGTTACCTCTCAAGCCTCAACTCTCTTTGTCGTTTTCTCTACTTAGGTCATTTTGTATCTTATTGAATGGTGATTGAAAGATTGAAAATTTTAGTCTGTGGGTCTTATAGCTCTTAACTACCATGGGAATTGGAGATATCCCTGTCACCAGAGCCTTTTACTCTGTGTGATATCAATCCTATAGTAGCAGTCTTCCTATTTACTTCCATTTTACATTCCTGGAATAGCTTTTAAAGGGATAGACAACAGGTCAAATTTGATTTCTCTTTTAAAACAATATATATAATATGCTATATGCCACAGAGTAGGTGACAGTGCCTTAACAGTATTTATGTTATGAAGGCCACTAGGACCTCTTCCATCCTTATCAAGAGGAGTGCTAACCCTGTTTCCCTTCATACATCACACACACACACACACACACACACACACACACACACACTTCTTTCCTTCTTTCTCAGTACCTTAAACTCAGTTCACTCTGAAGCTCATAGATTGGATCACAATAGGTCCCTGCCCAAGCTCCACTTAATGGCTGTATTTTGGGCCCTCCTGCCTTAGAGTGAATGTCCTTGGTAACTGTTTCTCTTTGGAACAGCAATCCTGAGGGTCTTCCCCTCACAGCTTGATTTTTTTTTCTTTTTCTTTTTTTCTAGTTAAAGGAGCTATCTCTTGACTCACTTCTTAAAGAGGCCTAGTCACTGAATGGGCGTTACTTCACTCTAAGTGAGTACATCAGAAGGTCTTAGCCTAAAAGGGGCAGGGTCTCCCCATGCATCCTGGGCCATCTCCAGTCATCCTGGTGAATATCAGGCCATGGACCCAGATGGCTCTGGAGGAGAAAGTGAGGCTGGTGACCTTGCACAGCCCTCCCTCACTCAAATCAAAGTCAACTGCAAGTCATGTCATCATTTCCCTGATGAAGAACAAACACAACACAATATAACGTGTATTGATATTTCTGTCACCCTAATTCTCAACTTTTATATAAATAACCAGAAATATAGCATTTAATCAGCTATATGCTACTTTTTGTTATGTGGATAGTTTTTTTTTTTTTACTGTAAAGTCTATCAGCCAATTATATAAAACAGTACCATGACCAATCACATCGAATATATTTACTGAAGGGTTTTTACTGCTTTAGGATTCTACCCACATTTCTACTGAAGAGAATCAAAAGGTGAAGGAAAAAACAGAATACCATATCATTGGCCTTCTTACTATTCCTGGCTCTGTGTTGATACAGTTGAAGTAAACATGACCTTTTCATCATGTAAACTCTCTTGGCAGATGACTTACTTTACTGGGAATAGAACAGCTAATTTCTGAAGTACTATCTAAGACTTGTGGAGTCAGCAAATCATATACAGCTGTTGTGCTGAATATACTCTGTCTCTTTGGAAGGACATTATTGAAGAAGAAAGTGCAAATAATATCACTTTTATAACTTTTCGTTGGCTGGTAGTGGATATTTATTTTTTAATTAAGCAACTCTATTAGGATATTCCATGGGAACGTACTTAGTAATATTCTTCTGGAATCATGGCTAATGATAAACCTGTTCTCTTTTATGGACTTAAAAAAACACAGCAAGTAAAAATCTATAAGTCAGACTATATTAAAGATTCTTAACAGGAGCAAAATTTAGAATGAGGGAGTTGAATAGGACGCTTTATAGTGATCTGATTGACTTCTTACAACTACTATTATGGAATTAGTCAAATTTAGTTAAGATACAAAAATTCACTTTTTCTGTGGGTAATTGTGAATTTTTATTTACTTAAAGGACAAATGGGCAGCATTTATTTTAGAATATCTAAAGCCATATAAATCTTCAACTTATAAGTGAGCAGCATTCTAAAATTATTTCTAAATTAATTGTTTGGAAATTGAATTTTAAAAATTAATGTTGTAATGATGATTAAGTTCCGGGTTCATCTCAGAAAATCCATTGAACCTGCAATGTATCAGAAATATTTGTTGTTGTTCCGTTGTGTTTTAGTCTTTGTGATCCCTTGGATCATAGAATGTCAAGCCTTTCTATCCTCCACTATCCCTCAAAATATGTACAACTTGATGTTTGTCATTTCTGTAACACTGTCCATCTCATCCTCTGCCAACCCCTTTTCCTTCAATCTTTCCTAGCATCAGGGTCTTTTCCAACGAGTCCTGTCTTTCCATTATGTGGCCAAAGTATTTAAATTTCAGCTTCAGTATTTGACCTACCAGTGACAAGCTTGAATTAATTTAATTATTTACTGATAGGATCTCCTTGCTGTCTATGGAACTCTCCAAATTCTTCTATGACACCACAATTCAAAAGCACTGATTCAGTGGTGCTCAGCTTTCCTCTTAGTCTAACTCTCATTGCCATACACTGCTACTGGAAAAATCCTAGCTTTGACTATATGGACCTTTGTCAGTAAAGTGTTGTCCCTTTAGTATACTGTCCTGATTTGCCATAGTTTTTCCTTTCTAGGTGCAAACATCTTTTAATTTCATAGCTGCACTTACCATCTGCAGTGATCTTTGAGCCCAAGCATATAAAATTTGACATTGCTTCCATTTCTTCTCTATTTGCCAGGAAGTTAGGGACCAGTTGCCAAGATCTTAGTTTTTTGATGTTAAGCATCAAGCCAGCTTTTACACTTTCTTCTTTCATCCTTGTCAAGAGGCTTCTTAATTCCTCTTCACTTTTCTGCCATCACAGTGGTATCGTCTACGTATCTGAGATTGTTGCTATTTCTACTGGCAACTTTAATTCTGGCTTTTGATTTGTCCAGCCTGGCATTTCCCACGATATCCTCTGCATATAAGTTAAATAAATAAGGTAACAAAGTACAGCCTTGTATTCCTTTTCCAATTTTTAACCAATCATATGTTGCATGTTTGGTTCTAACTGTTGCTTCTTGACCCACATCAGGTCCCTTTGAGACAAATAAGATGATCTGGTACTCCCATTCTTAGAGAACTTGCTGCATTTTGTTGTGATTCACACAGTCAAAGGCTTTAGTGTAGTCAGTGAAGCAGAAATAGATGTTTTTCTGGAACTCTTGCTTTCTCCATTATTCAGTGAACGTTGGCAATTTGATGTCTAGTTCCTCTGCCTTTTTGAAAACCAGCCTGCCCTTCTGGTAATTCTCAGTTCACATATTGCTGAAGTTTAACTTGCAGAATCTGAAGCATAACCTTGCAGGCATGTGAAATAAGCACAGTTGTTTGATAATTTGAATATTCTTTGGCATTGCCCTTCTTTTGGATTGGGATGTAAACTGATTTTTTCCAGTCTAATGGCCATTGTTGAGTTTTCCAAATTTGCTGGCATATTGAGTACAACACCTAAACAGCATCATCTTTTAGGAATTTAAATAGCTCAGCTAGAATTCCATCCACTAGCCTCATTGTTAGCAGCTCTTCTGAAGGCCCACCTGACTTCATTCTTCAGGATGTATAGTTCTAGATCAGTAACCACAGCATTGTAGTTATTGGTGATGTGAAGATCTTTCTTGTTTATTCTTCTTTTCTTTATTCTTGCCACCTGTTCTTAATGTTTGCTGTTTCTGTCAAGTCCCTACCATTTGTGTCTTTTATCATGCCCATTTTTGCATGAAACATTCCCTTGAAGTCTTTAGTTTTCTTGAATAGATCTCTTATTTTTCCTATTCTGTTGTTTTCTTCTATTTCTTTGTATTTCTTATTTAAGAAAACCTTATCTCTCCTTGCTATTCTCTGGAATTCTGCATTCAGTTGGGCATATCTTTACATTTCTCTGCTCTTTCGCTTTGCTTCTTAACCTCAGCTATTTGTGAAGCCTCATCAGACAGCCATTTTGGCTTCTTGCTCTTTTTTTTCTTTGGGATGGTTTTTGTTGCTCTTGTACAACATCGTGAACATCTGTCCGTAATTCTTCACGGGTACTTTATTTACCAGATCTAAGTCCTTAAACCTGTTTATCACTTCCACTTCATATTCACAAGAGATGTTATTTAGGTCATACATGTATGGTCTGATAGTTTTCCCTACTTTCTTCAACTTAAGTCTGAATTTTGTGATAAGAAGCTCATAATCTGAGCCATAGTTAGCTCCAGATCTTGTTTTAACTGACTGTGTAACCTTTGGTTGCAAAGTATATAATCATTCTGATTTCTAGATTGAACATCTGGTGATGTCAGTGTATAGACTGTCCTTTTGGGTTGTTGTAAAAGAGCGCTTGCTATGACCAGCAAGTTATCTTGATAAAACTCTGTTAGCCTCTGCCCTCCTTCATTTTGTATTCTAAGGCCAAACTTGCCAATATTGCAATTATCTTTTGATTTTCTTCTTTAGCATTCCAATCCCCTGTGATGAATGTAACATCTTTTTTTTTTTTGGCTGTTATTTCTAGAAGATATTGTAGGTGCTCTTAGCACTGATCAACTTTGGCCTCTTCAGCATTAGTGGTTGGAGCGTAGACTTGTATTACTGTGATGTTGTATGGTTTGCCTCAGATTCAAGCTGATATCATTCTGTCATTGGAATTATATCCTAGTACTGCTTTTCTTAGCCTATTATTAGCTATGAAGGCTACTCCATTTCTTCTACTCCAATCCCTTCTTAGGGATTCTTGCCCACAGTAGTATATATAATGAATTATAAGAAATATATATGAACATACAAACATAAAATATAATATATAATAAAGATAAATATCATAAATATAAGAGAAGTATAGTGGGGTACTATTAAGGAAAGTAAAGATAACTCATAATTAATTAGTGTTTAAAGATTCACAAAACTTCCTCTCCAACAACCCTGCAAAATAGGTAGTATAAGTATTATCCCCATTTTAAGATGAGAAAATGGAGGCTCATATTACTTGCCAGTTGTTGCTAGGGGTGGACCTAATGCTAGCATCCTGTGAGTCCAGGCTTGATGTTCAGACAAAATGAGGCACTCACAAATCATTGAACAATTAACAGAAGGAGGCTTATTTTGCCCCAGAACAGCAAAGGTACGCAAAAAGGATACAGTAACATTCAGCTTCTCTAGGTGAGGCCTCTCTTCCACCTGTATTGAATTGGGAGATGGGGCCTGGTTAGATGGAGGGAGTCTGGTTAGCAAGGCAAGTATGGTGACTCAAGTGTCCTTCAGACATATAGCAAGTGGAAGAACCAAATCAACATGGATGGGACTTTTCATGCCCTTAGGTAGGAATCTGTATCAGGGGAGGCAGGGACCATTCAGGTTCCAGGGTCTGATTTGTTGTTTTTTAGGGTAACAGGGAGCCCTTGGAGCAAAGACTTGGACCCAAGTCCTTTGACCAAGGGCAGTATTCTTTCTACTATACCATATTGCCTAACTACTGTGTGTAACAGCCTTTCTATGGAATCATGCTAAGTTCCTGCTTGAAAAAATGACCTATCAAAGCTGAAGAGCCCAAGGATGGAGTACAGGGTAATACTGAGGAGGCCTTGGGCTGAGTGGCTAAAGCAGGCAGGAGAGGGATGTGGAGACCTTCCTGTGACAAGATAAGTCAAAAGCTGACCTAGATCAATAAAGACTTTCAGCCATTGTCAATTCCAGAATACTTCCTGGAGGAGTCTACTACATTCACTATCTTTCTCTTCTTTTGGGAATTTTAAGGTTACATCTGCTTTTCTTTCCCCTACTACTCCATCATTTCTGCCCAGATTTTTTATCCTTTTTTGGCCCACTAAATTCAACACAAAGTAATATCACACATAGATCTTTTAAAGTTTTCCTTTTCCTTTTTTGAACTTCTAAATAAAGGAGAAGCAAGGAATGAAAAGTAACCCCTTTCTTTCATCTATCTCCAGCTCACTCTACCCCCTCCCCACCCCCACATTTTTTTGGCCATCTAGAGTAATGGCCATTCAGGTCTGACTTTGATGCTTCATCTTGATGTTGAGGTAACCCTAAGTTTCTTAAAGGCCATCTATGCTAAAAATTTGTAAAAATTTGTCACTTAGAAATGCTTTGAGTACAGGCTGGTAACAAACTATCTATTCAAGGAGTGACCTAGATAAGTGGAAGGAATTCATTGTCAGAAGGTTGGCCACAATAATGCATAAAGATCCATGTTAAGGTGTGGAAGAGTTTTGACCTGTGTTGGTGTTAAACACATGGCCTATGGGCTGCATGCAGCCCACAATATCTTAGTATTGCTAGAACCAAATTAAAATATAGTTCCTATCTGACTTTAATGTGTTGATATATTAAAAAAAGAAATATAAAAATTCATAGTTTTCCAAGTTAATATGGAGTCCACAGGGATCCTTGGGTATAGTTTAATGGCTCCTTTTTTGTGTTTTAGTTTGATACCACTGGTATAGGAAGTACCAGAGGGAAAGATCTTTTGAAAAGAAATAGGGGAAAGACATAGTCACAGAGGATAAATGCAGCATTGTTCCTAAAGTGTTGGAGCAAGAATTATCTATACTTAAGTCATTTATTAAGCTCTTATTGTGAACAAAACTTGTACTAATTCCTTGAGGACATAAGACAAGGTTGTGCATAGTCGCAGAATTGAAAATGACCTGTGGGTTCATCAAAGACAAACTGGTACCTTATGGAAGAATCCTCACTAAAGCATCCCAGATGATCATCCAGCTTTCTCTTGAAGATTTTAAGAGAGAGGAAACTCACTCTCCCAAGCAGCCCAGTCCACTTGTGGATAGCCATAGTTGTGAGGAAGTTTTTCCTTACATAAAGGTTTAAATCTGCCTCTGTGGCTTCTACCTCTTACTTACAGTCTTGTACTCTGGAACTCAGTAGATGATCTCTTTTTCTGATCTTTTTTTCCACATGATATTCCTTTAACTTGAAGAAAAATTTCCAGTTCTCCAAACTGAATAGCTCTGGCTCTCTATGACCGTATTTAGTTTATTAGTGACCTCCCTAAAATAGGCACCCCTAACTGAACATAGCGCTTAAGATGTGGTTCTAGAAGAGGGCAGGGGACCCAGAACCAGGCAGGTTCTGAATCTTGTAACTTCCTCTGCAATCCAAGATCTCATTAACAGTTTTATCTGCCACTTGGCATTATGAGTTGCAGACTGCAACTCATAGATCTTTTTCTAGAGAAAGTGCTGCCTAGTCATTCCAATACCATATTGTACTTGGGAAAGTGATTTCTGAACCTGTGGAGGACTTTACATTTTATTCCTTGTTAAATTTCATCCAATTAGATTCAACTGAATGTTCCATTGCATCGAGTTCTATGTGGATCCTGGTATTGTCAGAGTCTAGGATAGATAAAGTGAGAATGTGATAAAATGGCTGAGAGGCACAAACAATATTCTCTGAGAAATTCGGAAGGGCATAATTTACTGCTGGAATTTGGTGAGCTTCATGGCCATCGTGGCTCCCAGCCTGAGCCTCTAAGTGTGTGAGGAATTTAAAGCAGGATGTGTTGTGTCTTCCTGTTGTGAGCAGAGACTGGGAGGTGGAACAGGGCCACACCAGTCCTAGAAAAGTAAGTCATCTAATTTGACTGTAAGGCTATAAACTGAGTGAAGGAGAATAGCAAATTGTAAGATTGTCAGATTGTAATGGGATTTGTATGGCAGGCTATGAACTTTAGGCTTCATTTGGTTGGCAGTGGGTAGGAAAACTATTCTGGTAGATATTGGCCCTATCTCATTCTGTCTTTATAGACAGAAAAACAAAAGACTTTTACAAAGGTCACACACTTGTTTTAAGGATGTGAGTTGTAACCTATAAGCAGTTCCTACTTATGTGTGCAAATGAATGGATTCCTTCATTGACTGATTTGGCTTATAATAATAGTTTATACTTCAACCATATTTTCATCACACTTCAACCACATTTTTATCACTGGAAAAAATCTATTTAGTAATGAATTTTAAATTGTGGGTAAGTATCAGAAGTAGTAGGAAAGTAGTTAAGGAAAATAGAGAATGAAGTCATTAAAACTGGGGTGAAAAGCTGTTCACGCTTTTTTAAAAGAACCATGTATTATTAGGTCACATGAGCAACAAGGTGGCAGCCAGACATTTTCTGTCATCCCTACAACTTCTCAAATCTCCCTAAAACAGAAATTATGCACCAAAGAGAAAGGAACTTCAGTTGTCTCCATGATGTAGGACACTGAGAATCCAAAGAAGGTTAAAAAAAATCTAACCCAAAACACAGGAACTAATACTCATTGACCCTGAGCTTACTCAGCATCCCTCCTCTGCCCTCTACACCACCATTGAGGCTGCATCAGCAGACTTAAGGACATGACACAGGTTTACCTCATAACCTACTTCTGTACCTTTGTCTACCTTCCCTTTTTCCAGTGCTGTGGTCACTCCAGGCTATGGAAATTTGTTCATGCCTCCACAGCCAGTTCAGGTTTACAACCTAGAAGCAGTGCTTGGGAAACATGTTCTGAACTGCTGGTGCCAGGCCAGAGAACAGAGGAACAGAGGAGGTGAGATGGGTCACCAGGACAGGACACACTGCATGAGGGCAGCTGTGCAGTACTCCACCAAGCTTGAGGAAAGAGCACAACACCCTGCTGGGGCCGATACTGACATGCAAAAGTCACTTGGGGAAAAGGCCTAGGCTGGTCAACTGTGAATTTCCCAGTATGGGAGGAGACTGAGGCTTTCAGATCCAGCAATCGAGGAAACCACAATCAGAGGGAAGGGATTCTAGAAGTGGGTGATAAAAGTACTAAAGATTTTAGGAAGAAGAAAACTCAAAGTCCTTGAACATAAAAAGATACCTCAATAGGAAAAACAGTAACAACAGAAGGAGATTATGGCCTCCAGCTAGTAAATGAGGTCAGGCACCTATGAATAAATACTGCAAGATAAATAAAAATGATCCAACATTTGACGAAAAAGAGGGTGCTGTGGAATTTGAGGAGAACATGGAACCATAACAGTATCTTTGAATGTTGTAAAAGAGAAATGAGAATTATGTGAGCAAAATTTATGTCCTGCCTATCAGAATGACAGCATAGAAAAACTTGAATCTGCAATGACAAACCTCACTGGAGGAACAAAAGAGAAGACAATAGAGTAGGAAGTGAGGGACAACCTAAAATAAGAAACGCAAAAAATAACATTAAAATAAAATATACTCACTATGTAAGCAAAACTCAAAGACAGAATGCACAGAATATATTCATATGAATTATTGGTCTCCCACAACACAACAGAACAAAAAACTTTAATGCTATAATGAAGGAAATAGTAGAAGAAAATGGCCCAGAACTTCTAAATGTAGTAAATGAAAATTCCAATTGAAAAAATTCACAGAGCACTTTCAGAAAAAAAAAAAAAAACAAAAAACAAACCCATCAAGGCTGAAAACTTTAAGACATGTAGTGGTTAAATTTCACATTTCATTTCAGAAACAACAGGTTTTCAAGCCATCAGAAGAAAGAACTTCAAATGCAAAGGAAGAGACATTCTAGTAATACAAGACTATTCTGTACCCACTAGAAAAAAAGATGAGGGAATGGAATAATGTGTTTTCAGAAAGAGAAGAGCCTGTAGGTGAATGAATGAGGGGAAAGGGTGAGGAAAGGAAGGAGACTTTATTTTGGAGGTGGGTCCCATTGATGAATGCTCTTGTGAATGGAGAGATATGGTCAGCAAATGAATGAGGTCTAGAGAATTTGGTGTTTGCAAAGTCTATTTGTCCTGGGAAGAGGAAGGGGAAGGGGACAGAGTTGGAACCCCTAGGGACAATTGACACCTGGAGGAGTGGGAGAACATGGACATAGGGAGGAGATTTCTAAGCAAATTTAGAAAAAAAGAAAAGCTCAGTAAGAGAGGGTATAAGTCAGTGGCGACTTTCATTATCAGGGATGTGGTGAGAGAGGGACCCTACCTTGGGGTATTGTCCTCTCTGAAACCTCCAATAATTGATATTACTCTGGAAATAAAAGAAAAGGGGAATCCATGGGACAAACCCTACCTGGTATTATAGGCTCCCTACAGAGAAGAGCCTCAAATGGATAACTTGGAAACTTTGATTGCATAAAGAATACAGAGAAAAGAGAGACCAAGTAATTATGAGTCAGAGAATGAGGGACGTAAACAGAAAGGAAGATGGATGATAGAGTGAGAAAAATCCTGTTCGTAAAGGGGTACAACAAAATGAAAATTAAGAACTAAGAAACAGGACTAGCTGAAGGGGAGGAGAGGAAAGGGGACTATCAGATGAGAGGAAGGGAACAAGGGTGAAGGGAAAGAAGTGAGTGGGAACAGGGCCACCTCAAAAAAAAAGATTAAAGTAACTGAAGGAATACAGTATTGTGTTTACAGAAAAAAGGGAGCTTGAAATTGAAAGGCATCTGTACAGACAACATTAATGCATCTAGAATAAAGGGAAGTGGTCAACTAGGAAAAAAAAATCTTTGTCTCAAGTTTTTTTGATGAGAGCTTGGTATCCAGTATATAAATGTGTATGTATATGCATATATATATATAAACATAATAAATGTATGTATTAGACTAATAGATATTCTCCAGTTGATAAATGATCCAAAGATATGAACACATAGTTCTCAAAGGAACAACTGTGAAGTAAGTATTCACTACCACAGAAAAAAATTGCTTTAAATCACTAATAATAAAAGAAATACAAATCAAAACAACTCAGAGGTTTCATCTCATACCCTGCAAATTTGCAATAATGACAAAAAAAGGCAGCAGTCAATGTTGGGGGAGTTGTGGAAAGATAGGCACACTAATACGTTGTTGGGAGAGCTGTGGAAAGCAGCTTAGAGTTATGCAAATGAAGTTACTGAACTATCCATCCTTTGCACTAAAGAATTCATTACTGCCCTTATACCTCAAGGAAGCCTTTGATAAGAAAAAAATCCGCATATACTCCAAAAATATTTATGCCACCATGTTTTCTTATAGCTAAACATTGAAATCAAAGCAGATACCCATCAGTTAGGGAGTGGCTAAACAAATTGTGGTACATGAATGCATTAGAATATTATTGTGCTATTAGAAATGATATATATGGTGAATACATAAAAGCATGAGAAGATCTACACGAACTGATGCCGTTCATATATGAACTGATGCTGGCCCTCTTCATGGAAGTCAGAAGTCTTTAGGTCTTACATATTGCACAAATTTTGGGACTTTTTCAATGTATTGATTGATTATACTTTTTCTTTTCCTCTTTCTTCTTCAAAAAATGCCATTTGTCATATGGGATGGCTTTTTGGGAGAAGGGATTTCATTAAAGTTCAAGTCTGCAGAAAGTAAATAATTAAAATGGCAACTCAGAATAAATTTGGTGAATGGTCTATTTTCCCTTTTTCCTGTGGCTCTATTTATTTCCGCCATGTGAATTTGCCTAACTTCCCAATAAGTGCCAAATTGCCCATTTGCAAATTAATCTTTTGATGTAACAATTAGTGACCTGTCTGTGGTATTACTTTCCTTCATAGTAGATACTTTGTAGTTAACCATTAATTGGAAACTGCAAAAATATTTGTGAATCAATGATGATATGTGGTAGGATTTATTTATTTATGTATTTTGCTTCAGAATTGTTTTTATTGGTATGGCTTCTTGGAGCCACAGGTCAGAGTTGGGTGAATCAGGTGAACAGACACCAAAGATAGATGAGTAGCCCTGAAAAGGGCTTAGCAGGCCCTCATATCAGAGGTACTAATCGTCCTAAGCTCTCTACCTCCAGAATAGTGGCCCATTTAAGCCAAAGAACATAAATTACTGGGGAGAGGATTTCTTTTTATGACAAGAACTGTTGGAAAAACTGGAAAGCCAATTGGCAGAACATAGCTGTAGATAAAATTCTTACGCTATATGCCATGATATATTCAAAATGAATTTACAACCTTAGTATGGAAATCCTTACATAAAATTAGTGTAGAATGAAAAAAATTACCTTTAACAGCTAGGTTGGAGGGGGGCAGAATTTGCAGCCAAACTCGTGATAAAAGATATCATAAAAGACAAAATAGATTATTTTAATACATGAGGTTCAAAATCTTTGCATGACTAAAATTAATGAAGTTAGAATGAGAAGAGACATGGTAGATGAGAAAAATGTGCGTCATATATCACCAACAAAACTCTGATACATGTGTAAGGAATAGGTGCAAATATTTAACATCAGTAATCTTTCCCCATGATAATAGTGGTCAGAGGATTTGACCTTCAAAAGAAGAACTGCAAACTAGAAGTGACAAAATTAAAACACTACAGTTCCTTATAATAAGAAAAATGCAAATTAAAGCAACTCAGATTGTTATCTGAAGCGATCAGTGTTGGAGGCACTATGGGGAGAGAGATACACTGATACATTATTCGCAGAGCTATGAATACTTTCAACTGCTAAGGATCTAAGTATGGAATTATGAAAAAAAATCACTCTACTGTCATATTACTCTGGCTTCCTTGCAGTTCCTTGCACAAGATGCTGCTTATTTTCATGAATTTTCAATGGCTGTGCTTGGAACCAGTGATTCCTCTACTGGGTATATCCACTCAAAGACAAAGGCAAGATCTAGCATATACCGGAATATTTTCAGTTAGTGGTCTTTGTAGTAGCCCATTTATTGGATTGTGCCTAAAAAAAAAAAACAAACCAAACCCTAGGTTACAAACGTAATGGAATATTATTGTGCATTAAGAAATGATGAATATGAGGAACTTAAAGAGGGTCATTTGTATAAACGGATTCTGAGTGAAATAGGCAGAATCCAAAGAACAGTATAGCCAGTGACTACAACAACCTAAGTGAAAAAATCACTAACAGGAAGCCAAATTGAGTGATTGAGAAGGCAACAAAAGCTCTTAAGAACAGCTAGAATGTGAAACCTACCTCTTTACGTTGTTAGCGTGCTTAGAGAACAGTAGGGCAGAATGTCGTATAGTGCATCGGACACAGCTACGATCAGATATTTGCCCGTAATTGTTTCTGAGGGTTCAGTTTGGAGGTGGAGGAGAGGGGTTTCCACATACGAGCGTACTGTGGAGGCAAAAAGCATCAGTTTCGTGTATTTTAATAATGAAGTGTTTGAAACTAAATTGGCTTTAAGTAGTTTAAGAATTTACACAAAATTTACATAATTACTGTTTTAGTCTGAACATAAGCATTTACTACAAATATGATATACATAAAAACTGTGTTCAAACTATAAGCAGTATTGGTTCTTTCAGGTGTACTTTCATATTTTTTCTTTCAAAAGGTCTCATTTAAGGGGTTTCCTTTATATTCAGAGGTGACATACTTAGGCTAATACAGTAATACTTGTAAGAATGGAAAATAAAATGCTCCATAGAGTATTCTCTGTATTCGTTTTCATTTCCTAAGGCAGGTGGAGACAAGTGCTTGAATTTATAAAAGAAGAAAGTGAAATATTTTGAGGACCTATACAGAACAGCCATATGTGACAAATTATTTCGGCTCTAGGAAATAGCTTTTAAAACCATTTAGGCTGTGTTATTTAGGGAGCAGTGTGGTACAGAAGAAAAGACTGCTAGATTTGGCATCAGAGGATCTGGGTTGAAATTTGGTTCTGCCTATCATTGTGACCTTGGGCAGGTCTCTTACCCTCTTTGGGACTCTTATCTCATCTGTAAAATGACCTTTGGGGCCCCTTTTAGATAATTCTAGGATTCTTTGATTCTGTTGTTTAAAACCTGTTTACAAGTACAATATAAACCATATGTTACCAAACTAAATTGAATTATAGCCCCAGAAAGTTAGAAAACCTTTAGGTTTCTATACAGAGTAGTTTTTAAATCTCCTCTGAATTCTTTGGATATTTGTACGTGAAATGTGTAACTTTGCTAACACAACAAAATAAATAAAACCACATAGTAGTGGAACAGCCTTGGGTAAAAATCAAACACCAGAGTATGTACCAGCTAATGAAGTTTATTAAGCCAAAGTGTTCAATCCTACACACCATCTGTAAACTTGATAAAAAAGCAGGCATACATGGTTTTGATCATGAATTCCTAATGATTTTTGTATGAAAATGTTCCTGGAAAATGTTAACATATTCATATATAAGTCAAAGATATATATCTTCAAAAGTACAATCAGGTAAGAGGTTTGCTTTTTAATATGTATTATTTGCTACCTTTTTCACGGCTAATATGTTAAAATAAACTGTAATGAATATGAAAGGACTCTTCATGCAGGCTTTGACCCTGTCTGTTGATCCCTTTCTTCTCCTTGATACTCTCTTTTCTTTAGGTTTTCATAACACTGCTCCCTCTTGTCCAAACAGTTCTTCTCAGTCTTCTTTGCTGGATTGTAATCTAGGCCCTCTCTCTTACTGTGGGTGTACCAAAAGGCTCTGTGTTAGGCCTTCTTTTCTTCTCCCTACGTATTCTTTTTTGTTTGGTGATCCCATGGGCTCTCATGGATCCAACTGTCACCTCCGTCCCAATGATTCTTCCATCTGTTTATCTAGCTCTTTTTTTTCTCCTGACCACCAGTCTCAAATCTCAGATGGTTTATCGCCTATCTCCAATTAGATGCCCCACAGACATCTTAAACTCAGCATGTCTAGAGCTGAACTTTTCTTATTTTTTCTCAAAACTCTTTCCTCTACATGACTTTCCTTTTACTGTCAAGGGCACTACCACCCTCCAAGTCCTGCAGGTGAACATTCGAGGTTATCGTCTTCAGTTCCTGACCTCCCATATTGGATCACTTGCAACGTCCTGTGGATTCTACCTTTTCTATTATTTTCCCTAACTGCTCTTTTTTCTCCTCAGACACTGTTACTATTCTGAGTGTTGTTGTTCAGTTAGGTCCAAATCTTGGTGCCATTTCATTCTCCAGTGAATTAAGGCAAATAGAGGTTAAGTGACTTGCCCAGGGTCACAGAACTGGAAAGCATCTGAGATCAGATTCGAACTCAGGTCTTCTGGCTTCGGTTCCAGCACTCTATCAACTGAGTTATCTAGCTGCCTCCACCTTTTCCTCATCATTACATGTCTGGACTATTTATTGCAGTAGCCTTCTTGTTGATCTTCCTGCCTCAAGTCTCTCCCTACTCTAAGCTATTCTCCCCTCAGCTGACAAATGAAGGCTTTTACAATCCTTCATAACTGCACCCCTTCCTGACTTTCTAGTCTTCCTATACTTTCCTGCCCTCCGTGTGGTCTGTTTTCCAGTGACACTGGCTTCTTTGTGCCCCTTGCAGAAGATGCTCCATCTCCCAGCTCTGGGCATTTTCACTTGCTTTCTTTCATGTCTAGAATGGTCAGCCTCCTCGTTCTGCCTCTTGACTTCCTGGCTTTCTTTAAGTATGAACAAGAATCGTGCTTTCTGCAAGAAGTCTTTCCTGATCTCCCTCAATGCTAGTGCCTACCTTCTGAGATTATCTCCAATTTATCTTATATATGTCTTATTTGTACATTGTTGTTTGCATATTGTCTTTCTCAACAGGTTGTTAACTCCTTGAAGGGAGACAGAAAGACTGTTTTTGTCTTTGTATCTCCAGAGCTTAGCTCGGTGCTTAGTACATTATAAATACTTAATAAATGCTTGTTGCTTGCTTTCTTGGATCTCTCTTGGTGGAATTGAGGGTTATGTATTAATATAGTGAGGATTTTAAAAGTACTTTCATTATTTCAGATTCAGTAGTTAATTGGATATAGATACCAGCTTGTTGTTAAGGCTTCGTAGTTACTGCTATGTTCATCTAATTTCTATTTTTAAGTTTCTTATTATGTGTTTTCAAGTTCCTGTCACACATATCTTTTAGATCTTTTACAAATTTAACTGTCAAAGACTTTATTTTTTAAACAAAGTAAAAAAGTTTATGTACTTCGTTTACATGTATAATTTTCACAGAACTAATTTTCCATTTTTTCTTTCTATTTGTAAATTCTCTTATTGTGCAATAATAGTGAAAACTTGTATTTGCCTAATGACATCTTTGACGATTTTTTCAGCTCTGATTTCATTTATTTTAATCAAATCCTTGAAACATAGTTGGGACAAGTAATCATATTCTTTACCCTTTAAAAAACAAGGAACAAAAAAACTGATAACAGAGAAAATACATAAATGGTAAAAAAAAAATTAGTACATTCATTTATCTAGCTATATTACTCACTCCCTTTCTTCCTGCATAATTTTTTTAAAAAAATTGTTCATTGCTGTAAAGTCAGTTATTTTTACTGTTTACTTGGAATATATCACTAACTAGCTTGTCTTTCTGTAAGATGGCTTTATTTTCAGCTGAACTATGCAATTATTTTGGACTTTCAGTGTTATCGATTGCCTCTCTCAGCCTTGTTTTCTTTTTTTCCCCAAGATTACTAATAAATTATTGGATGATTGCATAATTCAGCAAATAAAATGGCTAAATAAATATGTAATAAGTCTTAAAATGATGAAATAAGAAGGGCAGAATGTGCTGAGTTAAATGACATCCAGACACATGTGAAAAACAGGTTTTTGTAATGTTTCGGGAATAAAACTGGTATTTATGAGCTATAGTTGCAACTTAAACTTTTGCAAGACATAATGGGAAATTAAAGATTGTACTGAGATATTCAAAGAATCTCTAAATCTGGTTGGTGGGATAGCGTAAGACAAACAGCATATTCAGACTTAATAGAAAAAGACATTGGAAAAGATAATAAAAACATAACTTTTATTTAAATCCACTAATAAAACATTAGAGAATAAATGCATTATAAAACATAGCATATTTTGAGTTGAAGTATTAAAAGGGATCAAGAGTATCTGAGAATAGTACATCATAATTAGTTTATATTTATAATAAGAGAAGTACATGATGAGAATTGCCATTAAGTAGCTTGATTATGGTGGAGCCAAGATGGCAGAGTAGAAGCAGGGACCTGATTGAGCTCTCCCCCAAACCCTTCAAAATAACTGTAAAAAATGACTTAAACAAATTCTAGAGCAACAGAAGCCACAAAATCTTAGAGTGAAGCAAATTTCCAGCCCAAGACATTCTGCAAGGCTGATAGGAAGGATTTATTGCACCGTGCTTAGAGTGCAGCACAGATAAGACTCGAGCAGGCCTCAGGGAACTGAATCACTGGCAGCTGTAGTGGTTTTCAGACTTCTCAACCCACATATGCCAAAGACAGCTTCACAAGTCAATCGGAAAGCTCTCTCACTTGGGTCAGAGAGGCGCATGGTCTGGCCGTGGCCGCAGCCCCAGCCCCAGGGTGGTGGCAGCTGCTTCTGGAGCTCTCAGCTTACAGACAGTGGGAGAACCGAGTGGCTGATCTGGATCACAGTACTGGGTGGCGGTCCTGGGGTGAGGAGTAGTGGTGTGGCAGAGCTGGTGGTAGCTGTGGAGAGGGAACGCCCCTTGCAGTTCCAGGACAGAAAAGAGTGTTTGTGGTTGTTCATGGACCAGAGCGCAGGCCTGGAGAAGAGTAAACACCTCTCTTTTAATTATGTATATAATAATTATATATATAATAATTAATTCCACTTTGGAGGAATTGAGAATTTACAGGTCTCTAGAAATATCTCTGAAAACAGCTGCACAAAACCACTGAAATTTGGGGGAGTACACCCTCCACTTAACAAAGAGATCAAAAGTCAAATAATTGACTGGGAAAATGAGCAAACAGAGGAAAAAGGATAAGACTATAGAAGGTTACTTTCTTGGTGAAAAGATGTTTTCTTACACACTTATTGATGAGGAAGATCAAGGCATGCAGCCAGAGGAAGAAGGTCAAGGCTCCTATATCCAAAGCCTCCTAGAAAAATACAAAATGGTCTCAGACCATGGAAGAGCTCAGAAAGGATTTCTATTTATTTATTTTCCACTATTTAAAAAATATTTTAATTAGATTTATTTTTAGTTTACAGCACTCAGTTCCACAAGTTTTTGAGTTCCAAATTTTCTTCCCCTCCTTCTCCTCCCCGCTCCCCCCAAGATGGTATGGAATCTGATATGTGTTCTACATATACTTTCACATTAAACTTATTTACATAATAGTCAAGTTGCAAAGAAGAATTATAACCAATGGAATGAATCATGAGAGAGAAGAAACAAAACCAAAAAAAAAAAGAGAGAAAAAAAAGAGAGCAAATATTTTGCCTCAATCTGCATTCAGACCCCACAGTTCTTTCTCCAGATATAGACAGCTCTCTCCATCATGAGTCCTTTGGAGCTATCTTTGAACCTTGTATTGCTGAGAAGAGCCAAGTCTATCAGAGTTAGCCATCACAGAAACAATATGACTCTGGTTGTATACGATGTTCTCCTGCTTCTGCTGCCCTCACACAGCATCAGATCATGTTGGTCTTTCCAGGTTATTATGATCTCTTTGGGATACAGCCCTAGAAGTGGTATTGCTGGGTCAAAGGGTATGAACATTTTTATAGCCCTTTGGGCAGTGTTCCAAATTGCTCTCCAGAATGGCTGGATCAGTTCACAACTCCACCAGCAATGTAACAGTGTTCCAGTTTTCACACATCCTCTCCAGCATTTATCATTTTCCTCTTTTGTCGTGTTAGCCAATCTGACAGGAGAGATATGGTACTTAAGACTTGTTTTGATTTGCATTTCTCTAATCAGTAGTGATTTAGAGCAATTTTTCATATGATTATAGATATCTTTAATTTCTTCCTCTGAAAACTGCCTATTCATATCCTTTGGCCATTTCTCAATTGGAGAATGACTTGTATTCCTATAAATTTGGCTCAGTTCCCTGTATATTTTAGATATGAGGCCTTTATCAGAGACACTGGTTGTAAAGATATTCTCTCAGTTTTCTGTTTCCTCTTAATCTTTGTTGCATTGGCTTTTAAATTTAATATAATCAAAATTATCCATTTTTCATTTTGTAATGCTCTCTATCTCTTGTTGTGTCATGTATTCTTTCCTTTCTCATAAATCTGACAGGTAAACTATTCCTTGCTTTCCCAAATTGCTTATAGTATTGGCCTTTATTCCTAAATCATGAACCCCTTTTAACTTTATTTTGGTACACAGTGTAAGATATTGGTCTATGCCCAGTTTCTGCCCTACCATTTTCCAATTTTCCCAGCAGTTTTTGTGAAATAGTGAATTGTTAGCCCAGAAGCTGGATTCCTTGGGTTTATCGAAGCGTAGATTGCTATAGTTTGCGACTGCTGTGTCTTGTTTGCCTAACCTATTCCACTGATCCACTACTCTTTTTCTTAGCCAGCACCAAGTAGTTTTGATGACTGCTGCTTTATAATACAGTTTAATATCTGGTATGGCTAGGCCACCTTCCTTAGTATTTCTTTTCATTAATTCCCTTGATATTCTGGACCTTTTGCAGAAAGGATTTTTCTTTTTTGGTTTTTTTTTCTTTTTTTTTAATTTATTTTAATATGTTTAGTTTTCCGCATTGATTTTCACATGTGTTTGAATTACAGATTTTCTCCCCATTTCCACCCCCCCCACTCCAAGATGGCGTACACTCTGGTTGCCCTGTTCCCCAATCTGCCCTCCCCTCCGTCACCCCATTCCCCTCCCATTCCCCTTTCCCTTACTTTCTTGTAGGGCAAGATAAATCTCTATGCCCCATTGCCTGTGCATCTTATTTTCTAGTTG
>CM053623.1:118883213-118930055 GCA_028646595.1 Phalanger gymnotis
GCTTCCCTCTGCCACTTTGTGGGTTCTGCAGTTCTAGAATTGGTTCAGAGCCATTTTTTATAGGTTTTTGGAGGGACTTGGTGGGGAGCTCATGCCAGTTACTGCTTTCCAGTCGCCATCTTGGCTCCGCACCCCAGAAAGGATTTTTGAAATCAAGTTAGAGAAGTGGAGGAAAAATTGAGAAGAGAAAAGAGAGTGATGCAAGAAAATCATGTAAAATGAGTCAACAGCTTGCTAAAGGAGACACCCCCCCCCCAAATGCTGAAGAAAATAACACTTTGCCAAATGGCAAAAGAGGTCCAAAAAGCCAATGAGGGGAAGAATGCTTTGAAAAGCAGAATTGGCCAAATGGAAAAGGAGGTTCCAAAAAATCACTGAAGAAAATAATTCGTTAAAAATTAGAATGGAAAAACAAAAACTAATAACTTTATGAGAAATTAAGAAATTATAAAACAAAACCAAAACAATGAAAAAATAGAAGACAATGTGAAATATCTCATTGGAAAAACAACTGACCTGGAAAATATATTCAGGAGAGATAATTTCAAAATTATTGGACTACCTGAAAACCAAAACAAAAAAAAAAAAGCCTATACATCATCTTTCAAATAGAAATTGATAGAATCTACTGATCGCATCCTTAGAGATTCCAAAAGGTAAACTCCTAGGAATATTGTAGTCAAATTCCAGAGTTCACAGGTCAAGGAGAAAATATCATAAATGGCCAGAAAGAAACAATTCAAGTATTGTGGAAGCACAGACTAACACAAGATTTAGCAGCTTCAGATGGTTTGCAATATGATATTCCAGAGGTCAAAGGAGATAGGATTAAAACCAAGACTCACTTACCCAGCAAAACTGAGTATAATATTTCAGGGGAAAAAATGGAGTTTCAATGAAATAGAGACTTCTAAGCATTCTTGTTGAAAAGATCAGAGCTGAATGGGGAAATGGGGAGAAAATTTGACTTTCAAATATAAGAATCAAGAGAAACAGGAAAGGGTAAACAGGAAAGAGAAGCCATAAGAGACTTATTAAAGTAGCAGTGTTTACATTCCTACATGGAAGGATGATATTTGCAGCTCAAGAGACCTTTCTCAGTATTAGGGTAGTTAGAAGGATATGTATGTGTGTGTGTGTGTATATGTGTATATATGTGTACGTACAAATGAGTGTATATATGTAGACAGGGCACGGGGTGAGCTGAATTTGAGGGGATGATACTTAAAAAATAAAATTAAATGTTGAGAGGAATGTACTGGGAAAAAGAGGGAGAGGTAGAATGTAGTAAGTCATCTCACATAAAAGAGGCAAGAAAGAGGTTTTACAATGGAGGGGAAGAAGGGGGAAGTGAGAGGGAATAAGTGAACCTTACTTTAATCAGGTGTGGCTTATAGAGGTTATAATATACACACTCAATTGGGTATGGAAATCTGTCTTAACCCTACAGGAGAGCAAAGGGGGAGGGGATAAGAGGGGAGATAATGGAAGGGTTGGCAGATTGGGGGAAGGGGCAATCAGAAGCAAACACTTTTGTGGAGGGATAGGTCAAAGGAGAGAATAGAATAAATGGAATGTGGGACAGGAGAGAGGGTAATATAGTTAGCCTTTCACAACATGATTGTTATGGAAGCATTTTGCATGACTACACATGTATAACCTATATCTAGTTGCTTCCTTTCTCAATGAAGGTGGGTCGGGAGGGAGGAAGGGAGAGAATGTAGAACTCAAGGCTTTAAAAATGAATATTAAGGGGCAGCTAGGTGGCAAAGTGAATACAGCGCCGGCCCTGGAGTGAAGAGGACCTTAGTTCAAATCTGGCGTCAGACACTTGACACATGTACTAGCTGTGTGACCTTGGGCAAGTCACTTAACCCCAATTGCCCTGCCCAAACCACCAAAAACAAACAAACTAAAAAAAAAATGAATGTTAAAAATTGTTTTAGCATGCAACTGGGAAATAAGATACAGGCAATGGGGTATAGAAATCCATCTTGTCCTACAGGAAAATAGAAGGGAAGGGTAAGAGAAGGGGCTGGGAGGGTAACAGAAGGGAGGGAAGATTGGAGGAAGGGGTGATCAAAATGTATGTTGTCATGAGGTAGGGGGGAGGGGAGAGATGGGGAGAAAATTTGCAATTCAGAATCTTGTGGAAGTGAATGTTGAAAACTCAAAATAAATTAATTTATATAAGAGAAAGTAGCTTGATTACCTGAGATTTTCCATGGAATGAAGTAAAAACTCAAAAATAGCCTTTTTTTCTTGTGCATATTTGACACCTCTGTCGACAAAATGTTAATGACTGTAGTGTTAGTGTTTAATGAAAGTGTAGAGCATTCTCTTATTTTTTAAAAAGGCTATTTTTGCAATAGTTGATGCTCTTAAAATTTCAATTGTTAAATGGAAATAATCAACTGTGTTGTTTCTTTTGGAAGTTCAACATCTGCATCATTTATTCCATTGACTAAAGAACATATAATGAGGTGTCAAAATAATTATTGTGGTATTTTTTCCTTCTTTAATAGTGTCCCTGTTGTTGTTCAGTCGTTTCAGTTGTATTTGACTCTTCAAGATCCCATTTGGAATTTTCTTAGCAGACATCGGAGTGGTTTTTCATTTCCCTTTCCAGCTCATTTTGTAGATGAGGAGACTGAGAAAACCAAGATTAAGTGACTTGTCCAGGGTCACACAGCTGATAAGTGTCTGATGCCAGATTTGAACTCAGGAAGATGAGTCTTCCTGACTTCAGGTCTGGCACTCTATCCACTGCACCACCTAGCTGCCCCCTTTTTATAGTGAATAGTTTAAAAAAAAGATTATTTATTTTTGTAATAGTTGATGCTCTTAAAATCTTGATGGAATTAGATGGGAATAATCAACTGTGTTGTTCTTTTGGAAGTTCAACATTCATTTATTCTATTGACTAGGGGCAGCTAGGTGGTGCAGTAAGTAGAGTACTGGTCCTGGAGTCAGGAGGACCTGAGTTCAAACTTGGCCTCAGACACTTGACACACTTACTAGCTGTGTGACCTTGGGCAAGTTACTTAACCCCAATTGCTTTGCCTTCCCCCCTCAAAAAAAATTATTATTATTTTATTGACTGAAGAGCACACAAAGAAGATTCTTAATATAATTATGTTGGTATTTTTTCCTTCTATTTTATAGTGTATAGTTTTCAATTCAATTCAGTAAACATTTATCAAGCACTGATGTGCCAGGCACTGTGCTAGGTGCTGGGGATACAAATAAAAAAGAAAGACAGTCCCTTCTTTTAAGGATCTTACAACCTTATAGCGGGAGGCAACATCCAAAAGGAAGCTGGAAAAGCAGGGTAATGGGGTAGGCATACGAAGTGTCACCTAGCATCTTGTTCTGTGGAGTTGAAACCAAGTAGAGGTGTAGATGTTAAGTGGAATGAGTTTGAGAGGCAGACAAGAAAGAGTGTATTCTGTGTTTTAGACTTTGTGATTGAAGGCTGTCCTGCTAGTTTCCAGTGTAATTTAATATTAGCAAATTAAAACAAAGTCCGTTGTATTCAAATGAATCAGTTGCTGTTTCATTTTTTTCTGAAGAAAGCAGTACAGTTAAGGTTATTTCTATAATCAGTTTAGCTATTACAATGACTTTGGGTAAGTCACTACCAAATATATGCCCCTAAATCTAACAAATAAGTAAGATGTAATAGATTCAGTAGACAAAGATTATTTTCTAAGCATGATGTTCCTTATTGGAAGGGAAAATATAAGCAAATTTGCATGTTGGTGGAAAAATGCAATAAAAATTTTGAGACATTGAAAAATTGCCATGACAGGACTTATTCAGCTTTATAATTTCTCTCTTGGAAGTATTTTAATAAAGTTTGGTCTTGGAAAAATTATTTAGTTTGTCTTTGTATCCCCAGTGTAAACACTAGAAGATATACACAGTACCTGGCACATCATGTATGAGGCATTTAATAAGTGCTTATTGGTTGATTGCTTTCTGTAATTAGTCAGCGGCATAGGTGGATGTCTAATATAATAGGATCATAAGAACATAGATCTGTTATAGAATTCCGTGAGAACTTAGAGACTATTTAATATAACTTCCTCATTTTACAAATGAGGAAAATGAGGCCCAAGGAGGTTGTGATTGTCTGAGGTCTCAAAAGCAGTAATCATTAGAAGGGGATTTGAACTCGAGTCCTCTGAATTCAGAGCTATCTTTAATTCTTGGACATTATGAATTTTCTCTTCATTGCCATATTTAGTCGTCTTTTCTTAGTCCTAATCCTTTTTAATCACCTTTTTGATACTTTCAAATAGCCTTTTGTCTTGGCTTACTCTTCTCTCTGGATTCTCATGACTCCTGTCTGTTTGGTTGCTTTTTCTTCTCTTTCCTGGTCTTTCCAGGCCCTTGCAGGTATAGTCCAAGACTGTCATACACTCACTTCTCTCCTCTCTCTGTACACCTTCTCTTTGGGATCCCATCAGCTCCAGTAGATTAAATTATCTCTATGGAAGGGACTATCAGGTCTATGTTCATCTCTTTTCTCTTGCAGGAGCTCATTTCTATATCATGGACTCTTCACACAGGGTGGATGCCTCACAGTCATCTTAAAATTCAAGTCTCTGGTATGGTGGAAGGCATGCTTTATTTTTACTTGAGGATCTAGGTTCAAATCCTGGCTTTGTTACTTATTTCCTATGGAACATTAGTCAAATCACTTATATTCTCTAAGTCTGATTTCCTCATCCACAAAATGTGGAGCTTTTTAGATTCCTTCTATTCCTAATCTTTGATCTTTGATCCTCTGCCCAAAACTGAACTCTGTCGTCATCCATCCCGCACACTCCTATTTCTTATATTTGTTAGCAATATCATTCATCTTGTCATTCATGTTCACAGTAAGATAGTTGCTAGCCATGTGACCCTTCCACAAATCATTTTACCTCTTGCAGCCTCCATTTCTTTATCTTAAAATAGAGGGGCAACTCAATTACCTCTAAAGTTTCTTCCTGCAAAAAATTTGTAATGCGGTGGTAGTATTATTCTCTTTCCAATTCATCCACCACAGAGTGGCGAAACTGGTGATCTTAAAGCTCTGACCACTCTCAGAAAATTCCAGTTACTCCCTTTTGACTCAAAAATAAAATGCAGAATCCTCTCTTTGGCTTCTAAAGCATTTCACAGTTTGTCTTCATCTTACCTCTCCAGACTTATAAATTACTACCCTTTGTGTTGTTTCCATTCTAGCCAAACTGGCCATCTTGCTTTTCCACATATATCCCATCCCATATCTGTCTTTACAGTGGCTAACTTCTTTGCCTGGAATTCACTGTTTCCTCACTTCTGCTTCTTAGTATTCCTTCCTCACTTCCATCTCTGAGAATTTATAGGTTCCTACAAGCTCGAGACTTTTCTTAATTCTGTCCAACTAGTTTTGCTTCCCCTCTCCTGTCACTACAACTTACTCCATATTTACTTTTTTGTAAATATAGATAGAATGTAATCTCTGTGGGGCAAGTTTGTTTTGTTTTTGTCTCTATTTCCAGTGCCTGGCATAGTGCTGACATATTAATAGATACTTAAATAAGTACTTGAATGATTGATTAATAAATTATTTTTGATTGATAAATTGAACTCTGTTGGCAGTAACCAGCTTTTTCTCTCTAGTCTTGCACCAAAGTCAGGTAGAGGTACTTGTTGTGATGTTAACTGTGTCTGTATCACTTGATATAAGAAAATGCGAATCTGTAAAGATCAACAGTCATGGCTCTAGGCTTGTAAAAGTAAATGGAAAAAATATACTTAAACAAGATGGTTGCACTACTTTTAACTAGTCATAGTACTATTTCTGTCAATCTGGCGATTTGTTAGGAATGGGTATTATACTCAATTTACTATCTTTTTTCTTCTGCAGAAATAAATATTAAGTTAAAGCAATTTAATGACATCTCATTTGTCTTAATACAATATATTTGCTCCTTTAGTAAGAGGGGATTCTACTTGGTTAGGTTAAAATCCTGAATCTGCAGTCAGCTCATTAGTCAAATCTTAGGAGAAAGAAGAGAAATAATTTGATTTGCATCTGCTATCTGAGTACGAGATCATTTTGTCATCTTTTTCTCTTGAAAAGTGCTTCCATTTTTATTGGGTTTGTAATTACTGTGTGAATACACAGTATATTCCTATAATTTATTTCATTGGAACTAGTTTATTGGTTCAAAAATCTGATTTTCCAGATTAAACTTTCTTGGGTTGGAGGTTCAGATCTCAAATGATTTAATTCAGATTTTTATCCCTAGTAAAATAGGTTTAACGTGTGTATCTTTCAAATGAAATATATATCAACTTGAATTTCATACTATTTCTTCATCAATATTAAACATAATCTGTCGTGTTGCTCATTAAGAGAATATTCTAATAGTTTCCTTACTAATTTGTGAAATGTATTTTATACAATTTTCTGGACTTCTAACCTGAATGGATTCCACATTTAGATATACTTCAGTGTAATTAAATAAATAGTACTCAAGAATTCTTTGGAACCTGTGTGTACATGCACACATGGGCACATGTAAGCCCAAAGCTGGAGAATGTATATTATGTAATATTTTAGTATAATAGTTTGGACTATGATGAAATGTAGACATTTATTTAATTTTGCTATCAACACACTGAACACTGTTAAGAACTTTACAAAGCACTTCTTTGGATGTATTTGCAGGTTATATTTAGTGGCACACAGAAGAGAGGGAGCTAGAAGAGGGAGTGTTTTCACTTCTTGATGCTGACTAGAATAAACCATTGTTCCAGCATATAGTACTTACGATTTCTTCATAATAGATTGGTTTGTTGAATCTCTAATGTGTTACTCTCATACCTCATAGTGGATAGAGTACTGGGCCTGGGGTTAGGAAGACCTGAGTTCAGATCTGACCTCAGTTATAGGTTAACTATGTGACCCTGGGCAAGTCACTTAGCTTCCATTTGCCTTAATACACTGGAGAAGGAAATGGCAAATCACTCCAGTATGTTTGCCAAGAAAACCCCACAGACAATATGGTTCACAGGGTCATGTAGAGTTGGACACAACTAAATGACTGAACAACAACAAAAATACCTCACAAAATATATACCATCCCTCACCAGAGCTAGATATGTTTTCCAAACTTTCATTAATGCGTTGGTTTAATATTTAATTCTACTTTTCCTTAATGGTTTTTATAAACTAAATTTGCTCATGTTTTGCTGATTTTTTTTGAGAGGCTAGATTTTAGATAATTATTACCCCTCTTCTGTAATCTGTTGTGCTGTTTTTTTCTATTCTAATATGACTTACCTTTTTCCTTAGAACTTAGGCTCTTACCACATTGTCCAAGGGGACTATTGCCATCTTGTGTGCTCTGCCTTATTATATTCTCCTTCCCTCCCCAGTTTTCTTGTTTCCTATTTATCCCTTTCTTACTCAGAATTCTGCTTCTTAACAGCTTTACAGTTAATATTCATTAAGATTGCACATCTGGGCTCCTTGTCCCTTCTATCATGGAACTTTTATATATAAAAAATATGATAGATATACATGAGAATATACATAAATTATGTAATATGGCAAACATTTCCCCAAATTTCTATTTTTCCATTTTTCTTTCTCCTTTGTCATTTTAAGGTACTGGAGAGAAGAAAAAAAATACATGCTCTTTTATCTTACTTTTCTCCTTCCCTCTCTGTTCTACTCATATTACTCGTGTTCTTCTAACAACCTTGTGCTTTTTATCACCAAATTTACCTTTCTTTCCTCCTTCAAGTAGATTTTAAAATCTATCTTATATATCCTATGATATATGAAACACATAATAATAAATTAGTTATGTTGGGAAAGTGCCTGGTGCTCATTAAAGAAAGTCAGTGTATATAAATGTAAGGCATGATCGTAGTGATTAAAATAGCAAATATTGCTCAAATTTTCAATTTGATAATTTATATCACCAATTTAAAAATTGGTTGAAAATGTTTAATTTCAGTGTTTTATTTTGAAAGATATATAGAAAAATAAATAGAATGACTTAGAAATAGAATGATCCATTATCTGGCATACTTATGTAATGGGATGTTCTGCATAATTGAATTTTTTGGTTAACTAGAAATTTTTTTTCAATTATAGTTACTTAAGTGAGGAGTTAATATATACTAACTGTAGGATATAGCTTGAAAATTGTTGTAAACAAAACTTTGAGATAAACCTGTTCTCTTTCAGATTTTTTTCTCATAGAAGCATAGTGCAAAATGTTTCTCTTACTTTATGGTTTTGGTTTAGTTTGAGGTAATCAAAGTTTTTTATTGCAACAGGCAAGCTTATTTGGAGAGATGAGAAAATAGACTAGCACATACTGTAAAAGACAGAGAAATGTATTGTGAATACCACAAGTTTCATTAAACAGATAATTGAATAATTTAATTTTGATAATAGATGAACATCTGTACAGCAGGTTTCTTTTTATGGGTACAATATCCTCCTCATGTTAAAAGAAACAAACAGAACATAAACTGCACACTTTTTACAGAGTAGCTCCTTAGCATCTCAGTCAACATTCCTTATATCCTCTTTGGGAGGAATCCTATATCTGTGTTTCAAAGCCTAATATTAGGGTTTTAAAGAAAATTCTCTGGACTGTGGTTATAAAAAAGAAAACTGCAAAAGGCTTTAAGGAACATGTGCTAAGTACTTTACTATTGCCTTTTTTGTTTTTGTTTTTACATTATCAGTTTTTATTTTACAGAAAAAATTCAAACAGCTGTGTCCTTCATGTATTAATTCTTGGAAATAAAAAGAAAAATAAAATCATTTGTCTTATTAAAAAAAAAAACTGGATTTAAGGCAGAAGAAAGGAGGAAAATAAAAATTGTTTATGGTTTGCCACAAAACAAATATTTAATTAGAAATAAAAGCTAGTCAGGCTGACTTCCTGTAAACTAAATCCTCTAATGTAAGTAAATCTTGTGCTTTTTTTTAAAAGCATGATTTTAAATCTATTTAAGTACTCTCTTCCGTGTACCCATTACACACTATTTAACAAATTAAAAAGCTATTAGAGACTATCAGATAAATACATTATTTTTTCTCTCTTAAATTCATGAGTGAACAAATGTTTGTATGCATAAGAAGGCATAAGAGTTACTACCGGGGCTGGCAAATATGCTTTTTAAAGGCCACCTCTGTGACTATCTAAAATACTAAATGTAGGCAATAAATAATAGCTTATAGGAAAATTACAATATTTTCATTTTATACTTTACTGCCTCAGACTTAGTATAAGGGTACCAAAAACAATTAGATTTCTGTCACACATTGATTTTTAAACTGGGTAGTTTGAAATTGTTGGAATTGAAGACTAAAATATTTTAAAACTCTATTGTGAGTGTTTTTCTATGGAATCCTAAGAATAGTTGGACTAATTTGTATTTCTGTTTGAAAACAAAATTAACTAAAGGTCTTGTTGTCAAGTGGGATCTTGTCAACGTTTAAATCTTATTCAAAATAAGCTGTCACATAGAAGAGAGAATATTAAGTGATACTAAGTACTAAAGGAAATGTTTTAAATGAGGAATTGAAAAATTACTTGGTCTTTTCTGTAAAAACTATTGCTATTGAAATTTTATTTGTTTCTGAAGAGCAACTATTTGGAGAAACAGTGTCATATAGAAAGGGGAATTTCTGCCCTAATTTTTGATCTTCGTGACTCTAAGTCATTGAATATCTCTGGGCATTACTTTCCTTATCTATAAAATGGGAGTGTAGAGGCATTATGGTTTAGGTGATAGAATGGCCTGGAGTCAGGAAAATCTGGGTTCAAATTCTGCCTTTGTTATCTATTTAGCTTTGTGACCATGGGCAAGCCACCTGGTAGGTCTTAGGCAGCTCTCTAAGCCATTTCTATTTTCTGCAGTGGTGCAAGGAATTTCTACACAGGGACTTTACTACACTGACAGTATCACAGAAGAAATCAAGTGTAATAATAAATCACCCCAAGGTGCTGAGATGGAATGAGAGCTTTGTAAACTTTTACTGTTCTTTCTATATTAATATGCTTGCTTATTTATACTATAATTTGTCAAAATATGGTATCTTTGTTTCCCCTCTACTTCCTTATTGAATTGATTTAGGAAATAAGGCACAGGAAAGCTGTGGCTTTGCCAGGATTCTATAGTATGTTAGCATTAGTGCCAAATAATAAGCTTATTTCTCTTGTGACCTCACGACCTTTATTTGGTTGCATTTTACTCCTTTTTTCTTAGGATTAAGAAACTCAGCAAGGCAAAGTTAACAAATCCTTTTTATCCATGTGAAGGAGTTAGATAATTTGAAAGACAATATAATTTTTGTTTAGAATATTATAAGGGAAAATTTTTTTAAATAGCTACTGCTTGTATTTTATTCAGGTCCCTTAGAAGAAAGTACAAAAAAAATGAAAAAAATTGTCATGCTGATTAAGTCAGTTGTTTATATGTCGAGGTAATAAGTCCTAGTGGAAAGTGAACTGGTTTTGTTTTCGGAAGACCTATGTTTGGTTGTAGGCTCGCTCAATGCAAGGCCCCTTCCAGGTTGATTTCTAGGATTTCCTAATTAACTTCTCTGAGCCTTAGTGTACTTTTCTAGCAAATAGGGGTGATATGACTTGAAGGAACTCTCAAGAATTTCTAAGAGGAAAGTGCCTTTTAAAAACTTGTTTTACCAACAATTTTTAGCATTTATTATTATGTTGTTATAGCATACAGATAAGTGGAAAATAATTCAAGACAGGTTTATTTTTTTTATAAGCACCTTTTCTCCCCAGGAGATAAAAACTACATAATAATAATAAAATAATCATTTGACATAGTTTGCTCAGTTGAAATGCCCATTACTTATTCTGGATCACGAATCATTTGCAAGCCTTAGAATCATTATTTCAGTCAATAATTTCATAGTTTCCTAGCATCCATTGAAAATGAAAAAAAAGATGTTTAAAATTTTCTGTCTGAATGAAGTACAGAAGGAGAAATGGTGATGGGTGTGTTATGATGATAATGATAACCAGGGTACAGATAAAATTTGCATTTTTTGTACTGTGAGGCTGCAGTCCTGTCACAGAAATCACATTTGATATTGGAGGCAGCTCTGAAGTTTATTACAAAAATTAAAAAGTAGGATTTGCTGGTGGTATCTTATGTTCTCCACACATAAAAAATCCATTTATATTCCTTCCTTGTATATTTAATTCCAATAATTTTTAAATGCAATTCACTTTTTAAAAGAAAGACCTAAATGTATTTTTTTTACTATAGTGAAAACTACATATTGTAGGCTTATTGCCACCTTCATCATATAAAAATCATTGCTTTAGATTTTTTTTTCATTATATAATGTGATATTTTGTTGATACACCTGAGTTTGCAATTTTCTTTTAAATCCTTTGCCTGTTCAGGTTTTCAGTCTTGAAAACTGAGAAAAGGAGTTGCTATTTTTTTCCTATATGTAATTATGGATAGAAGAAAGAATATGTAAGGTTAATTTTTAGATATATTACTTATAGTAAATATGGGTTATTGTGAGGCAATGGTTGGCTTAAGAAACTAAATTAATTCTAATTATAATTTGAGGTTTTAAATTAAAATGATATTCAAGTTAAAAATTAACTTAAGTGTATCTAGGGTAAATGGCTCAGAAAACTGAATTTAAAAAATAAAACATACAGATTTTGATTGAATTTTAAAAGTGTATACTGTTTTAAGGCTATTCATTTATTTTAATTTTTTAGAAAATATGACTTACATGAATATTTTCTAGTGGACAGAATAATGACAAAATATACACAATGATGTTACTTTAACAAACTGCCATGCAACATATACATTAAATAATGAAGAAGTTGAGTATATAAGACCTAATCTATTTAACATTTAATATTGAAACTTTACAGTATAACCAATACTTTAAAAATTTCCTCCTTATTTGGCAGTCATGTTTTTTACAGTTAAAACAAAACAAAACAAATTTCTTGGGAATGGGGATTTGGTGAAAACTTGTTTTTTGCTTAATCTGTAACAACCTGTGGTACTAAACATTTCTCTCTTACTTCACTGTCTTCAAAAGTAATTGTTTTATTCCTTTTAGGATCTATCCAAGAATTGTGTATTACAGCATTATTAGGCATAGGATCTGCTTCAACAATTGAAACAACTCGCTTTTTCATCTTACTTTTCAAGACTTTTTGAAATTTTTGTCTAGTAAATGCATATAGTAGAGGGTGAAATATGGTAGTTCCATAGGCCATAACTAGAAAACACAATCTTAGTTTTACCAGAAGGTCACTTGGGCCCAAACATAAAATGGTGGTGTTTAAAACAGAAATTGGTGTCCAGCAGAGAAGAAATGTTGAAATAATCAACAGAGACATTCTGAAGACTCTCTTTTGCCTCTCTCGTCGTTCTCGGTGTCTCTTCACGGCTCGCCGGAGAGCAATTATGACAGAAACAGAAGTTCTTACACCAAAAACTACATTTCTCCCGCCACTGCTTTGGGATACATCGGTAGTCTCATGCTGTGTGGTCAGAGAAATTGTCTTTTTCTTTCTTGCTTTCTTCTTTTGCCCTGTTGAAAATCTTGTGCCTATCCGAATATTTAGGGCCTGAAGTATTTTGGTGTAAGTAATTAGCATTACTATAACAGTGAAAAAGAAGATTGGAATCTGTACTAGCAAATGATAGTACATCCCCAGCTCAGTGTGGTATTCATTTCTACTGACACAGAGAAGTGTCTTGTTTTTCCATCTGCTTTCACTTTGAAGGCTGAAAAAATTGACCTCAATAAAGGGAATTAGGAAAGAGAAAAATGAGACAATCCATATGGAGGTCATTAACATGACAGCTCTTCCCATCGTCAAAATTCGGTTTGCAGGTTTTACAGAGATGTCATATCGGTCCAAAGTGATTGCAAAAACGTTGATTGCAGTTGAGACACTTGCAAAGGATACACAAGCCTCATGGAAGCAACAGATCAGAGCAGTATTACTCTCCAACGAAAGTAGAAGAATAACTATAGTTAGAGGAATACATCCTACACAAATAATTACATCCAGTACATGGAGATTCATTGTAATAATGTTACTGACAGAGTTGATTAAGTTGGATTTCATGCAGTAAAGTACCAACACTGTGAGGTTGCTGCCAAGTCCCAGTACAATTTCTAACATGAGGAATCCAGTGAGAGATACTTGAAAGCTTAATGGATATGATGACGATGGGTACATATTGGTGTTGATGTCGTTAATGTCATCTCGGACTGTAATGTTAGATTCAGACTGCATGTTGATTTCCGGAATGGGAGAGAAACACATTCTTTTGGAGCAGTTGGTTTTTTTCCTAGAAAGTGAAATAAAATAAACTATTTGATTTCCATACTTGTAATCATTTGGATAAATACCCAATGTATATGTTCTCTCCCTGTCAAAAATCTGTGTAGTCTTATATGTATTTCTGGATTTGATGTTTAGCAAAATTTACAAAGAAAATTTGTGAGTCTTAATTCATCAAGTTCACTGTGTTATGTTGTAAAAGGGCATTTAGAATGTACATATACATATATATGTGTGTATATATATGTACATATATATTTATTCTTGAAGAATTATCAATCTAAGGCTTTCCTTTATGTACTGTGAAACATTTTAAGTATTAAAAATATTTTGTTTTTGTAAAAACAACTTTTCACTTTCATTTTTTAGAAAGAAATGACAAAATGCTTTTAAAATCCATTGATATGTAAATACTACTTTTAAAAATTTAGTAAAAATGTCTAAATTGTTAGAAAATATACATATTGCATATTCAGTATTGATGTATAAGTAGTATAAATGTAGATCTCCCTTTGAGATGTTTTTCTATATAAAGATTTCAGATTAAAAGTACAGCTTTTAGGTGTTATGTATTAGGATTCTTTTAAACACTATTTTCTTATTCTTGATTTGAAAAATATACATTGCATAGCCAATAGTGTGTTATGGTTACACAAGAATATTTTCCCCCATGATATCCCAAATTTTAAGTACTGTGATTAGAATAAAAATATTTCATATTGGTCATTGAACTTTATATTATACAAATTTGTGAAAAGATTTTAAAAAGATAAGAAAGGAAGTCACCTTGATGTGTACCAGGACAGTGAAATTTTAATAAGATGGCAGTCAACTTTCACATGGAAAGTTTATTTCATGACCGCACCCTTTTGTGGAGCCTGAGAGTTGAAATTTAATAGCTCAATAATAAATTTGCATTTTCAAGATGTTTTAAAGTATGTAACTGTTGCCTTTATTTAAATCCAGGGTTTAAAGTGAAAAATGAGACTCTGGAGAAATCTCAGAAATATGTATTTTGGAAGTTTTTAAAGTTGTACTTCTAAAGTTGTTACAAATGAATAATTTTGAAGATAATTAGAACATGTCATCTATTGCTAGTGATGTAGATTCATATTTAGTAACTGTTGATCCATTTGCAGATGAAACGTGCATCTTTCAGCATGTTCAGATGTCACATATACAATATCTTACATTTCTGAAAGAAAGCCAATCAGCCATCATTTCATATATTTGAAATATAAAATGTCACCTAAAGTGATAATAGTCTTTTAGGCATGGAAAAGGAAATATCAACTTCAGAATTGAACTTAAGCTCTTATATTTTGCAAGTTTTGCCAAGCTTATTCTAGGATGTAGATCCATTTATATTGTTAACTTAAAAAATGATTTCAGAAGCTGTTTTAAGTGATTATAAGATTGAAATCTCTTAAACCAGAACATTACTAAAGGCGTATTTGTTCAAATAAGGCATGGTCAGAACTCAAACTGAAATCCTGTGAAAATGGAAAATTTTAAATGTGCCAAATATTTTGAGCTGACAGATTAAACATCAGGTCTTTGTCACATCAGTTAGATTTATAATTAAATGAAAGCAAAAAATGTCAAGTTAGAAACATAATTAAAAAAATACATCTTCATGTCAGAGTTCTGTCTCTTCTCTTGTTAATGTTAAACAGTGATTGGGTGCATGCATCTTTTGACCTACCTGTTTTCTGTTGCCTCAGGGGTCTTTCAGCTCACTATGGCAGTTTTGTCAAAAATTGATACATGATGTCATTGACAGATTTTTGACATGCATTTTCACCTGGCAACAGTGAAATAGCAATGTTCTATTTCCTGCCTTGTAGAATATTTAATTTATTTTTGTTCCAACACTTCAGCAGCAAGATTTATGTTTTAAAATGAGATTTTATTGCCTGATAGATTTCTAAGAACCAGTACACATTATTTGTGTTTCTTTTGCTTTTTAAAGCCACTACTAATAAAAACAAGAACTTCTTAGGTGATATTAGTTATATTGCCATTTTGAGGACTATGTGACTGTATATTTTTATTTTCCAGGGTAAATGAAAATAAAAATAGAGGCATCAAATTTCTGGCTTCAGAAATGTATTTAGATATTCTTTTGTTACAACTGGACATTTGTTTCTATAGTACTCTTGTTCATTAGTTCGACTAATGTCTTGATCACATAAATTTCTTTACGTTATAAAATCCAGTTCATGAGCTTTTGATAAAGACCATCTGCTATTTAATTTGGTTTATTTTCATTAAAGAAGGATACATAACAGATCATGAAATTCAGAGAAAAAATATCCATTAGTCATCGTGACAATTGATATGAATAACTTAATTTGTAGTGCAGAAAACCTGATATAGCTTCATTTAGCTTGCTGGTGAAGTATGCACATTCTCCTTTTGAAAATTCATTTTCATTGTTTCTTCACGAATCAGTTGTTTCCACAATTTTGATATTTAAAGTAGAAAATCCTTTTAAAAATGCTCACCATTTTGTTTTCAGCCGTATACCATTGCATTCTTCTTATGAAAATATCCAATGTCTTCTCTTCAGAGTACTGATTTGTTATGCATGCAAGCAGTCATACAGACTTATTCCATGTTTTTGCTTTAACTCCTTTATGTCTTTAGAAGTACACATTATATCTTGTAGGTTGTGGTTCAGACTGCTAGAAAGATGTTCAGTCATTTGCATTCTTCATGTCAGTAGCAAAAACTGAATTAGATGCTTTATGTCCTTGGAAGAAAAAGAAAAAAAAGGTTAAGATAAAGGATGTCTGTTAATTTTAAATTAACAATTAAAAAGTTGCTGTATTATTGTTTATGTAAAACCTATTTATAAAAATACATTAGGTCTGTTATTAGACCTAAAACCATACATGTAAAAATAAGGAGCACCCTTTTACTCTGTAAAATTGTATTTACTCCTTAGTTAATGATAGTGTTAACACTGCCAATGAAAGAAAAAGAGAAAAGCTGAATCCTTATTAACAACTGTTTTCTATTTCTGTATTTGAATCTAGCTTGTATTTTCAGATTTCTGGAGTAAGTTTCCCCTATACACTCTATGCTATCTTCTTGTCTTTGTGATAAATTTGACAAAGCATCAGCTACCTTAGGAGCAATACAGCTTGTTTAATAACTGTTTGGACATCGTTTGAAATTTACTGTCCCAAACCAATCTCATATCAGTATTCTACAGGTAAAATTTTCATTGGTGTTTGGTTTAAATAGTTGAAATAGATAAACTAATGCAGAGAAGTGAGTGCACACATAATATTTGTTCTGTGAACAAATCCATTATTATGCTTGTGCCGATGTCATTAAGCAGTGAAAAACAGCTATATAGTAAACCTGTTATTTCTTAAGAGAATTTACTCATGCATCAATATGTGTAAATTTCTTTTGGAAAAAATCTATTTTGACATTAAAGATATTTAGCTAGTTTAGAGTGACTTAAAAGCAAGTTTTCATAGTGAATTAACAGAAAATGTCCTTAATACTCAGTTAATGCATTTTAAAAGAATTACATGTCTACAAAGCAGTGCTTTTTAAAATTTAAAAAAAAACATTAATACATGCTTATCAGCAGGCAGAATTAAACTCAAAAATTCTTAAAATTTAGGTTGAACCATCCTTTTTCTAAAGTAATTTTACCAAGCACAGATTATGCTGTTTCAGGAGCAATTAATAAGGAACATGTCTTACCTCTGCTTAAAGATCGGCTGTATTCTTGATATAGTTGAAGCATTTCCAGTTTTGATTGATTCATTTCGTTCACTTGTTAGCAGAGTACTGAGGGAAGAGGGTCATAAACATCTCCTCAAAAAATGACCTTAATGAAAATATGTTCCTGGACTGTGCCATTGTTTCAGCACTCCTGCTAATGTATGGAACATGTAAGGCTGCTTAGAGGTTGCTGCAGTCCCTCACTCTTCCGACTGTGGAATCAATAAGCATCTGAAAATACATAATGAAAGTAATTTAACATACTGAAGGCTTCTTGTCTCCAGAGGCAACATTTAGATTCAGCCTTTCTAAAGAAGAACAGCAGTGCTTCTCAGAGGAAAGCCTGTTCTGGGCAGCGTTTGCAGAATGACAGCCTACCTTGTCGCTTCTCTTCACTGCAGAGAGATGCAGTGCATTCACTAATTTTGATTGGTCAGTTGTGTTGGGCTTAAACTGTGCTACATATGTATAGCAGTGATTTCCCTCCCTCCCAACCCTCCCCCCCCCGCCACTGTTTTATATATGGATGCTTTTTCAAAAGGCTAAATTTATAAATGTATTGAATGTGATTCTCGAATAGATTATGCACTCATTAGTCTTTATCTTTAAAATAATTTGCTCTATTTTGGTTTGTTCTTCAATAGTGCCAGCATGGAAGAAAATGCAGTGATGGAGAGAATTACACAGTATAAAGTATATATTCTTTTTAGAGCCTTTGATAATTATATTTAAGAATATCTTGGTGCTATGTAATCTTTTTGTTGAAATTCTTTGTCCTATAACTAAAAAAGGAACTACTGCATCTTTACTATGAACCAGAGTGCATTTTAACCAGTATGTTTGTATGCAGGTCTTTATTCTTAATGTGTTCCAAATGAGTCTAAACAAAACAACATATTTAAAATCATTACAGATACCTTTATTTATTCAACAAATATCTGAGTCCCTACTATGTTCAAAGTATTGGTGATAAGCACTGAATGCAGCAGAATATTAATCACAATGTGATCAGGATATTTAATTTGTAATATGTTTTAAAAATTAGGTTTTCTTGCTTGCTCATCTTCACATATACAAGTAATCAGGTTAATAGTATGTTTTAGAAAAATTCTATAAAATTTTATTATATTTTTTGCACCTAAGTGATACTTTTATTTTGTACTTATGGGCCATTTGCCAACATAATTTCTTTTTAGTAGTTAATGCTGTCTTTGACGTTTATGTTTGTGTGTTTTCTCTGAGAAAGCAATTTAGGAAACTTTTGTTAAGTACCTATAATGAATGTGCAAGGCATTAGTGACATTAAAGATAACAAAGTAACATAGTTACATGTTTTTATAAGTTAGATAAAGATAAAAAATGACCACTTCAGGAAATAAAGTTATGTATCCAAGAGAAAAAAATTCATACTGTAGATCCAAAAAACTGCAAGCTTTAACTTAAAATATAGGACTATAGTTTTAGAGCTGGAAGGGGCTTTAATGATTTCTAGTGCATAGAATACCTCTCAGTGTTCATTAATTTAGTGTCGTCAGATTCTCAGAAAAAAACTCTCAAAATTTGGTATTATATGTATATTTTCCTTTATAAAATGCTATATAGTTTTTTATAAAATAGCAGATACACAGAATTATTATAATAATTTTGATTATTACTCATTTCAGAACCCTCAAAAGCATTATTTTGCTATTAATGCAGACTGATTTCTGTTTATGATTTGCTAATAGGGATATTCCATTAAATATCAAAGCAATTCACATATAATTTTGACATAATCTAACAGCTTACCTTATTCTCTCCTTTTAACTTGCTAAGGTTCTACATTGAGGATTGCATATTGTCTGTATACAACTTGGAAGATACTTTATGAAAAATCTCCTTGTATATTTCTAAAAATTTCTTCACAGCTTGGGATGTCAAAAATTTGCTCATGCAAAAAGTGAAAAAAAATTACTGCATGTATTTAGAAAGTTTGAATTTTACTGGTCTACTAGCCATATTGAAAGACTGATGTGACACATGTTTTTAATACAAAACTGACTCCAGAGAAGGATTATTAGCATGACTTAGTAGCTTGGTTGGATAGAGATTACATTATGATAGCTTTATTTTACATGAACTTTTCTAGCTATACACTTGACTACTAAAAAGGAGAGTTCATTTATTTTTAGGACGACAGTCTCAACATATCCTGTAGCATCAAATTTATCAAATATATAGATCATTGGATTCAGATCCAGATTTTATTTATTCTTGCCTGTAGGTTCTCCCCTTTTCATTCCATCCTTCACAAAGCTGACAAAACAATATTCCTAATGTCCCTGTTCCTTACAGGATAAAATACAAACTTCTTAGTCTAGAATTTTCCAGTTTTATTTACCATCACTTTTATTCACATTATTTATATTCCTGCCAAACTAGACTACTGAGTGTTCCCTAACCTACCATCTTTAAACTCTTTTCATTTAGAAAGGTTCTTCCTCATACTTGGAATTTATTTCTTCCTCACTTCTACTTCTTAAAAACAGAATTGCTCTTTAAGGCTCAGCTTAGGGTGGCACCTCCTCCATGAAGCCTTCTCCAATTTCTTCAGGCGAGAGTATTTATATTCTTTTTAAATTTTCTTGTAGCTTTTTGCCTGTGTCTTTCCTTTACAGGAAGCAATTATGTCTTATCACAGTTTACCTCATGCTAATCTGTGTTCATGTCACATTCCAGGTATTAGACATGGGAGCAGGGATAGGATTGTTTTGTGTCTTTGTAAGCCTAGCTGCTAGCACAGTGCTTTCTACTTAGGTATTTAATAATTTTTAAAAATTAAGTTAATGGAAAATAAATTACTAATGCAAAATTTAGCACATTAGTTTAAAGTGACAAAAAATCAAGTTACCATAGAAACTCAGATACTCATATTTGTGTCCTTAATAAATTTAATATAATTTTAGAGCATTAAAGTTGAAAAATACTCCAGATGGTGATGGTATTAGAAAGACTTTTGGTTCTGAAGTCTGAAGACTTGCATTCAAATCTTATCTCTATAGTATTTTTCTATCAGTTGGGCTTACAAAAATGAAAAATGACAATGTTTCTATTCTGACTTCTACTGGAGGGATATAAATGAAACGGCATGTTCACAGATAAACTTCAGTATGTGCTATGAAAAGTAGAAGGTTTAGATAATACACAGTCTGCCTTCATGATCTTATAGTTTAGTAGGAAGTTAATATACATAATGTTTACCTATACTTATTTCAAAGACTAGATGATTTTATCAGTAGGTGTCTTTCAGTTATTCATATCAAAACCCCTCCATGCTTTAATAGTCAATATCATAGTCAAAAATTTCATTATCCAGTATATAACCCCTTGATGATGAGCCTCTGAATGTAGCTATGTAGATCTTAAGATAGCAGATGCACGGTCCATCACCAGACCTCTCATTGAACACTTTTTCAGCTTTGTGGGTCCTCTCAGAACTTGTGGTCTGCTGGCATAGCTTTTGAAAACCCAGCGGTGGATTCAAGACAGTGCAGCAATACAATAAATGTTATGCACCCTTTGCCTTCAGAAGTGTACCGTATTAGGCAGAGGAAGAGAGACAAAGTTTATATAGGGAGCATATGGTGTGAGAAGAGGTTAGACATTTAAGGCAGATAGTTATTATATACAATATGAACTGAGTAAGACTCTTACTAGATGTGTGACCCTGGGGAAGGTATTTAAACTCTCACTTCTGCAGGCAATTTTCTAGGACTCCAAGCTGAATGACAATTGCAGGTCTGTATATTCATAGAAGTGTCTTCTCCTGTGAGTGCCTTAGACTCAGAAAATCTCAGGGTTAGGTAAAAAGAAAACAAAACATTAGAGAGTTAGAAAATAAAATGCTGGTGATATATGAGGTGGAAAGCAATTACTGGCTAAGGGCATCAGGAAAGTTTTCCTGTAGTAGTTGGCTTTCTGAGTGGGCCTTAATGGATAGCTAGGTGGTGAACAGGTAAAGATAGAAAGGAGAGGATTACGTGAAAGAATAACATGATCTTAGAATACATAATTTAAGTAACAACACAGTATATAATAAGCACATTAGAAAAATATATGACAAAATGTGAGGGGAAATAACAGTTGTGTTGTAAAAGAAGAGAAGGATTTCAGCAGGCTGAAACATGGGAGAGGGTAAGCATAGGTGATAGACTCAGCAAATATAGAGAAGGAATAAAGTTAGAGAATGGGAAATGTATAGTTTGGAAGTAATGTGGAATATATGAAGAAGAATGGAATGAAACGAGTCTGCAAAGGTAGTTTGAAACTAAATAGTGGGGTAGAATATTTAAATTTACCCAAATATTTTTATGGCATTTCCTTTTTAATAATTTATTAAACATTTATTAAGCCTGTTAATAACAATGCACAATGAATAATACTGCACAATGTGCTAGGAATGGAGGATACAAAGATGAAATATCACACAGCTCCTGCCCTCCACGGGTTAATAGTTTAGTGGGAAAATAAAACTTTAGCACATAGAAATTAGGATGATATAAGGTAGAATATAAACAGGGCAAAGGAAGGATTGAGACAGAATGCCAGTAGAAATACCAAGGGGGGGGCAGCTAGGTGGTGTAGTGAGTAGAGCACCAGCCCTGGAGTCAGGCAGACCTGAGTTCAAATCTGGCCTCAGATACTTGTCACATGGACTAGCTGTGTGACCTTGGGCAAGTCACTTAACTCCCATTGCCCTGCCCCCAAAAAACAAACAAAAAAAGAAATACCAAGGAGAGATCACTTTTATTCACTTTTTCAAATTCAATTTTATTTTCACTTCCAAATTTTCTTTCTTCCCCTCCCTCACCAAGTAAGAAGGCAAGTGAAATAAAACCCATTACAAATATGTATATAGATACACGACAAATTAGAGGAAATTATGATTGAATCTGCACTCTTTAGTGCATCACTTCCCTTTCTGGTAGTGGATAACATGTTTCTTCATGAGTTCTTTGGAACTACGCTTGGTCATTGTGTTAATCAGAGGTACTAAGAATTTCATACTTGATTACCTTTACAACATTCTTGTTTCTATATAAATTATTCTCCTGATTCTACTCATTTTACTTTGCATTAGTTCCTATAAGTCTTCCCAGGTTTTTCTGAAACAATCACTTTCCTCATTTATTCTAGCACAATAGTAATCTGTCACATTCATATACCATAACTTGATTAGCCATTCCCAATTGATGCTCATCCCTTCAGTTCCTAATTCTTTGCTGCCACAAAAAAAGCTGCTACAAATATTTTTGTAGTAAGGGTCCTTTTCCTCTTTCTTTGAATTCTTTGGGGGTAGTCCTACTAGTGGTATTGCTGGGTCAGTGGGTATGCACAATTTAATAGGTATAATGTGGTACCTTGGAGTTGTTTTAGTTTGCTTTTCTCTAATTTTTAGTAATTTAGAACATTTTATTCATGTGGTTACTGATAGTTTGGATTTCTTCCCCAGAAAACTGCTGATTCTTGTCTTTTGACCATTTGTTACTTGGGGGATGACTCTTTTTCTTGTAAATTTGACTCAGCTATCCATATCTTTAAAATGAGACCATAATCAGAGAAACTTCCTGCAAAGATTTTCCCCCTAGTTTCCTAATTTTTTTGTAATCAAGATTATCCATTTTACCTTCTCTGAACCTTTCTATCTTTCGTTTGGTCATGAACTTTTCTCCTATCCCTAGATCCAACACATAATTTCATCCATACTCCACCAGTTTCCTTATGATATCACCATTTAGGTATAAATCATGTATCCATTTTGAGCTTATCTTGGTATATAGTGTGAGATGTTGGTCTGTGCCTGGTTTCGGCCAGAATACTTTCCATTTTTCCCAATAGCTTTTGTTAAATATTGAGTTCTTGCCCAAATAACTGGAGTCTTTGTGTTTATCAAAAAATAGCTTACTGTCTTCTTTTACTTCTATATATTGTGTACCTAATCTGTTGCACTTACCAATCTACTTATTACCCAGTACTATATTGTTTTGTTACTCCCTCATTGCTTATGTTTATTCCTTTGATATACTTTTCTTGTTTTATTATTATAGCTAGCATTTCATATGCAATGTTGAATACTGATGGTGATAAAGGATGTCTTTACCCCTAATCTTATTGGAAAGGCTTCTAGTTTATTACAGATAATGCTTGCTCTTGGTTTTAGATGGATACTACTTAATAATTTTAAGGAAATCTCTATTCCCATGCTTTTTAATGTTTTTAACAGTAATAGGTATTGTATCTTGTGATAAGCTTTTTCTACATCTATTGAAATTATCATGATTTTTGTCCTTTTTGTTGTAAACACAGTCAATTATACTTATAGTTTTACTGATATTGAACCAGCCCTGTTTTTCTGGTATAAATTGAGCCTGGTAATAGTGAATGATCTCTGAGACATTGATGCAATCTCCTCACTAGTATTTTATTTAAAATTTTTGCATCAATATTCATTAAGAAAATTGGTCTATAGTTTTCTTTTTCTGTTTTGATTCTCCTTGGTTTAGTTGTCAAGACTGCATTTATATCAAAGAAGGAATTTTTTAGTATTCCTTCTTGTTTTTTCAAACCATTTATGTATTATTAGAATTAATTGTTCTTTAAACATTTGGTAGAACTCACTTGTAAAGCCATTTAGTCCTGAGATTTTGTTCTTAGGGAGTTAATTTATGGCTGAATTTCTTTTTCTAAGTTAGGATTGTTTAAGCGTTCTATTTCCTGTTCTGTCAGTCCAAGCAAAATATTGTTGTGAATATTCATTTCGTTATGATTTTCAGATTTGTTGGCATGTAGTCGGGCAAAGTAGCTCCTAATAATTACTTTTATTTTATCTTCATTCGTCATGAATTCACCTTTTTCATTTTTTATATTGGTAATTTTGTTTTCTTCTTTTTTAAAAATCAAATTAGTAAATGATTTATTTTATTGGGCTTCCCTCCCCAAAATAAATCAACTCTTAGTTTTGTTAATTCAGTGGGATTTTGTAATTTCAGTTTTGTTAATCTGTCTTTTGATTTTCATAATTTCAATTTTGGTATTTAATTGGGGGGTTTATTGTTGTAGTTTTTTTTAATTCCCCAATTCACTGATTTTCCCTTTTATTAAAAGAGTAAAGAAGAAACAAATTAAATGTTTAGAGAGATAAAATTTCCTCCAATTACTGTTTTGGTTGGATCCCACAAATTATGGTGTATGTCATTGTCATAATGAAATTATTGTTTCTGTGATTCGTTCTTTGGCCCACTCCTTCTTTAGGATTAAGTTATTTGCTTTCCAATGAAAGGCCCTTTATTGAATATAATTTTTATTGTTTTATAGTCTGAGAAAGATGTATTTAATATTTCTGCTTTTCTGCATTTGTTTGTGAGGTTTTTATGTTCTACTACTTGGTTAATTTTGTGAAGGTGCCATGCACAGCTGAAAATAGGAATATTGATTTCTATTCCTTCCTATCCAGTATCCTCTTGAGTTCTGTCATGTCAATCTTTTTTTGAAATTTTATTCATCTCTTTAACTTCTTTCTTGGTTATTTTATAATTAGATTTCTCTAGGTCTGAGAGGAATAAATTGGGGTCTCATACTATTATAATTTTGTATCTTGAGCTTTCCTGTCACTACGATCGATTTTTAAAGCCAGATTCTTTTTTGTTTGTACATTCTTCCAGCCTATTTCTTGCCTTTGGCCTTTAGGTTAGTGTTGGACTCTACTCACTTCTGGGGGTGGAGGGATGTTTGGCCTGCACTTCTGCTACTTTCATAGCTCTGGTTGAGGGTCTGGAAGCTTTCAGTACTTTCAGGGTAGTATAATCCATGGCAGTTGGTTCATTGCCCTTTTAGCTTGTATATAGTTGAGTTTCAGTAGACTTTTCCTAGATCCAGTCACTTTTTGCCCACTGGGTGGTTCTGTAGGTTTAGAGTGATGGTACTGATGGCTCCCCTTTGGTTTTGGTTGCCTACCCTGTTTTTTTCACTGCAGGCCTATATGCTGAGCTAAAGGTAGTGACTCATAGGGAGGAAGAGAGGGATGGAAGGAGAGAGCAGTTTCTGTAAAGACTCATGTAATTGGTGTGTATATCTCTACCTTGGAGAAGGAAATGGCAAACAACTCCAATATCCTTGCCAAGAAAACCCCAAATGGGGTCATAAAGAGTCAGATACAACTGAAAAACAGCTCAACAACAATATCTCTGCCTACATCTGTATTACCTATATCTCTACCTAGAAATTAGGAATTGATTTTTAAAGATAGATATATGATATTTGGATTTAAGGGCCTTCTATAGCAGGAAGCACACTGGACTTCAAGTTTGGAGAACTTAGATTTAAATCATGACTTCAGCACTTTCTAGCTGTGTGACCAAGAACCATTCAGACCACTTCTCTGAGCCTGAGTTCACATATCTCCAGAATATGAATTCAATTCCTTATACTTATTTCACAGGACTGTTGTGAGGATCAAATGAGGTAATGTATGTAAAGTATCAGGTTGTAATATTTATGAATATAGTCAAGGAATAGTAAGATCATAGACCTAAACTGGAAGCGATGTCAGAGGCTGTCTGTTCCAGCTTCCTCATCATATACTTTAGGGCCCCATTTTATGTTTCTGGGGGTGGGCAGGGCAAGGCTAGTGCCTACTCAGAGTGACTGCTGCCACATCCTATTCAGATTGAGTCCTGCTGCATCCTTTTTGTTGCTTTTATATGGAGAGTCACAGTTTTAGAACTGGCTAGTGCTAGAGAGCAAGTAAGCTCTGTCAGCTATCCATACAGGGAGGGATTCAAGTTAGCAGACTAGCACCAACTTACAATTGGTTACCAGCAGATTTGAGAAATTAGTTACGTGCAGTGAAGAGCAAAGTAAAATCTGTGAAATGAGGTTTACCATAAATAGCTCTCAGATTCTAGGTTTAAAGAAGAAAGGTGTAGTTCTTTCCAGGGAGATTTCAGGCTGAAGATTTATCATGATAAATGTATAGATCGAATTTCTTCATAGTAGGCAGTGGCGACCTGTGACATGGATGCCAAAGCCCAAATGTAAGTTGATTTTTTTTAGTGCTCTAGGAATTCAAATTTGGGATGTAACATTTGTCTTTGTTCTTTCCTGTGGCACTTCCAGTTTCCAGTGCTAAATGACTGTACACAGCCCCACACTGTGGCCCCCTTCCCAGGCCTGTCTACTCCTAAAGCATTGTATACCCCGAAGTTAGGTCTCTTGGTCATTTAGTTTGGTCGATACTTCCATTCTCTTTAGTGGGAATCTCAGCTGTGAAGAAAGGAAATGAATGAATAAAGTTCATACAAAGTGTAATTGGCTTAGCCCTCCCCAGTAGTTACATAAATAGAAACTTTAAAATGTAAGCCAATTTTTATTTCTTCTTTTAGTGTTGAAGGGTTAGAGTTTTTAAGGTAGGAGTAATTAAAAAAAAAGTAGCTAGGTAAAATAGGGAGAGTTCGATATCGGGTCTTTACTGACTCAAAGTCAAGTAGCTTTTTCTAGTACACCATAAAATTTCCACTAGTCTGTATTTATTAGAATTTTTATGCCTTACATTTTAAAGGCACACTGTTACTAATTTTTAAAAACTTTCACAAAAGTTTGAAAAACAAGTAAATTCCCTGATATCCCCTATTCAGTTTTCTCCATATATCACAGAATCTCATATTTCAGATGGACCTTAAAAGCCTTCTAGTCCAACTGTTTCTGAAAAGCAATCCCTTCTACAACTTCCCCAACAAATAGTCATCCCTGTTCTACTTGTTGACCTTTAGTGAAATGGAAGTCAACCCATTCTTTTGCATGATTTTCAGCAGGGACCAAGAACCAGTAAAAAAGAAGGAATCTTTGCTGGGCAAGTGCCAATAAGTGGTAACAGTCATTGGGTATATGAAATCCCTTTCCCTCTATAGGAAGAACTAATTCTGTACAATATTCTCAGCCAGAGTATCAAGATTTTTCTAATATCTGTGTACCATATCATGTATATTGCTGCTCTTTACTCTTTTATATCTAGGTCATTAAAAAAATGTCAACTAGGAGGTTGCTGATTTGTACATTCACAAATTTATGCTTTTTTGATCAGAGACATATCATTAAGAGTTATTACATAAAGTCTGTAAGAACAATGGCATTATTTACCAAGAATGATTATACTTTTGTGGTCTATTCTAAATATAGAAATTTTGCTATATTTATCTTAGTTTGTCTATATTTATCAACAGTATTAGAAATGGCAAAACAGAAATTCAGTAGTGAATGATGCCTTGGCAAACATCAAATAGCATAAGATCACATCAGATTATTTTTCTAGCACTGTCTTCATGTATTTCTTTCTTATTTATCTTTTACTGATTCGTATTTTGTTAGCGGTGTATTGAAGCCTTCACACTATTAGTGGTCTTCTGTCTAAATGTTTTTGCAATTAATTTCTTTACAAGTTTAGTGGTTATGTTAGATATATGTATATATATGTATATATACATATACATATATATATATATGGTTTGTAGATATAGTTTGCCAATAGTAACTTCCCATGTCCATCATAATGTTCAAAACTCCTATTTTCTTAAGTCAGCTGAAGAATATTAAATTTCATGTAATGTTAGCCATGTTTCTTCTCTGCAACTTTTTAGAGGTCTTGCCTTTTTATTAATTTGTCTGCCTTCCATTTTTAAGGGAATTCAGTTAATTTATGTTCAAAGTTGAAATTCTTAAATCTGTTTTTCCCGATATTGTTTTATTAGTGAAAAGTACAGTCAATCTTTATTTCGCTGGAATTAATCCAGTTTCATTTTCTGCACATGAACAATACTAAGCACATTCTAAATCTTTACTAACACCTCTAAGTTTTTCTGTAGTTTTTGTCATAATTGCCTAACTTTGCTAGATAAGAGTATATTACACACCCTCCGAGTATATAGTTCTAAACAAAGATCTTAAAGTTCTGCTATTATTTCTGTAGATTGCTATGGTTTCAACTTCCCCATCTACCCCTTTCCCTTAGATAGTAGCATTATTTTGATGTTATCCACTGCCCTTTTTCAGCCACCACTTATTATTTGTGATGTTACAACAAAATAAATGACTCTCTCCTTCCTCATCCCTTTAGTGGCCGCTATGTGTCACAGTGTGCTAAGTCTGTAGTCAGGAAGATCTGAGTTCAAATATGGCTTCATGTACTTACTAGCTTTGTGACTCTGAGCAGTCACTTAACCTCTCTTTGCCTTAGTTTCCTTAACTGTAAAATGGGGATAACAACAGTACCTACTTTGTAGGGTTGTTTTGAGGAGCAAATGAGATAATACTTATAAAGTGCTTAGCACAATGCCTGGCATATATAATGGGCTCCAATTGCAAAATTTATGGACATTTCAAACACTGCGTTGCTTCCCAGGTAATCTCAATAGACCTGGAAGAAGGAGCCCACATGGAGGATATACGGAAGGATGTGAGTAAGAGTTTGATGAGATGAGAAAATGTGGATGGGTTACTGGCTGCACCATTGGAGGGATTCCCATATCAGTATCATGACAAATACATTTACATATGTTCTCTTAAATTTTTTTCATCTGTAATATTTTTTCACTCTGTTGGAAATTTTTTGAGTTTATTTCTTTGACTATTCTTTTCTTTCTCTGAGATTATTTCTTTTGTAAGTACTTTGTAGTTACTGCCCCCCCTCCTCCCTCAATTCTTATTTTTATGTTTTATTCTGGACTCCTGGTGGAGTCCAGTCAAACCTCATTTTTCCATCCCTCACTAACCAATCTCTTCTTCTCATTCCATTTAATCCAAGTCTCCCAGTGTTCTATTCTAAAACTATCCCTGCCCCTTCCATTATGCTTATTCCATAGATAACATACTTGCTTTCATCTTAAATATTTTCCTTTCTTGCTCTTTCTATGTTCTGGCTATCAATGAGACTTGGTTCTTTCCTTATGACATAGTCTCCCTGTCCACCATTTCCAGCACTTGGGTTTCCCTCATTCTTCTTTGACTCACTCCATTTCCAAGCTCATTTTCTACCACTGTTACTTAATAGCCTTCCCTCCTTTGAGGTTTACCCAATTCATAACTACCTCCCTATCCCCAATCAGAATTCTAATAGCTGTTGTCTACTGACTCTAGGACGTTTCTTCTCTCCTTCTTCTTCAGTGAGTTTAGTATGTGGCTCATAACCTTTCTCTTCTCCCCAACCTTTTCCTTCATACTAGGGAACTTCAACATATGTGGGCTAGAAGCTGAAAGTGAGATCCTTCCCTGGTGCCGAGGTCTGAGTCACAAAGCTGCTGCTTATTTCTGAGCTTGCTCTTGCTAACTACATAGCCTAGGGCTCACAAATTCTCCCCACCCTAGAATGTCACATCTAGGCATAGATCCTGTCCTTAGTCTTCCCTGGGTCTGTGACCAGGGGCTATAGAAAATGGCAAAATTGGGTAGTGAATGATAGAGATGCCAGTTCTCAAGCTGTTCCTACTCCTTTCAAAATTTTAGGCTCCTCTGTGCTGGATCTAGGACTTCTTGTTTTGGTGCACAGCATCCCTTGCACTGGAATGCTCCTTGGACATGCTCCTTGCATGCTCTTGCACTAGTGTTCTTGGATCTTTCTATCTTCCCATGCTAATTTGGACTGCAAAAATGATCACTGTATGTATGTTTGTTTTTTAAATTTCCCAATCAAGATTCAGCCTCATGATTTTTCCATATCTGTTTGGAGGAGTTATGAAGAGCGGGGAGAAGGAGAACTTGCTGTACTTCTTGCTGCTCTGCCATCTTCTATATATTTTGTTTGCACATATTTGTCTGCATGTTATCTCATTCATTAAACTGTGAGTCATTTGCCCTTTTATCTGCAGTGCTTAGCACTGTGCCCAGGATATAGTAGGTGAATTATAATTGCTTATTGGTTAATTAGCTTTTTGGTACAACTTTGTAGTTCTCACATTGCCAACTTGTTGGAAATCTCCCATCCTTAAATTTCTCAAAAAAACTTCCTTTCTTCCTATTTTTTTGTCCTTATTAACTGCTATTTTGTTACTTGATTTCTCTTTATACATTTTGTGCCCACTTTATTAGATTGCAAACTTCTCATGGGGAGATATTTTTTCTTTATATCCCCAACACCCAGCCCCATTCCTTGAATATAAATACTTAATAAATGTATTTTGAATAAATTCAATCACAAACCAAAATTAACCTTGATATGAATGTCTGTGGTATGAATACTAAAAGCAGTTTGAGGAAAGTCTGGCTATGAATATTGTATACACCTGCTCCCCCCCCAAAAAAAGATCCGGGGGTACATATTTCATCATAAGTTGGAAATCACCAGTTCTTCCTACTCTCTTCACTGATGGAAGGCAGTATTGACACCTTTTTTTTTTTTAACATTTTGTGCATCACTGCGCTCTCCATTAGTACATATAATTGAATTGCGATATGCACTGCCTGCCTTTTAGGAGTGCACAAATTTTAAAGAATGATAAAAAGTGTCGGGGTAAGTAGCAGGGTAACTTCTTAGAGAAGCTAGATAATTTTTTTAGATGGACCAAAAAGTGGGTTTTATTAAGGAGCTCCAATATAAAATTTCATTAAAATCTATTCATCCAGGAAAGTAGTTTTATGTTTGTAGACAGAAATGGTGATACTAATATGTGCTATATGCTTTAAAGACTATATGAGCATTTTTTGAGCACTGACTTGGAAAATTCTTCATTGGAGAATGTGGGTTAGAGGAGGTGCTGAAAATCAGGTAATATAGATGTATAATAAGTATTGTTAAATCATTTAGATTTCAGAAATCAAAGCTATTTGGGGGGATATTGAATTTGAAATTTAGATTATAAAAATTATTAAGGGCTTCCTAGCTATTTAGTGTTGCTAGGATTTATATATTGATGAAGTATAGAAGGTACTTTCTGTAACTTGACTTTGCTTAATTGATAGTTAATTTGATATCTAAGATTTTCACTTAATCAGTGTTTTAAATTTGAAATCCTGAACTATGCTCCCTAGAGCCTACAGAAAGGAACTGAGTATACAATAAATAATAGTAATCTTTTATTCTAGAAATTTTCTGACCATATTTTAGGAGGATAATGAATTTGAAAGAGAGTTTCTATTAATAAATTAGGGAGCTATTCAGCAAATATTTTTCATAATCTAAAACAAAAATGATGAATTCACATCAATTTGGAAAATTAACTAATAAAATGCTATAATTTAATATGCATTTCATAGGACTACAAGATCATAGATTTAGTACTGAAGTCATTCATCTTTTTACACTAAAAGTCAGTAAAGAAGTAAGACTATTTCCTCTCATTTGTTTAGTACATATAGTGGTATGGATGAAATAAACCTAGAGATCTGAATACTTTTATTATATCTAATAGAGCATATAGTATAATTTTAAGACGTTTTATTGGCTAGCCATTTTAAATAATTTATATTGTCCTCTGCAGTGTCTCCCATCACCACAGCAGCAGTTATTCCAAACCTTATCATCCCTCCTGGGAACTTCTCTCCTCCACAATCTCAGCTGAGGACCTTGCCTCATACTTCAGTGGAAAAATTGAAGCGGTTTTCTGAGTTCCTTCTTTTCCTGTCATCCTCATGTCATATAACCCAGATGCCTCTTGCCACTATCCCCTTCTCCTTGCCAAGTCAATCCCCTCTCCAGATATTCTCGATCCCATTTAATTCTGTCTTCTCAATCAGATTTCCCCCACTATTACTCTTTTATTGATTTTTTTAAAATCTTAAAAAATTTCATTTTATTTTATTTCAAGATTCTTCCAACATCTTCATTCTCTACCACCAGCAGAGAAATCAAGAAAAAGTCCCCTGTTACAAACATATATTAGTTAAACTAATTTCCACATTAGCCATATCCCCCCCCGCTCCAAAAAATGTCTCAATTTTTACTGAATATCACTTCTCTATCAAGAGGTAGCTAAATTTCATTACTTTGGAATTGTGGTTGGTCATTGTGTTGATCTGAGTTCCTTATTGTTTTCCTGCTTCTGCTCACTTCACTGCATCAATTTATACAATTTCACATTACTTTGAAACTGCCCTCTTTATCATTTCTTATAGCACAACAGTATTCCATTACATATATATCATAACTTTTTCAGCCATTCCCCAGTTGATGGGCTCTCCCTCAGTTTCACAGTATTTGCTACTACAAAAAGAGTCGCTATAAATATTTTTGTCCCTATGAATCCTTTTCCTAGTTCTTTGGGGGATAAACCTAGTAGTATTATCACTGGGTAAAAAGGGTATGCAAAGTTTAGTAGCTTTCTGATCATAGTTCCAAATTACTTTCCAGATTGGCTGGCCCAATTCACAATTCTACCAACAGTGCATTAATGTATCTGTTTTCCGACTGCCCTTCTAGCATTTGTCATTTTTCTTTTTTGTTGGCTTTGCCCATCTAATAGGTGTGAGGTGAAATCTCGGAGTTATTTTAATTTGCGTATCTCCAGTTACTAGTGATTTAGATCTTTTTTTCATATGGCTCTTGACTTCTTGGACATCTTCTTAATACTGCTTATTATAAATTTGGACCACTTGTCATTTAAGGAATGACATTCATTCTTATAAATTTTAAACAATTCCCTACATTTCCTGCAAATAAGACCTTTATCAGAAACTTGCTGCTAAGATTCCCAACCCTCCTGCCATTTACCTATTTCTCTTCTAATTTTTGCTGAATTGATTTTGTTTGTGCAAATATTTTTTAATTTTCTATAATCATAATTATCCATTTTACTTTATGCAATCCTTTCTATCTCTTGTTTCATCATGAACTTTTCCCTTTTCCATAAATCTAACAGGTAATTTCTTCCTTAATCGTCTAATTTTGTATATGGTGTCATCCTGTCTTGGTATGCAGTATGAGATGTCATTCTATACCTACCTTCTGCCAGGCTGCTTTCTAGTTTTCCTAACAGTTTTATGTAATAACGACTTGTCCCAATAGCTGGGATCTCTACATTTATCAGATACTAGGCTACTCTTCTCATTTGTTTTGTATAGTATATACCTTATCAGTTCTACTGATCTCTTAATCAGCACCACATTCTTTTGAAAATTGTATCTTTGAAGTTTAGTTTTACTCTGGTAGTGACAGATCCCCCTCTTACACTAAAACTTTTTTTCCCATCATTTCCTTTGATCTTTTGGTCTCCTAGATGAATTTTGTTATTTTTCTAGCTCTGTAAAGTAATCCTTTGGTATGTCACTAGATAAGGAAATTAATTTGGGCAGTGTTGTTATCTTTATTACACTGGCTGTAACTACTCATGAGCAATTAATATTTCTGTAGTTATTCAGATCTGTTTTTATTGATATAGTGTTGGGTTTTTTTTTTTGTGTTAATATGGTTCCTACATTTGTCTTGGTAGATAGACTCCCAAATATTTTATACTGCATATAATTATTTTAAATAGACTTTCTCTTTCTATCTCTTCCTGCTGAATTTTATTGTTAATATACAGAAATGCTAATGATTTATGTGAATTTATTTTATATCTTGAAACTTTGTTGAATGTTAATTGTTTTAGTTTTTGGTTGACTCTAGCATTAAGTAAACCACAAAATTACCTGCAAAAAAGATACTTTTGTTTCTTCTTTGCCTTTGCATATTCCCTCAATTTCTTTTTCTTGTCTTTTTGCTTTATCTTTTCTAGCACTGTGTTGAATAGCAAAGTTGGTCATGTGCTTCCTTGTTGATTTTGTTGGAAAACTCTCTTCTCTCATTCATTTTAAATGTCTCCCTTTCTATTGTCTTCTTCCCTTGTACCCACAAACATGTCTATCTCTATTCCATCCTTAAAAAGTCCTTACTTGATCTATCTCCACGAGCCATGTAATTTGGAGTGAAGATTGTAGTTGGTGGAAGTAATTCAAGTCTTGGTAAAGCATTATTAGAGATAGGACAAAGGAGACAAGGAACTTGAATGTAGAAGATAGTGTAAAATTTAACTGGCTAGTTCACCAAGGTGTCAGAATTTGGAAGGGAAGAGAATGCTGCCAGTGCAGGGATGATGACCTGAAGAAGAACTGAAGGGTAGAGGATGAAGAACTGTTAAGGGTACTAAGGCAGAAGGTAAAATGTAATGAAAACAAGATTGTGACTAGATGAAGGAATTTTGGAGTATTTAAAAGTGAAAGTAGAAAACTTATGGCAAGATCAAGGGTGTGACTGTCACTGTGCATCCCTAAAGTGGAGGAGTAGGTCATGAAAATTGAGCTTTGAGTATACTCAGGAACTGTTGGGGTTATTTGAGGGACTATTAATATTTATATTGAAGTCCCTTAGTATAAGGGTAGGAGAGAGTATGTTTTTCTGCATTCTGTAACATCTGAATGTTTTCTTCTTAACATCTAAAAATGACTTCTCTCTTTGGAATTACAAGAGAAATGGAATTTCATTTCAGTAAATTCCTGTGCATCCTAGATGTTACCTTTTTATTTTTGTAGCAGCTGTGATTTCAGAGACCATGGCCTCTACTAATAGACTGAATATTTTGTAATTCATCTCAATCCAAGTCAGCAGTTACCTACTTATTCCCAACATTATGGAGGATACAGAAAAAGCATAAGACAGAAACTTACTGATTCTATATTAAGGAAGCAGAGTATTAGGGTTTTGGTGGGTTGCAGTTACCAGCTTTGAGCAATATTTCTGAAAATTTAAGCTGAATTTCTTCTCAGATGCTTCTCAAAGACAGCAGAAAAAGTATAGAAGTCTAGCCATTCTTGGTTAGTTTAAGAGGCTGGTTCATTATATTGCTGATTCTGATTGTCTTGGAAAGAGAGAACTGGAGAAAAAAGTCAGTTAATATCACTTTGTGTCAGCAGTGCAACTCTGAGTGTCTGGTTTTCTTAGATACTTTTCCTTTTGTGTTGGTGAATTTTCCTGTGTTTTTCTGTGATATGGGGAAGACTTGTGGCCTTTGCTAAAAGCTGTTTCTCACCCTTCTGCATGATAGGCTGCCCCAGACACCATCGGGGGCTCCTGTAGGGCTCCCACCAGAATTGTCACCCAATGGGACCTCATTTCCCTTTCCCTCATACCTTCAGAATTCATCCTAACCTTTCTACCAATTTCCCTTTTATATTTTTCCTGGCTGGGTGGACACTGAACCATTATCCCTACCTCTGCCAGTGGGAACTGATAACCTCCTCTCTGCCATCACCCTTAGACCCAGCTCACCTCCCCACTCATGGTGGGTGGCTTCCTTGAGGCAGATGCTTCATGAATCCTAAGGACCCTCAGTCCTTGCCATCAGCCTTGGAATTGCACTCTTAGGAGCTCTAAGCTTTTCCATCTACCCTGAAAATGTTGTTTTCTCTAATTATAGTGTGAGTTCCTTGAGAATTAAGAACTTTTATTTTTTCTGTTTATATCTCCTATGCTCAATAAAGTGATTTTTACATATTAAGTGTTTAATAAATGCTTATTCATTCATTCACCCAGAATAGTGAAGAGTTGGGGCAGCAATGAGTCTGTGGCTTTGACGATAATTTTTGAACCCTTCTTTTGAATATGCCTTATAAGAAATTGTGGGAATCTTTGCTTTGGAGCTTTCGGTAATCTGGCAAAAAACACATACCAAGGAAGCGGTGACCTGGGAAATGGTATTCCAGTTTGAGAAAAAATAAGTTTATACTGTTTTCCCCTTTCTGGATGACTTTTCTTCAGTAAGCGTTATATTTAGCTTTATAAAATCAAATTTGCTTTTTCTAAGACTAATATATAGATCTGGATCCTTTTCAAAATCAGTGCCCAACATGGTATGTCTTAGATTCAGCATTGGGTTTTTTTCTTCTTTTTTTTTCTAATTTCTTTTTACTTATAGTCTAAGCTAGACATTGGCCCTAAACTGAGAATAAAGGGTTCACAGAAACAAGCAATATCTGTTTATAGTATTTTTATTTTCAGTAGTCATTGAATTGAGCTAGAATTTGATGTCCCTTCCAGCTTTAAAATGTTATGATGTTTCATCAGTGGCGAAGCAGTGAAATTCCCAGATCTGTTGCCACCAAATATTTTTAATGGAGATTAATTTCACCAATAGAAGTACATGGTTTTGTCTTTCTCTGTTCTTCTAGATTATCTATAATTCTATTAAAGCTGGAACTGAGGATTAGATTTCAGAACTTTTTATTCTTGTAAGTCTCTTTAGAGGCAGGTTCTTCGCCATGGAAAAAGTGCTTCCACAATGCCATTATAATTCTTTGATTCAGAGTTGGAAGTTTATAGCCAGGTGGTTCCTAGCAACTATAAATTTCCCCAGAGCAATTGAACTTAGGCAAACATTGCTTGATTACTTACTATAGACATCTGTTACTTCAACCTAGTCATATACAGGAGCAAGAGCATTTCTTTGTGTAAATTTATGGCTACTCGATTACAAATGTTAAAGCTTAAGCTTAGTCATTCGTTGGCCGAGAGGATGCCCATCAAATAACAAGTAGACATACATAGAACTGAACATAGAATCGCAAGGTTTGGGTCTATGAAGGAATATGGCAATATCAGCTCATATATATTTAGAGTGCTTTAAGGTGTACAAGGCACTTTAATTATTATATCCTCATTTGTTAAATAGTGTAAGCATTACCTTTTTTATGATAGATGGAAAAGCTGATCCTTAGAGAGATTAAATGACTTGTTCATTGTCAAGTAGCTAGGAAGTTGCAGAACCTCACTCCGCATATCCAGCCAGGTGCCAAGACATGTAATTTCTGCCTCCACTATATTTCTTGCATTTGCTCTTTTCTCTCTGTGCACATTGCTACCACCTTAGTTCAAACTTTAATCATCTCTCACATGGATTATCATAGCAGTCTCCTTACTGGTCTTCCTTTCTTAACTCTCTTTCAGTTTCAATCCATTCTCCACTCAACTGACAAAGTGATTTTCATTAAGTACAAGTCTGATCATCCAGTCTTTTCCTGCTGAGTAAATTTTAAGGATTTTCTATTACCTGTACTGTCTATTTAGCTTGAAGCCCTTCTTATCCTGGTCTCAGCCTGCATGGGGTAGTGCAGAAGTGTCAGACACATGGCCCACAACACTCCTGAATGAAACCTGAGTCAGCCTAGATGAAACTAGAGTTCCTATTTGATTTTAACATGTTGATATATTAATGAAAAAAGAAATGTATAAACTTGTAATTTTTAAAGCCATTATATGGCCTGCAGGGATACTTATATATGGCTTAGTGGCCCTAATTTTTCTTTGAGTTTGACACCATATAGTGGATAGAGTTCCAGATTTGGAGTCAGAGAAACCTGAGTTCTAATCCTGTATCAACACTTAGTAGTCGTATGACCTTTGGCAAAGTATTTAACCTGTCTAGGTCTTCCTTAACACTTTAAAATCAAGAAATTGGATTCAGTGATTTTGAAAGCTCCTTCCAACTCTAAATATATGATCTTATGACCCTACCTTTACTTATTTCATATTACACCCCTTCCCACATTCTGCCAAATTGACCTTCTTACTTTCTTCACCTAACAATACTTCCTTTCCTGCCTCCTTTGTACTCATTGTCCCCCCCTCTCTGCCTCTTAGAGTCCTGTTTCATTTACAATTCTGGCAAAATCTTATTTTTTTCATAAGCCTTTTCCGATCTTCCTAGCTTTTGGTACCTTCTGACTCTAAATTTTATCTTGTATTTGTTTCATATATACTTTGTAATATACATGTTATTTTCTTACCTGATGGAATGTAAGCTACTTGGGAACAGGAGTTGTTTCATTCTTGTCTTTATATTCTTAGCATGGTGCCTGGTACATACCAAATGCTTAAAACATGCTTGTTGATTGACTGGTTTTCAAATAGTGATAAAAAGGAGATTTTAGCCAGGCATAGTCAACTTTAGGGAATCTTACTCTGCCAGACTGTTTCATTTACAAGTAATCTTTAATAAGATTGCAGTGATGAAAAAGGTGAAGATCATCTCTGTGCTTCATCTGAAAGCCCACCCCTAGGAGATGGACATTCAGTGAAATAGGCGACTTCTGAACTTTCCTGATGAAAAAGACAGAACTGAACAGAAAGTTTGATCTTCAGATAAAAGAAGCATAAAAAGGTAAATAAGAAAGAAAAAAAACCAAAAATTGTATTCGGTAAGGTTAAACTGTTTTCATGGGAAGATGATACTTATAACTCTTGAGAACTATGTCTTATGACATTTAATATACATAGACAGAGGGTATGGGTATAAGTTGACTTTGATGTGATGATAAAAAAATTAATTAAGGGTGAAAAAAAAGGATTGTACTGGGAGAAGAGGAAGGGAGGAAGCAGAAAAGGGTAAATTATACCACATCAAGAGGTGCAAAGACCTATTACAGTAGAGAGAAAGAAAGGAGGGAGGCAAGCATTATTTGAGCCTTACTTATATCAGATTTGGCTCAAAGAGGGAATAACATACACACTCAGTTAAGTATATATATATCTGGTTTACCCTATAGGAAGTAGGAGGATAAAGGGGAAAGAAAAGGTAGGGGGAGCAAATAGAGGGGAGGACAAAAGGAAGGGAAAAAGTAGTAGGGGAAAGGTGAAAGAAAAGGGAAGGGAGCTGATAGGAGGGCAGATTGAGAGAGGTTTTGGTCAGAAGCAAAACATTAGTGAGGAGGGAAAGAGAGAAAGGAGAGATAAAAGCATAAACAGTGGGGAAAATAGGATGGAGAGAAAGACACAGTAATAATAATTGTGAATGGGATGAATTCACCCATAAAATAGAAGTGAATAGCAGAGTGGATTAAAAATCATAGTCCTACAATACATTGTTTACAAGAAACACATTTGAAACAGAGAGATACACACAGAGTAGAGGTAAAAGGCTGGAACAGAATATATATTCAGCTGAAGTTAAAAAAAAAAAAAGCAATCCTGATCTCAGACGAAGCAAAAGCAAAAATAGATCTAATTAAAAGAGATAAGGAAAGGAAACTACATCCTGTTAAAAGACACCATAGACAATGAAATAATATTATATATGTAAGTAATATCATATAATAACATATATGCCCCAAGTGGTATAGCATCCAAATTCTTAGAGGAGAAGTTAAGTGAGTTACAGGAAAAAATAGACAGCAAAACTATACTAGTGAGGGACCTCAACCTCTCCCCCCTCAGAACTAGATAAATCTAACAACAAAATAAGCAAGAAAGAAGTTAAGCAACTCTGAGATACCACATCATACCTCTCAGACTGGCTAACATGACAAAACAGGAAAATGATAAATGTTGGAGAAGATGGCCAACACCAATGCCTTGTTTGTTGAATTGTGAATTTATCCAACCATTCAGGAGAGCAACTTGGAACTGTGTCTAACGGGCTGTAAAACTGTGTATACCCTTTGATCTAGCAATACTACTGCTAGGTCAGTATCCCAGAAATGTCATAAAAAAGAGAAAAGGACCCACATGCACAAAAATATTTATAGCAGCTCTTCTTATGGTGGCAAAGAATTGGAAATTGAGGGAATGCCCATCAATTGGGGAATGGCTGAACAAGTTGTGGTATATGAATGTAATGGAATAAGAAATGATGAACAGGCAGATTTCAGAAAAACCTGGAAAGACTTACATGAACTGATGCTGAGTGAAATGAACAGAACCAGGAAAACATTGTACACAGCAACAGCAACATTGGGGGATGACCAACTGTGATAGACTAAGCTGCTCTGAGCAATGCAATGATCTAAGACAGTTCCAAAAGATTCATGAAGAAAAATGCTGTCCACATCCAGAGAAAGAAATGTGGAGTCTGAATGCAGATTGAAGCACATACTATTGTCTCTTTTGTTTTGCTTTTTGTTTTTTTCTTTCTCAATTTTTCCCTTTTGTTCTGATTCTTCTTTCACAACATGATACACTGTATCAGATTCCATACCATTTGGGGAGGGGGAAGTGGAGGGAGGGGGAATATTTAGAACTCAAGGTCTTATAAAAGTGAATGTTAAAGACTTTAAAAAAAAAAGCCCCCCCATCTAAGGTACCTAAATGAACTTCAGATTACAAAATTTAGATGTTTGTTTTGAACTTCCTTGGCACTACTCTTTTTGTTAATTTTAAAATATCTAGTAATGTAGTCTTTAATAACTTTCTGATTAGAGCCTTCCTAAGAGATTTAGATTTCATTTCCATTCAGTGATCCAACAAATATTTATTAAGTGGCAACTCTGTATAATGTACTATGCTAACATCTTGATACATCTATTGGGGAGAGGATACAATGTGTTTATATGAGTAAATACAAATTACATATAAAGTTATACAAAGTAATTTCAGGAGGAAAGTAGCTCTAATAACTGGTGTGGCCAGGAGAGGTCTTGTGTAGGCCGTGATGTCTGGAATTGTGCTTTGAAAGAAACTAGGAATTCAAAGAGCACATTCATGCTAGAGTGTGCAAAGCCAAAGTCAGTACGTATATAGGGAATGACTAGCAGGTCAGTTGGACTGGAATGGAACTGCTCCCTGAAAGGGAGTAATATGAAATCAACCAACCAGTACATCTACACTCATTTATTAAGTGCTTATTCTATGCCAGGCAGTATGCTAAATATTAGGGACACACAGGAGCAGTAAATAATAGTCTGTACTCTCAAGAAATATACCTTCTCATGAGGAAGAAATATATTTAAATCAGAACCTGCAAGATAAATACAAAATAAATAAAGTGTAACCTTAGAGGAGATGGCTGTAGCAGCTCTGTGAGGAGGGGGAGGGAGAGGTGGTCCCAGGAAAGACTTCTGGAGAAGGTAGAACTTTAACTGAATGTTAAATCAAGCCTGGGGTGCTGAGAGTTGGACATTGGGAAACAGCCAGAGAAGAGGCCTGGAAATGGGAGCTGCAATGCCTGTCATGGGCCCATGTGGAACAGCAAGTAGGCCAATATGGCTGGATCATAAAGTGTGTGGAATGGAGTCAAGTGTAAGAAGACAGGAAAGGCAGGAAGGGGCCAATGCTAGGTAGTGCAATTTATATTGATCCTGGGTGATCCACTGGCATTTAGTGAGTATCCGAGTGACATGGACAGAGCTACGCTTTAGGAAAATCTCTTTGGCACTTGAGAGAAGGATGGAGGGCAGAGAGAGAGACAGAGAGATGTCCATAGCATATCTAATTCAAAATGTCCAACTGTCATGAGGTAATGTGGAACTAGAGCTCAGGAGAGACCCTAGGACTGAATTAATAGATTTGGGAATCATCTCTATAGAGATCATTGAAAGCTGGTGAGATTACCAAAGTAAACACATAGAGAAAGAGAAGACGGCCCAGGACAGAACCAAACTGCAGAGGGTTTAGAAGAGAGTGAGAGAAAAGGAAGCATAGGCATCCATTGTAGGTGCTTTTTTTTCAAGGAATGTAGCCACAAAGGACGAAGAGAGAGGAGGGCATGTTAGGGTCTAGTTGAGTTATTTTTTAAAGGATGAGAGAGACTTGGATGTATTTATAGTTAGCATGGATATGTAGCTATGTAGTATCGTATATGAATCTTGTGTTTGTACATAGTTCTTTTCATGTTATCTCCGTGATTAGATTTTTAACTCTAGGGCAAGGGTTGTTTTTTGCCTTTTTTCATAATCCTAGCACTTAGCATAGTAAATGCTTAAGTAAGTGCTTGACTATTGTTGTTATCATATTTTATGTCTTATCATGTACGTACAGGGTGTTTATCTTCAAATGTTTTCTAAGATCATGATTTATACCTAAGTTTTGCCAGATTGCTTTCCTGTTTTTTCAGCAGTTTTTGTTGAATAGTGAGTCCTTACCCCAATAACTGGAGTCTTTAGGCTTATAGAACAATAGGCTAATAGGTTCATTTGTTACATTTTGTTTTGTACCTATTATGTTCCATTGACCAAGCTTTATTTTTTTCAGGAGTATCAATTATTTTAGCTAATTACTGCTTTGTAAAATAGTTTTGGATTTGTTATTACTAGACCCTCATTTTACATTTTTTTTCATTATTTCACTTGAGATTCTTGACCTTCTGTTTCTCTAGATAAATTTCATTCTTATTTTTTCTAGCTGTATAATGTAATCCTTTGGTACTTTGATTTGTATGGCACTAAATAAGTAAAATAATTTAGGTAACATAATAATTTTTATTGCTTTGGTATGATCTTCTCAAAGGGCAATTTTATTTCTTCATTCAGTTAGTCACCTTTATATTTCTTTAAAGAGTATTTTGTAGTTGTATCCATATAGTTCTTATGTATTTCTTGGCTGATAGACTCCAAAGTGTTTCATATCCACTCTAGTTTGGATGGATTTTCTTTTTCAATGTGGTTTTTCTTGATAATATGTAGGAATATTGATAATTTATGTGTATTTAATTTATATCCTACAACTTTGTTGAAGTTATTAATTTAGTGTTTTCTAGATAGGCCAGCATATCATCTGAAGGAAAGGACAATTTTGCTTCCTATTTGCCTGTGTTTTTTCCATCAGTTTCTTTTTCTTTACTTTTTGCTTCAGCTATCATTTCTGGCACAATTTTAGATAACGGTGGTGCTAATAGACATCTTTCCTTTAGCCATGATCTTACTAGTACGACCTCCAGCTCTTTCCCTCTATATATAATGCTGCTTTTGATTTCATATAAATACTACTTGCCATGTTAAAGAAAAATCCATCTATTCCTATGCTTTCTAGTTTCGTTTTATTTTGTTCGAAGAGAAGTGGGTTTCATATTTTGTCAAAAGTCTTTTCAGCATATATTGATATGATTAATATAGACTTTTTTGCTCATACTTTTCCCTCTGTTGAACCAATCTGGTACTATTGGTTAAAAACCATCCTGGTCGTAACATATAATCTCTTTATTATGTTATGGTAATATATGAGTTAGTATTTTATTTCATATTGGTACATCCATGCTCATTAGTGATATTTGTATATAGTATTCTTTCTCTTTATTTCTCCCTGATATGGATATCAAGACCATATTTATATCACAGAAAGGCTTTTTCACTTCTTTCCCAAATCATTTATATAATATTGTATTTTTTTTGAACTTTTGATAGATTTCATTTCTAAAGACGTCTGATACTACAGTTTTATTTTTTTCCTTGGGAGTTCGTTTATGGCTTGTTCAAATTTTTCCAGATAGGTTATTTAAATATTGTATTTATTCTTCTCTTAATCTGGATATTTTATATTTTTGTAATTATTTATCTGTTTCATATATAAATTTTGTGGGCATTTAAATTGGAAAATAAATTCTGATATTTTCTTTAATTTCATCTTCAGTTGTGAATTCTTTTTTTTCATTTTTGATGCAGTTTGCTTTTCCTCTCTTTAAAAGTCACATTAGCTTTTTTATGTTCTTAGTTTTTTTTTCTTAAGCTCCTATTTTCGTGTATTAATTCAGTAGGTTTTCATTTACATTTCAGTTTCATTTTTATTTATCAATTTAGTAGGTTTTTCCCATTTTTTTCATCTCACCTTTGAATTTCTGAAGGTCTACTTTGCTGTTTAGTTTGGGGGTTCTGATTTGTTGTTTTTCTCATTTTTTTAGTTGTATATACAGTTCACTGATTTATTACTTTTCTTTTTTTTTTTTTGGTGAAAATGTTTGCCCTTGTTCTTTAGTAGAGGCAAACTTACCCTGATTCTGCGTTTTTACTCTTTCTTTTTAATATTTTTTTTCATCTCTCTCTCTCTCTCTCTCTCTCTCTCTCTCTCTCTCTCACACACACACACACACACACACCCCACACCCACACACCCTTCTCTGGTCATTGGAATTTGTTTTGTTTAAAGTTACAAGCACTCGGTATCCCATCTCTTGCCTATTTCTGTTTTGGCGTTAATGCATTTCTATTTTACACTCTGTGTGTGTGTGTGTGTGTGTGTGTGTGTGTGTGTGTGTGTGTGTGTGTGTGCGTGCGTGTGTAAGTGGGTTCAAACTTTTTGTCCAAATGAAAATGAGGTTCATAGAATCCCCATTCTCCCTTCCCATCCTTCTTCCATGATTGTCTTCATATCATGCACTCCTATCATGTGAATTCCCTCCCCTTTCTCCTTTCCTTTTAATGATGGTCTAGTATTCCTACCATTTCCTTCTTTTTTTAAAAAAATTATTTTCGGAGGAGGGAAGGCAGAGCAATTGGGGTTAAGTGACTTGCCCAGGGTCACACATCTAGTACATGTGTCAAGTGTCTGAGGCCAGATTTGAACTCAGGTCCTCCTGACTCCAGGGCTGGTGCTCTACTCACTGTGCCACCTAACTGCCACTCCTTTTACTTCTGAGACCATAAAAACAGCAGTTCCTACACCCTGACCCTGTGCCTGTTTTATTTAACTTTCTCTGTGTCTTTTAAAGATATTTGGGTTGTGAGGATACTTATTAGCATGTGAACAATTTATTTTGACATAGTCCTTCCAGTCAATTGAATATGTACTTTTCTGTTTCTCTTTTCTCTTTGTTTCCATTTCAAATTATCTCCTCATTTCTGCTCTTTTCTTCAAAATTCTCTATTTCATTAAAAATCCATTTTTCCCCTTGTAGGACTATACTCAGTTTTTTTAGATAAATTTCTTGTTATAAGCCTTTGCTTTTTGACTTTTGTAATATCTTATTAGAAACTCTTCTTTATAGTGGCAGCTGCCAAATCTTTTGTGATCCTGACTGGTTCCTTTTACTTTAACTCTTTCTTTAAGGTGGCTTGCAGTACTTTTTCTTTATTTTTTTTTCTTTTTTGCTTGAAAGTTCAGGATTTTAGCTATGATGTTCGTTTTAGGGTCCCTTTCTGGAGATATCTGGTGAATTCTTTCTATTTTCAGTTTACCCTCTGATTCAAACAGATCTGGACAATTTTAAATTGTTATTCTTACTTTATTTCTCCTTGACCTGGTTTCCGGACCTAGGTTGTCAGTTGTTTATTTTTTTTTTAATAATCTGTACTTCTTATTTTTTCCTACTTTAATTTTTCTTTAGTGTTCTTATTTTGTTTTAATATTTCATGTTACCTTATAGAGTTGTTTCTTGTTTGGTGCATTCCGATTTTTCAGGGATTTTAATTCTTGGATAGGTTCTTTGCCATCTTTTCCTCTTTTGCCATTCTCTTGTGTAGCTTCATTATGTAGTTTCATTTCTTCCCGGTACTCTTGTAGACCTTGGAGCCAGGACAGTTCTAGACTCTGAGGCTTGCTAAGTTCGAGAGATACAAAAAGAGGCAAAAGACAGTCCCTACTCTCATGAAGCTTACCTTCTAATCAGAAAGACAACATGCAAACAAATATATGCAAAACAAGCTAAATACAGGATTATAGGAAATAATTAAATAATTAGACCCAATTAAGAGGGTTTAGGGATAGTTTCCATTAACGGATGTAATTTTAGTTTAGACTTAAAAGAAACCAGGGAAATCGGTAGGCTGAGCAGAGGACAGAGAATTGTAGGCATGGGGGTCAACCAGAGAGAATTGCCGGGAGCTGAGAGATTTAGTGAGTTGTTTGTGAAACTGTGTGTTTGAGTCACTTGTTGCTTTTGTACTCCAGGATGATGTGGATGACTCTGCTTGGTTGAATTCAGTGGCTAAGAGTAGGCTCCACCTTCTATTTGGCTTGTCTCTTGCTGTGGTTTAAACCAAGGCTTCCTGTATCCTGGATATGATGTAGGCTGCCTGACGTTTGTCTGGTCCTTACTCCTGCTATAGCTAGGGGTCTGGGGCTGTTCCTATGCTAATCACTGCTCTGGTCCTGCTTCTACAGTGACTGGGTCCTCTGAGTTTCTTCAGACTGGAGTGTTACTCTAGTCCTGTCTTCTAAAGTGCCTGGAGCCCCTAGGTTGCTTTTTGCTGGACATTGATCTGGCCCCTGTCACCTGATGGGAGTCTGAGCTGCTTCTTCATACTTGGCCTTCCACTTACTCTGACATATCTCTTAAGGGCTTCTCTAGAATTTTGGCATTTTTTTTTCTTCATGCAGATATAGAATGGTTGGAGCAGTTCATAGCTGATTCTTTTTGGTTTTCTTTATCCTTGTTCCTTCTCTTACATTTTTAGAGATTTACTGGATTATTTGTGAGGGATCTGAGCTCCTAACTTGTGACCTTCTTCCCACAGTCTTCTAGGCTACTTTGAGCTGATTAAGATACTCCTCTTCCCCTGCTTTTTATTTCAGCATGGTACTATAACAAGGGTTATTATAAGAAAAATTCTAGGTAAGCCCTTTGTATTCTCTTAGTTAACAAATAAGAAATTGACTTTAAATTTCAGTTTAGAAGTAAGCACTTTAAAGATCCTGTTGTTTGCTACTAAGAAAAAAAAGGTTATAGGTGGTTTTATTTATGTATTTCTTTATTTATGCCTACTCTTGATATATTCCAAACTTTAGTGAAAAGTATTTTTTCCTTATTGTGAAAATCCCCTAATTTACTTTAGGTTTTGGCCTACTATTATTGAGAGAAGTGGGAGAACATATGGAAATTGGGAAGAAAGATAGTTGAAATAAGATTTTTTCTGATATGGTTATTTTTTTAAGGTGAATTCCTAGGTCTTTGTTTTTCTTTTTTTTATTATTTAATATATTTAGTTTTCAGCATTGATTTTCACAGGAGTTTGAATTACAAATTTTCTCCCCATTTCTACCCTCCCCCCCACTCCAAGATGGTGTATATTCTGGTTGTCCTGTTCCCCA
>CM053623.1:118930555-118945834 GCA_028646595.1 Phalanger gymnotis
TTTTCAGTATGTTTTTGGGTCTCCTTTAGCAAGTCATTGACTTGTTTTTCATGGTTTTCCTGTATCCTTCTCATTTCTCTTCCCAGTTTTTCCTCTACTTCTCTAACTTGCTTTTCCAAATCCTTTTTGAGCTAGCTCTTCCATGGCCTGAGACCAGTTCCTGTTTTTGTTGGAGGCTTTTGTTGTAGGCTCTTTGACTTTGTTGACTTCTTCTGGCTGTATATTTTGGTGTTCTTTGTCACCAGAGAAGGATTCCAGAGTCTGAGACTGAATCTGGGTGTGTTTTCGCTGCCTGGCCATGTTCCCAGCCAACTCACTTGACCCTTGAGTTTTTCAGCAGGATATGACTGCTTGTAGACTAAAGAGTTCTATGTTCCAAGCCTTGGGGGATGCCCCAGCTCTGCCACACCAGCACTCCTTCTTCCCCAAGAACCTCCAACCTGGACTGAACCTAGATCTTCAGTAGGCTCTTCACTCCTGCTCTTATCTGCCACTTAATTCCTCCCATTAGGTGGGCCTGGGGCCAGAAGCAACTGCAGCTGTAGTTCTATAGCTGCCACACCTCTGCTGCCCCCTGGGGTGGTGGCTGAACCGCAAACTCTATCCCAATCTCCGGTAGCTTCTCCCACTAACTCTACTCTGTTGTCCTTGGTGTTTGTGGGTTGAAAAGTCTGGTAACTGCTACAGCGCACTGATTCAGGGCGCTAGGGCACACTCCACCCGGCTCCTGGTCTGGTTGGGCAGCGCTGCCCACCTGGGCTCTGCTTCACTCAGCTCCGCTTCCCTCTGCCCCCAACTCCATGTGGGATAGACCTTACCCAGAGACCATCCAGGCTGTCATGGGCTAGAGCCCTGCTTCCCTATGCTATTTTGTGGGTTCTGCAGTTCTAGAATTGGTTCAGAGCCATTTTTTATAGGTTTTTGGAGGGACTTGGAGGGGAGCTCACATTAGTCCCTGCTTTCCAGCCGCCATCTTGGCTCTGCCCCCCAATTCCTAGGTCTTTTAAAGTTGAATGTTTATATATTACTATGATAGCAGGTGAAAACAATTTAAAAATTTATGAATTATGCTTTTTTATGGTTTTCTGAAGCAATTGTTCCAGAAAACGCTTTCTTTAATTACCATCTAGTTACTAAATGAAAAATGAAATCTGTTTTCAGTTTACAACAGTGTTTGCATTTCACAAGTTTTATATTTTATTAGCCTAATCTCAGTCTTCCTACATATAGTCACCAACCCTGAATTCCAGGCTTATTCTTTACAGACAAACCCCAACACACACCCACAGTTCTATTCTAAGTGTCTTTATTCCAATACTACAGTAATCTTTTATTTAAGTATTTATCCCTCTCTTTTACCTCTCCCTTTACTACCTCCCTCCTTTTTTTGTAAATAAAGATCCTCCCAAGGCTCAAATGTAGTGTCAGTGGTGATGTTTATGCCCTATATAGGAAAATGCCTTCAAGGAAGGCCTTATCTTTCAACCTTGACTTGGCTCTTCCTGATCATATCCTATAGAATTATATCACCCACAGTCAAATAGTTCTTCTTTGTCTTATCTCATTTCATTTGTTTTTATTTTTAAGTTAGGTACATGAATGTTATTTGTTAATTTCTTGACTTCTTGTCTACCTATCCCCTTTCCCATTTCTAATTTTTAGCCATAAGTAAACATTTCCTTCTAACTGACTTAAAGGGTTTGTTGCCTGCATATTCTTCTACAATGCTTATTTGAATTACAGAAGCCCAGTAGCTGCAGAATGTATGTGATAAGTATTGAGTGTATCACAAACTCTTTTATGATATGTACCCAATAATTCTACTTCTTGCTTATTATACACAACCGTTGCAAGAGTTCAGGACTAGTAGAAAAATATTACATTATAAATGTGGAAATCTTTAACAGTGTCGAAAATAAATACTATTATGTGTATGACAGTTCTCTCAATTACTTGAGACCCACAAAGAGCATAACAACCCCTTCGTATTTTTCTCATCCTGAGTAGCTCTCATGAGATCCTCTCTTCCCTCAATCCTTGAAAAAATTTCAGGGGGCAATATCCTTACCTTAGTTCTGGCAGTTCCCTTTAACTTTTTTCAGACTCCCTTTCCATTGATTTAGTGATTCATAGTTTTACTTGGTGAACAGTGTTAGTTCGCATGTCAGATTTTTCAGATTATGCTGATTCATCTGGTAATTATCTGAAGATTTGATCCTAACTGACTAGTCTATCATGTACTCCTATAACACAGAATCCTGCATACTCGCCAGAAAACTTGACAACAACAGCAAAAAACTCGAAAATGCTTCAAAAGATGAATTTGATTCATAAAAGAAAAAATTGGGAATAAATTTAGGACAGAAATTAAAGTTTTCAACAAAACATGAAAAACAACTAGGTAAAATTGAATCCATGATTGAGAATCACTCTAAAAAAATGAATGATTAACAAATTTGGTGAACAGAAATATTGAAGTAGTGGAAAATGTAGCAAAAAGAAAGCAGAAAACAACATTTAACGGACTAGTGAATTCTTTACAAGCCAAAGTGATTGACTTGATTGCAGAGATAACGTAGGGATCATAGATACTTCACAAGAAAATTACAAGTCAAAAAATTTGAATACAATATTACAGAAATAAATACAACACAAATGGCCTAGAACTTCTACAGATACAACAAAATACGAATCAGCAGAATCCATAGATATTTTATTTTCAGAAAAAATGCTGTGCCTCATTCTTCATAGTAGTTAAATTTATAAATTTCAGTAACAAACCATACAGTTGCCAAATATCTAAGATAAAGACCTTTCAGTAGATGAATTAAACTTCTAAAGAAGAAAAAATCCTTCGAAACACAAGTTTATTCCTCAGTGATTGGAAACAACTAAAGGGAATGGGATAGCATATGCTGAAAAGCAAAAGATTTTAAATTATAGCTCAAAATGATAAAGCCTGAAAACCTGACCCTAATTATCATGGAAAAACATCTGAAGCAGAATAAAATAAAGAAGATTTAAAAGAGAGAAAGGGGCCCCATTAAGAAGAGCCAAACAGAATACTTTATATATGATCCCAGAAGAAATAGGGAGCCATCAGAATTCATTGAGCAAAGGAATGATGTAATCAGACCTATACATTATTGGGGGAATATTTATTTTTGAATTAATTTTTTTTCATTTATAAAGTGTTTACTTTTTTTTCCTCCCTTCTATCTTCTGTTGGGAACCCCACTCCCTCCCTCCCCCCCAATCCTTATGACAAATAAGGATAGGTAAGCAAAATAGATTCCCATGCTGGCCATATTCAAATATGTGTCTCATTCTGTATTTTAGTTCAACATGTCTTTGTCAGGAATAGCATTCTTCATTGTGGGTCCACTGCAATTGTGGTTAGCCGTTATATTTATCAGAGTTCTCAAGTCTTTCAAAATTGTTTGATTTTGTAGTGTTGTTATCATATAAATTGTGTTTTTGGTTCTGGCTACTTCATTCTGCCTGAGATCATAAAGTTTGCTCTGAAATCATCCCCCTCATCATTTTTTTATAGCATAATATACCACATATCATAATTTTCTCAGCTGTTCCTCAGTTGATAGGCACTCCATCAGTTTCTAGTTCTTTGTCACCATGAAATGAGATGATATAAGTATTTTTGTACTCATAAGACCTTTTCTCCTTTGATCTCCTTGGAGTATAGGCTTAGTAGTAATATTTTTAGGTTAAAGAACATGTACAGTTTAGTAATGTTTTCTTCATAGTTCCAATTTGCTTTCCAGAAAGGCTGAACTGATATACAGCTCTACCAGCAGTATATCAATGTTTTTTTTTGCCCATAACCCCTCCAACTCTTGTCATTTTTGGTCAGCTTTGCTAATCTGATGGATATAAGGTGGAACCTCAGAGTTGCTTTAATTAGGATTCTCTAATTATCAATGATTTGGAGCATTTTTATATTACTATAGATAACTTTTTTTTTTTACCTTGAGAATTTCCTTTGAAATTATATGACCATATATCAATTGGCAAATGGCTCTTATTCTAATAAATATACATCAGTTTCTTATGTATCTTTGAATTGAGACCTTTATCAGAGGAAGTTGTTTCAAAAGGTTTTTTCTTAAGCAACTCTTTCCTCTCTAATCTCAGTTATATTGGATTTGTTTGTACAAAAACTTGTAAAATTTATGCAATAAATTATCTATTTTATCTTCTATAATATTCTCTCTCACTTGTTTGGTCATGAATTTTTCTCCTCCGTAGATCTGATAGGTAATTTCTTCCTTATTCCTCTAATTTGTTTGTAATGTGACCTTTTATATTTAGATCTTGTATCCATTTGGACCTTATTTTAGTACATGATGTCAAATGGTCTAAACTTACTTTCTGCCAGACTGCTTACATTTTTTTCAGTAATTTTTTTTTTTTTTTATTGAATAGTGAAAACTTACCCCAGTATTTGAGGTCTTGGACTTGTCAAACACTAGGCTATGAGATTCATTTGTTTCTATATATTGTGTATTTAATTTTGTTCTACTTATCGACCACTCTATTTTTTTAACCAGTAATAAATAATTTTGATGGTTACCGTTTTGTAGGAATCAACTCTCTTTACCTTACCCTTTATTATCCTTATCTCCATTTCTCCAACTTCTTTGCAGGCTGCTTTTTTCTCCTTGCACTGCTTTTATAGGTATTCAGACTACTGAATGTTTTTATTAAAAAAACATCCTGTATCTTAAAAAAAAAAAAGATTTAGATGGCTAGAAAGTAGGGGAAAGGAGACTGTTTTTGTTACCTTCAGGGAAAATAGTTTTTTTCATATCACTTTGTGTATTATAATTCGACATTATTCAACCTTTAAGAAAGAGAATATAATAACATAGCTATGACTTTTAAAGCTAGTTAATGTCTGTATCTTGGAAGAGCTTTTAAATTTATGCATTATCTTTCACAATCCTAATATATTTGTGAAAACATCTGATGAAGCAGGAAAAAGTTTCAGCTTTTACTTATGATTAGTGAATTAAATGATTTGGATTCATTTATTCATTCAGTAAGACTTTATTTACATTTCAAGTATATTTATGTGTTACTGACCTTTTCTAAATACTAGGAAAGCAACCTCAGATAATACTTTTCTTTCCTAAGCCTCTGAGTTATTATTTCTTTCTTAAATATTTTTTTTATCTTTTATCTGCAGGTTTTTAAAGTGAAGGCAAAGTTAAGGTTTGCCTCAACTTCCACATTTCAACAATTTTCTAATGCACTTCATGGAAATAAAAAGGAATTAGGAAAATGATTGACATTAGGCAATTAGTAGGCATGGTAGATAGGATGTTGGACTTGGTATTAAAAAAAAGATCGAGTTTCATTCCCGCCTCATTTTATAGCTGTGTGACCCTGGACAAGTCATTTAAGCTTAGTTTCCTCAGATATAAAATGTGTATAATAACCTTTGCCAACTCACAGGATTGTTTTCAATATCAAATGTGATAGTATAAGTAAAATGCTTTGCAAACATTAAAGTGATTTAGAGATGATAGTTGCCATTTTTTAAGTAGATGTCATTACCCTCCTTGATCAATAAAGAAATTATTATATTGGAACTAAAGATATTAGATTAATCATACATACTTTTGTTAATGATGCATATTTACATATTTCCAAATTAATTGTGAATAGGTCTATGTGATATAAATTAAAGGGCTTTTTCAACTGATAAAATTAAAAATACTGAATTAGATCACTAAGCTCTGTCAAAAATGTTCTGCAAGAGAAAAAAAAAACAACAGTTTTCTGAAAGGCAAAACATGACTTAGGGAAGCCAACTAGATCCAAGCACACTGTGTTGCAGGCATCATCTCACAGATCTGCCAACGCAACTCCTTTCTGAGCTTCAACACAGCTGCTCTCCAAACTCATCTTTTCCTCCTCTCATTGACAGAGGCTGATGATTCTAGTGTTCTAGGTTTAAAGTATTTAAAAAAACCCAACTATTCTTCTAAAATTTACGTAGATGAGCATGTTCTATAAGCAATCGAAGTCCCAATATCTTATTCAGGATTATTCTTGCTGTAAGCATGTCAAAGAACTTAGTGATTTTGTTGGGCTTTGATTCACATAACAGAAAGCTGTATAAACCTTAAGATTAATTGTAAGGAATAAAAATATGTCAAAAATACATATCCGTACAAAAATTTTTTCTTTATGTTTAACATAGTTACTCCTCCCCCGCCCCCCACACAACAGATTTATAATGTAAGAATAGAATCTTGGTGCAGCCTGCTACTCCCAGAGGTAAAACTCACAGTCCTAGACTTCCATCTGTACCAGCCTATTTTTCACAGAGATTTCATTTTTATTTTTTTCTTAGCTAATCTCATCATTTAAAATTGTTTTAAGATTTCAAGGAGAACATTTATGTTAGCTGATCCTCTTAAGAGGTTATACCAACTGCAGTTTTTTGGTATGAATTTTTGGAACTAAGGTATTTGTTGGATGCTGCTATATTGTGATTATTTCTTTTCAACCAAATAAGCTGTTTCCTGGGATGTGCTTTATGGCTTGCCTTTTTATTGTCTAACTACCTGTGAATGTTGTTTCTGACCTTTTCTCCCCTTAATTCGTTTCCATTTTTTTTGACAACTACACACACATCTCTGTCATAATAAGTATTATTTGGTGTAAACGTTTATTTTTGTATTTGTATAACTTTCTAAAATCTCTGTTTTGGACTAAAACAGATTTTGTACTAAGCCATGAATAGAGCAGTTCAGCTTTGTGAATAGTTAGCTTTCAATTATCCATATTTAAAGAAAAGAACAGTAGCACGGGTAATGTGAAAGAGCAGGCAATGCAGTAATAATTTTTAATAATCCTATAACGTAGTTTTATAATTGAATATGTGAGCACATAGGATGTTCTAAGAGAGAATTTATACAATTGCAGTCTAGATAATGTAGTCACACTATTATGTCCTATTTCAGCAAGAACTGAAGCTGTCTAAGGTTCTGCATCTTATTTCGACCCCACACTGGGAATAGAGTTTATTCTGTTTCCAGCTGATAGAAAGCAGAATCAGAAGCTTAATGCTTTTTGTATTTTATCTGTTTCTTTCCTGTGTGTCTCTCTGTCTCACTTTTTTTGGGGGGGGGGTAGGATAAGGAAGTGATCAAATATTTTGGTTCAAAAGGCCCCTGGGTAGTTAATCTTCAGATTCCTTCCCTTGCTTCCTACTGCTTGCAGGATCTACACTGTCAAGAAGAAATCTGAAAAGGAAAACAGTAGCTAGTGTACCCATTTTTCCTTTGGTGATGGCTTCAATGACTTAACTCATGTGCCATGGAAGCTGGCATGTATGTCCCTTTGAGCTTTGGCAGTTCAGTTGTGAAAAGAATTCATTGAGATTAGCCTTGCTTCTTACTTCTTTAGTCTTCCAGTTCTTATTGGGCAGGTTTTTGCTTATGTCATCTTAGTTCTGAAGTGGTATAGGGACTTTGGGTTGGTTCTAGTGCTGCCTTATGATGTCTGGTCAACTGTAGGTTGATGCGAATTGATTTCAAGATTTCTAAGTTCATTTACAGTCATAAAACATTATAGCTTAGATCTCAGACCATATACATACATAATGTAACTTATTTTACTTTTTTAAAGAAGTTAACAAGCATTTGCTTTTTCTCTCTACCACCAGGGAGCTGAATTATTCTTCCTAGGTGCTATTTTGAATTTTAATTTTCAAGAACTAGACAGAACCAGACTAATGGCTAGATATAATGAGGTAGAATTCCAGGGAGAAAGTTGTTTGTGTTCTTTTTTATCACTTTTTTTCTTTTTCCTGGTGATAACATACCTTTTGTATACTGTAATGCAAGAAATGACCCTACTGCCTTTGTTATTATTGCTCAACTTAGGACTCATCTTAGAATTCTTTTAGTTCTTTATCGGGTTTATTCCTATATTCTGGGCTTCTCAACCAGTGAACATTTCTTTCTTATTAGGTCTATAACTTGTTAAGTGCATTAGTCATTACTTTAATATAATACTGCTATTTTATTACCTAGTGCTTATATTGGTTTCATTGTTCTTACTGTTAGTTGTCTATGTTAGGTGTTTTTCTGTGTCAGTATTTTCTATTTTAAATTGTAAATTCATAGAATTTAGGAACTGAGTTTGTTTAAGTTGTTATATAATGTCCTGTATTTTGTCTTTACTACCACAAACTTTCTGGCATGTCTTCTTTGAACTTTCATTGCTACATCCTAGTTCAGATCCTCATTGCCTCTTATTTATACTAGAATAATACCCTCCTTATTGATATCACTTCCTATAAAATTTCCTTCTCCCCCAACCCATTATCTATACTAATGCCAGAGAAATTTTCTGATATCTAGATCTAAGTATGTACATTCTTATGCTAAGAAACTTTCAATAGCTCCCAGTTGCCTACCTAATAAAATATAAACTTTCATTTTGTAGACAGAATATATACCTTTCCAACCTTATTGGCTGAGAGATTGAAATCTGTGGTCTGCACTAGAGGTGTCAAACTCATAGCCACTTGTGCCTACAAAATTCCTGAGTGAAGCTAGAATTAGATTAAATTGTAATTGTTTAATAAGGTAAATAAAAATACTATAAAACATAGGTAATGTTATGTTGTAGTCATCTAAGTGAACATCGGTTTCAGGGATCTGTTTCTATTTCAGTTCGATGCGATTGCTTTACTACAGCCAAACTGTAGTTTATTATTCCTTTATTGCCTCATGTTTTTTTGTCTTTTTATGTATTTTATTTTATACACATTTTGCCTATTTGCCATGTGCTTTCTTGGAAAAAGATCCTTGTAAAGTAGTTTGTATTTTAATGAAGTAGCCAATATGTAAATTTGTAGGTTTATACAAGATATATTTTAGTAGAATATGTAATCTTACAGGAAAGGCAGAAGTTGCTAGGGGACCAGAAAAAACCTTTTGCAGAAGGTGAGATTTGAACTGAAAATTGAAGGAAGCCAAGGAAATGAAGAGGAAGAGAAGAGAGGGTAACGCATACTAGGCATAGGGGTTAGCAGTGCAAATACACAGACTTAGAAAGTGGAGTGTGGTGGTCTGGAGCTGCAGGCCAGTGTAGCTGCATCTTTGAGCACACTGAGCAGAGTAAAGTGAAAGAAAGGATGAGGGCGCCAGTTTATGGAGGAGTATAAAAGGAGGATTTATATTTGATTTTAAAGACAATAGAAAGCCATTGATATTTATTGTAGGGGGTGGGGGAGTTCTAACGTGGTCAGTCCTGTACTTCAGGATGATCATTTTGGAAGCTGAGTAAAAGATGGACTGAAATGGGGGAAGGAGGGGGGACATCTGAGGCAGGGAGACCAACCAGAAGATTACTACAATAGTCCAGAGGTGAGGTGATGAGAGAGTCTGCATACCAGATTGGTGGCAGTGTCTGAACCAGCCCCTGCTACGTGTCAGGCATCGTGTTAAATACTAGGGATACAAATAAAGCAAAAACAACAACAATAACAAAACACAACCCAGTCCCTCCTGTCAATGAAATCACAGTCTAATTGGAAGAGAAAACATGTATATAGCAGTGCACAAGCATGTTACATACTGGATGAAATAGGGATGGATAGTCACAGAAGGAAAACACTAAGATTAAGCAAGACTTCTTGCATAAGGTGTAATTTTAGCTTAGACTTAAAGGAACTCAAGGAAGTTAGGAGATAGAGATGAGGAGTGATAGTCCAGACATGGGAGCTGATGAGAGTACCATGTGAAATAGTGTAGAGGAAAAAGAGAAGAGTGCAGGATAGAGACTTAGAGGATTCCTGTGATCAATGAGAATGGCTGCAAAGGAGACAGACAGAGGTGTCAGGAGAACCAGAAAAGTACAGTGTCTGGAAAACCCAGAGAGGAAAGAGTATCTAGAGTAAAGATGATCAGTAGATCATCTGAAAAGATGTAAAGAAGGATGAGGAGACAGAAAAGAAGAAAAGAAGAGTGTTTCAGTGTTCATAAGAGTGAGAAAATAGGAAATAAAAGCACCGAATGTGAACACTTTTCTGAAGGAATTTTATAGAAAAGAAGGGGGGAATGATAGGGCAATAGGTAGTAAGATTAAAGATAAAAGATAAAGATTAAAAGTAAAAGATTAATAAGATTAAATAAAAGCTTTTGAAGGATCGTAGGGAAATGGTCATATTTGTAATCCACAGTAAAGGAACCATTTGATATATAAAGATTGCTCATAAGAGGGGAAGGAATGAAATCCAGGATATATGTAGAAGGGTTGACCTTGGCAAGAAGAAAGGTCATTTTCTTATCTGAGACTGGAGTAAAGAAAGAAATAGTGAGGGGGGGAGAATATCTGAATGATGTGAAATGAGTCGGAGGGAAGGGAGCACTGTCAAATGGTTTCAGTTTTGCTATTGGAGTTTATGGTGATGTCATTGGTTAATATCATAGTGTTGTGAGCTAGGTGCAGTGAGAGGCTTCAGGAGAGTTGAGATTTGGAATAGGTGGTTTGTAGAGAGGAGATACAGAGCAACTGGGTGGCACTGAAAATGGAGTGCTGGATGTGAAGTTAGGTAGACTAATATTCCTGAGTACAGATCTGGCCTCATACACTTAATAATTGTGTGACCCATGGCAAGTTACTTAACCTTTTTGCCTCTGTTTCCTCATCTGTAAAATGAGCCAAAGGAGGAAATGGCAAACCACTCCTGTATCTTTGCCAAGAAAACCCCAAATGGGGTCATAGAGAGTCAGACATGACTGAAAACAACTGAACAACAATACCACCCCCCACCCCCCTCTCCATCAATCCATCTAGCTAGCTAGCTACAGGGTATCCCTAAAGTCTGGACACATCGGAAATCTCATTAACATCTCATTAACCATTTCACCAAAGGCTCTGTGTTGTTCAGCAACAAAGCTTTGTTTTATGTGAATGGTGAGATTAACAGATAGACTGTTCGATGCTGGTCACAAAGCAAACTGCATTGGGTGGACCATTCCAAACAACAAGGAGCACGAAAAATTATGGTGTGGTATGGTTTGTGGAAAGCTGATGTTGGGGCCATTTTATTGATGAACATGTAACTGGTGAGACTTATCTTGCCATGTTGAGAGACCAGTTAATGCCCCAACTTTAAAGGATAGGTAAAGGACTTCCTGAGTGGTTCCAACAGGATGGCGCCCCTGCCCATTTTGCCATGGTAGTAAGAGATTGGCTGAATGACAATTTCCCTAACTGTATTGGAAGGCGTGGTCATGTGGAATGATTTGCTTGTTCACCAGACCTTAGCCCCCTTGACTTCTTTTTCTGGGGTATACTAAAGGAGAAGATGTACTCAATGAAAATCATAGATACAACATACTAGATTGAGTGCATAAAGAGTGAATGTTCTAAAACTGACAGCAAAGTGGAGTTATTGCAGTGAGTTCATGTGAATCTTGCAAAGTGCATCAACCTTTGCATCAGAAATGATGGAAACCATATTGAAGATGTTATTTGTTAATAGTCCAATTAAATAAAATGTTGAAAATTTCATTCATTTCATTTCTTGAAAATATGCATTTTTGCCCATGTGTCCAGACTTTAGGAACACCCTGTAGACCAGTTTATATGGAACAGAAAGCATTTGAAGGAGTGTAATGTGGAGGAAGGATAGAAAAATCAGTTGGAGATGGGTTGTAGGAGACATGAAAGAAATTCATACTTTATTCAGAAGACACTATCAAGGCTCTGTAGGATTCTCTAGGGCAATTATTTGATCAGTACAGTGCATTAGGAAGATTATTTGGTCAGATTGGAGATGACAGGGGTTGATGCCCTCAACCCTGTAGTGTGAGGAAGGTGACAAGCTGAGGACACACAGACAGTAGCTGTAATAGAGCTTTCCACCCTCCTTGCAAATCTCTGATTAAGACCTCTGGCTAGCATAGGGCTAATAGCAGTATTAGAACATCTCGCTTTAGGAGAATAACCCATATTTGAGTTGACCAGTATTTTGACTAATACAAAATATGATTATGTTAAATTTTTACTGCAGGCTGGGAAGAAGAGTTTTTATAGTCCTCTCATTCTGCTATTTTCTTGTTCTGTAATTTGTTCCCTTTGCTACCTCAGGCTTTCCAATCTCTGAGAAAAATTCTGTTAAAATTTCAAATCAACCAACAAACAGTAATAGATCATATTTTTAAAGTGGCTTTGAGATCTTGAATTAAGAAAGGAGAAGGATTGGCATGTGCACAACTTTAATTTTTTTAACCATTAGAATCACAACTTTCCCTTCTCTTACTGGTTCATTGCGGAAAGGACAGGCATAAGTTTTGTTTTATCTCCAACTTTTTTAGCCTAGAAATGTGATTTTTAGCAATGTACTCAAAAAATTCTACAAAACAATTTGGATTTTCATTGGCCTTTTTAAGTTGTTTTTTTTTTTTAATTAGCCTAGTGCTGGGATTCAAGGAACTTAGTCTTTGCTCTTTCTTTAGATTAAACAGACTTATCTGTCAAGTGAATATCTACTCTGTTTACCTTGTACAAGTTTGTCTCTCTGACCATATCTTCTTTATTTCTCCTTTTCTGATTCCTCCCCTTGTCCCTTAAAGGTGAGTCCTCATAAGGTCATCCTTGGTCTTTCCTTTCTATGTTATCTCTGTTGGTGACCTCATCTACTTTAATCATTTCAGTTAATACTCATCTTTATCTGATTGCCAAATATGGAGCTCAAAAACTCATGTCTCCTCAGCACTTTGGTTCCTCTTTCTCACTACTTTTGTATATCACCACTTGGATAGAAGGTGTGTTGGCACCTCTAAGTCAACATGAACAGAAGTGATTTCTTCATCTTTAAAAAAAATCTACCCTATTCTAAACTAGGTTCCTAGTCAGGAACTAAAATTGTTCCTCATGGCAAATTGAATAAATAAAGTTCCTTACCCTGATTTTCTAGACTGTCTACAATCTGGCTTTAACCTGCCTTTGAAGCCTTATGGTACTGTATTCTTTCTGTATTATGTGCTCTTCAGGGATGCATAGGGTGTCTAGGGAAGAATATAGTGCCTCTGCTGTGAGGACTTGCTGAGCCCTTTTCAAGGCTTCTCATTCATCTGCCTTTGGCATCCACTTGTCACCCAACTCTTACCTGTGGTTCCTAGAAGCTGTAGCCACACAACAGTTCTCAAACCCATCGGTGAGTTAGGGGGATGTCTAACCCAAACATGTGAAGACTTCCCCCAGCAGAATGAGCAGATGAGAATACTTTGTTCCAACAGCCATGAAGGCAGCTGAAACAGGCCCTGTGGAACACTTAGAGCTTGGTCAGACATGGAAGACCCCAAGATCATTCACTGCATCCCATGTCATCTCCAGTCATCCTGACTTTTTTCTTGCCACTGGACTTTGATGACTCTAGAAGATAGAGCGAATCTGATGACTGCCCAACTTGGCCTTAAATCCAGTTTACACTCAAGTCAGGACATCACCTCATGATGTCACTGGTCTTCTTGAAAAACAAAGGACAAACAACAACATTTGCTCATGCAAAGTGGACTATGCTTTGTTCCCATTTCTTATCCTGCCCTCACGCATCTCAGTGCTTTTCTTCACAGTCATGTCTTGAATTGAATCCTTCTTTCCTTTTAGCTCTAACAGCTGCTTATTGAAGTCCCTTTTTCCCTTCTAGACTCAAATCAAGGGCTTCCTCTATGAAGTTTCCACTTACTCTAAAATGAAAGTAATCTCTTTCTTAGATATGTCATATTGTCTGGACCTTTTTGGTTTATTTCTCATAGTTATTTGTGTACATAACCCCTACCCTATTTTAATTATAAATTTCTCTTTCAACTGTAGAATCTGTATCACATTTACCTTTTCAGCACATGCCATGAAGACTTAATAAATAATTATTAAATTGGGGGGTGAAGGTAAGATGGCGGCTGCAAAGCAGGGACTTGCCCATAGCTCTCCCCCAGGACCCTCAAAACACCTATAAAAATGGCTCTGAACAAATTCTAGAACTGCAGAACCCACGAAATAGCAGAGGGAAGCAGGGCTTCAGCCCAGGACAGCCTGGATAGTTGCTGGGTACGGTCTATTGCACCATGCTGGGAGCAGAGCAGAGCCCAGCATGGGCTACACCTGGACCAACCAGACCGGGAGCTGGGTGGAACAGGCCCTAGCACCCTGAATCAGTGAGCTGTGGCAGTTACCAGATTTCTCAACCCACAATCACCAAAGACAACAGAGAAGGTTAGTGGGAAAAGCTGCTGGAACAGAGTGAAAGGAGTTTGCAGTCAGCCCCAGCCCTGGGGACCAAGGAGGTGGCAGCTCTTAGGCTGCTTCCAGAGTTACAACTGTAGTTGCTTCTAGCCCCAGGCCCACCTGGTGGGAGGAATTAAGTGGCTGATCAGAGCAGGAGTGCAGAGCCTGCATAGATCTGAGTCAGGTCCGTGTCGGTGGTTCTTGGAGGAGGAGGAGCACTAGTATGGCAGAGTTTGCTGTGTAGAAATAGCTCTGAAAATAGCAGCGCAGCCCCTAAAGCTTGGGACAAAGTACTCTCTACTCTACAAGCAGTCATACCCTGACAAAAAACTCAAGGGTCAGATAGTTGGCTGGGCACATGAACAGGCAGCAAAAATGGACTCAGATTCAGACTCAGACTCTGGAATCCTTCTTTCGTGACAAAGAAGACCAATACATACAGCCAGAAGAAGTCAACAAAGTCAAAGAGCCTACATCAAAAGCCTCCAAGAAAAATATGACTTGGTCTCAGGCCATGGAAGAGCTCAAAAAAGATTTGGAAAAGTAAGTTATAGAAGTAGAGGAAAAATTGAAAAGGACAGTGATGCAGAAAAACCATGAAAAACAAGTCAATGACTTGCTGGAGGAGACCTCAAAAATACTGAATAAAATAACACCTTAAAAAATAGAATAACTCAAATGGCAAAAGAGCTCTAAAAAGCCAATGAGGAGAAGAATGCCTTGAAAGGCAGAATTAGCCAAATGGAAAAGGAGGTCCAAAAGACCACTGAACAAAATACTACCTTAAAAATTAGATTGGAGCTAGTGGAAGCTAGTGACTTGATGAGAAATCAAGATATTATCAAACAGAACCAAAGGAATGAAAAAATGGAAGACAATGTGAAATATCTCATTGGAAAAACCACTGACCTGGAAAATAGATCCAGGAGAGAGAATTTAAAAATTATTGGACTACCTGAAAGCCATGATCAAAAAAAGAGCCTAGATATCATCTTTCAAGAA
>CM053623.1:118946334-118967151 GCA_028646595.1 Phalanger gymnotis
TAATTCTAAATTAGTTATTTGTGTATAATCAGACAATGGACTTGCTAGAGCAAAGATAAAAATCAATACCAAGCAAGATGAAAAAATAAAAATGAGAAATTGAAGCAATGCCAACTGACCCATTAAACTCATTGACATTTTAAATGTGGGGAAAAAGAACAAACATCAACACAGACTATCATCATTTCTTAAGGAATTTTAGCCAGTTACAAATCACTCACAGTGAAAAGTCCAAAAGATCTTTAGATCTGCCTTATTCAGTAAACATTTGATTATTCTTAACAAGAAGAGAGATATGGTAACTAAGGACAAGTATGTATAGTATAAAACTTATTTATTACATCTTGTGGAGGTGGAAAATGGCTGAGCAAATCACAGAACGTGAATTTAATGGAATATTACGCTAAAAGAAGTAACGGGAAGATTTTGTTAACTGAACAAATGAAAGAATGAAATAAACAAAACTAATAGAATAAGGTATACAATGACCATGATAATGTAAAAACAACAACAAAACAACACTAGAAGATCACATGACCACTCTTGGCTACAGCAAGCACTGGAAATTCAATTTATCATCACTAAAAGGAATATGACCTAACTACTCAAACCACAAAAGCCAAGTGGATGAAAAACATTTACTGTACAGAATATTACATGCAGTTGAATGTATAACCTATATAACTAGTTTACAGTAAAAATTTTATGGGCAATAAGCAAGGCAAGAGAATTGAACAACAACTGTAGACACTGTGCTAGCTAGCTGCCCCATGTGAAGAGGAGGAACACTATAATTCATAGAAGTTAAGTGTTACTTTATCCTTGTCGTACCTTTTGCTATATTCGCTGAATAAACCTCCACTTGTTAATTGTCCAATGACATATGAATGTTTCATTCCTTCCTTAAATCAAACTTGAAATAACAGGGTGCCAGAATTAGAAATACTGATAATAACTTCTGAGATCCCTTCAGGCTCTACATCTAAGATTCTATCACTTAGACCTGAAAGAGATTTTAGACAAGGCACAGTAGTCAATAACTATAGTAATCTACTGTTTGATAAACCCAAAGACTCCAGCTTCTGGAATAAGAACTCACTATTTAACAAAAACTATTGGGAAAACTGAAAAATAGTATGGTGGAAACTAAGCATAGAATAAAATCTTCACTGTATACCTGGATAAAGGTCAAAATGGGTACATGATTTAGACATAAAAGCTCACACTATAAGCAAATTAGGAGAGCAAGAAATAGTCTACCTGTCAGATATATGAAGAAGGGAAGAATTTATGACCAATTAAGAGATAGAGAACATTATGAAATGCAAAATGGATAATTTTGATTACATTAAATTAAAAAGTTTCTGCACAAACAAAGCCAACGCAACCAAGATTAGAAGGGAAGCTGAAAGCTGGGAAACAATTTTTACAGCTAGTGTCTCTGATGAAGGCCTCATTCTTAAATATATAGAGAACTGAGTCAAATTTATAAGAATACAAGTCATTCCCAAATTGATAAGCAGTCAAAGGATATAAAAACAGGCAGTTTTCAGATAAAGAAATTAAAGCTATCTATGGTCATATAAAATGCTCTATATCACTGCTGATTAGAGAAATGCAAATTAAAAAAATTCTGAGGTACCATATCACACCTCTATCAGATTGGCTAACATGACAAAATAGGAAAATGATAAGTGTTGGAGAAGATATGGGAAAACTGGAACACTAATGCCTTGTTGGTGGAGTTGTGAATTGATCCAACCATTCTGAAAAGCAACTTGGAACCGTGCCCAAAGGGCTATAAAACTGTTCATACCCTTTGATCCAGTAATACCAGTACTAGGTCTGTATCCCAAAGAGATCATAAAAAAAGAGAAAAGGGCCCAAATATACAAAAGTATTTATGGCAGCTTTTTTTGTACTGGCAAAGAATTAGAAATTGAGGGGATGCCCATCAACTGGGGAATGGCTGAACAAGTTGTGGTATGTGAATGTAATGGAATACTATTGCTCCATAAGAAATGATAAGCAGGCGGATTTCAGAAAAACCTGGAAAGACTTCTAGTAACTGATGCTGAGTGAAGTGAGCAGAACCCAGAGAACGCTGTACACAGTAACAGCAACATTGTGAGATGACTGACTTTGTTAGACTTTGCTCTTCTGAGCAATGCAGTGATCTAAGACAATTCCAAAAGTCTCATGATGGAAAATGCTATTCACATCCAGGGAAAGAACTACAGAGTCTGAATTCAGACTGAAGCACACTATTTTCTCTTTTTTTTTTCCTCATGATTTTACCCTTTTGTTCTGATTATTCTTTCACAACATGACTAATGTGGAAATATGTTTAATATGACTGCACATGTAGAATTTATATCAGAATGCATGCTATCTTGGGGAGAGAGGAGGGTAGAGAGGGGGGGAAATTTAGAACTCAAAATCTTATAAAAGTGAATGTTGAAAACTAAAAAAAAAAAATCTTTTTTTTTTGCAAGTGGAAGTCAGGGCAATTGGGGTTAAGTGACTTGCCTAAGATCACACAGCTAGTAAGTGTATCAAGTGTCTGAGGCCAGATTTGAACTCAGGTTCTCCTGACTCCAGGACCGGTGCTCTACTCACTGCACCACCTAGCTGTCCCTAAATTTTTTTAAAAAGAAAGATTTTAGAGATAGCATTTGATAAATCAAGAAATTGTGGTTCCAAGAGACTAAATGATTTACCTACCATGACACAGGTACAGAATAAAGGTTTGAGCTTAAGCCTCTGACCTGCCCTCAGGAGTCTCAAGTAAATAGCACATAAGAAAGTCAAACCGAGATATTCTAACTCTAAATCTAGTCTTCCTTAAATTAAATCACATACTCCTTTTCAAAATACGCTTCTTCCATAATTCTATAATACTATATTTACCTATACTATATTTATCAATTTATCTAAGTGAACACTTAAAAATTATGTTTTTAAAAACTTAAACCAATTCAAACCAATCAAAGAATTAGGGCAAATAAAACCACCTGTCTATGAAATCAAAAGGTATAACGTTCATTTAGAAATATGTATAACAGAGCAGAGCCAAGATGACAGAACAGTAAGAAGTACAGTGAGCTCCCCCCAATAAATTCCTCAAAACAGACTTAGAAAATGCACCTGACTGAATCCTGACAGGAAATACAAGACAGAATTACACTGAGTTACTTTATAGCCCAGACCAGCATGTGGAGAAAAGGTGGAGAGATCTGAGCACATTGGAGATTGGACCTACCTAGGGGAACAGGCCAGCAGGGACCCCAAAAAGCGAAGAAATTGTGTACCAGGGCAACAAGAGGTCCCACAGGGAGTTAAAATCCAGCATGGCAAAAGAATAGGTGCCAACTGGCAGTGCTATCACTCACTACCCCACTCTTGTTCAGAGATCCAAGGTAGACTGAGGAGAGGACCTGTGCCCAGGGGTGATATTCTAGAGAAAGGAATAACTAGGGGCTTTAGGTTTTGGAACAAGCAACTCCAGAAGCAAGTATCAGCTGTTTGGCTCTCACCCCAAGAACTGAGTGGAGTCTGCAGCCTGAAAAAGAACAACCAACCAGGACAGCTATCCTAGGCCAAAGTAGAGACCACAGTTTTGCCACTAGAAACGAGCAGAGATTTCCCACAGACTAATAATGGCTAATTCTAGAAGCAATCTAACCAAACACTAAACAAGATGAGCCCATAGGGCTACCACTAAGACCCAAATCCACAGAACCTGCAGACCTCAGACTGGGAATAGAGGGGCAGGATAGAGGTTGGAACAATGAAAGTTTGCAGATCCCCAGCCTGAGATGTCCCTGAATACTGGAATAATAAATACAACACTCAATATCCAAAGGAAGCATCATCAGAACTAGCCCAAATGGTCTCTCCAGAAATGCTCAAAGCCTATCCTGAACATAAAGTCCAAAGTCAAAAATAGTTTAGATTAAGAATGAGAAAACAAAAAGAATCTTATTAAATTAAGAATAACCTATTATAGTGACAGAGATACTCTAGACACAAACCCAAAATAAAAGAATGATTCTAAACATCTACAAATAAAACCTCAAAGAAAAACACAGCTGGGACACAAATTCAAATAGAATTGTTGGAAGAAGCACAGCAGGAGTTGTAAAAGATAGTTCAAAATATTTTCATTAAAAAATGAGGGCTCTAGAAAAAAATAAGGGAATATAAATGGGAGCTACAAAAGGAAGATATGAAAAGAGAAACAGCAGTTTGGTATAAGAGATATAAAACCTTGACCAAGTATTAAACTCCCTAAAAATTCGATTGGACCAAACAGAAACTAATGACTCCATAAGAAAATAATACTTTAAAAAATTAAAAAATAGGAGACGTAAATTATCTCATAGCAAAACTGACCTGAAAACACGTGAAGAAGAAAAATTTAAGAATCAATGGACTCCCTGTGAGCTATAACTTCCCCCCCAAAAAAACCTAGTTATATTTCAAGAAACCATTACAGAAAACTGCAAAGATTTCTTAGAACTAAACACAGCAGAAATAGAAAAGACCCATCTATTACCTCCTGAAAAAAACAGCAAAATGAAAACCCACAGAAACATTATAGCCAAAATCCAGAACTTCGACGTCAAACAAAAAAATGCTGCAAGCAGACAGAAAGAACTCAAATATCAAGAAGCAATAGTCAGTATCACACATGATTTAGCATCTATAAATCTAAAAGACTGGAGAGCTTGAAATATGATATTCCAGAAGGCTAAAGAACAAAATATTTCACTATAAAGGAGCAGAGAGCTTGGAATACAATATTGCAAAAGGCTTACAACCAAGAAAAACTTAACCAGTGAAAATGAGTATAATCCTTCAGGAGGAAAATTATGCTTTTAATGAAACAGAAGACTGTCAAGCATTCCTGATAAAAAGAACAGACCTGTATAGAAACTCTGAAGTGCAAACACAGGAGTCAAGAGAAACATGAAAAAAAAGTAACCATCAGCAAATAATCATAAGGAGCCTAAACAGGGATAAACTGCCTACATTTTAATATAGAGAGATCCTATACATGTGTCCCCTCTAATCCCTATCATTATCAGGGGTTATAGAGTCTATATAGATGAGACCTGGGAGTGGTCCTGTTACATCTTGATCTTAGAAGAAGAATGAAATGGGAAAAGAAGAGAAATTTAACACTATGTGAGGAAAGAGAGGAAGAGTAGCAAAACTATCTCACATGAATAGAGCTGACAAACAGAATTCTATACAAATTAGGAAGAAGTAGAGAAAGCAATTGATACTTGAATTTCACTCTCATTTGAACTAGTCAAAGAAAGGAAGAATGCACACACGGATAAAGATGGGTGCAGAAATACATTTCACTCAACAGGAAAATAGGAGGGAAAGGGGAGAAGGGAGAAGAGGCAGTTAGAGGGAGGAGAGACTAAAAGAGGAATTAGTCCTGAAGGGGGGAAGGAGGGGACTAAATGAAAACGTTTATAGCTCTCCTTGAGGTGGCAAAAGACTGGAAATTGAGGGGATGCTCATCAATTGGAGAAAGGCTGAACAAGTTACAGTATATAAATGTGATGTAATACTATTGTGCTGTTAGAAATTATGAAAGCATTAATTTAACGAAAATCTGGGAAGACTTATATATACTAATGCAAAGTGAACAGAACCAGGAGAATAATTTCTACAATTACAACATCTAAAGACAAACAACTCTGAAAGACTTAGGGACTCTGATCGGGACCATAATCAACCAGAATTCCAGAGGACTAATGCTGAAACATGCTACCTAACTCCTGGCAGAGAGGTAAAAAAGCAAAACAAACAAATAAAACCTCGAGAGTGTAGAATGAGACATTTTTTGGATATGGCCGATGTGGAAATTTGTTTTCTTAAATATACTTGTTTCTAAAAGTGTTTTTTTTTTCTTTTTCTTTCAATTGGGGAAAGAAAAAAGAGTGAGTAGAGAAAGAACATTTTTTGCTAACTAAAAAATATTTTTAATTAAAAAATGTTATCTTTTAGATGCTAACATTTTGCTTTTTTCTCTAGAAAAATTAGCATATACATTATTCTTTAAAGCAAATTATTTTCTCTATTACCAAATCTAGGCAGCAAATCCAGTAACATTTCATCATTACACTTTCATCTTTTTCTGCTCTTAATAAGATTAAGCATTAATTCTTCCAAACAAACCTCAGTTTGATTGAAAACAGGTCATTGGCTAACAAACATCAATCAGCTACTCTAATAATGCATTGATTAGCCTAATACAGTCTGAAACATCTAATAAAACTGTCAATTCTTCAAAGTAAGATTAATTTACCTTAAACTTGTCAATTCTGCTTTAACTTTTAATATCAACTGATAATTCATCAAGCAAAGTTTGACCTCTGTAAGCACTACAAATTGAAATCAATCACTATTCCTAAAGTATCTTTTATTTAGACATCCTTGTGCTAAAAACTACTTCTAAAACTATAAGTCTATAAGAAAATGAAGAATTTCAATAGTACTTCCTTGAATGAATGAATGAGTACTTATTAAGGACTATTTGCCAAGCACTAACATATATGCTGGGAATGCAAATACAAATGCAAAGAGAATGTCACAACATACGATTCGCATGTGCCTGGGGTTTTTTGGTTTTATACTTTACAATAAGTTTTTGTTTCTATTTGCTTCTTATACTTTCTAAAAAGTAACAACTAGAATCAAAAATTTTCAATATTACATAGTTAAAGCATTATTTTTAATATAAGTAAGGGTATATTTGAAGGGGAAGAAAAATATAAGACATTATTGTGAGTATTAAATAACACCACAGAAAATGAAATAGATAATACATTAATAGGATAGATCAAGATATTGTTATGGGGGGGGTGGAGCCAAGATGGCAGCTGGAAAGCAGGCTCCCTGCCAGGTTCCGCCAAACACCTATAAAAACAGCTCTGAACAAATTCTAGAACTGCAGAAACCACGAAGCGGGGGCTGACTGGGGAACGGGGCAATCAGAATATATGCCATCTTGGAGTGGGGGGAGGGTAGAACTGGGGAGAAAATTTGTATTTCAAAATCTTGTGAAAATCAATGCTGAAAGCTAAAAATATTAAATAAATAATAATAGTGGGAGGAAAAAATGATATTGTTATTGATGTGGAAGTTATCCCAGAATCAACTGTCTAGAATCAGACCATCCACTTGCCAAAGTAAAGAACTGATTTAAAAAAAAAAATTCCAGAAAAATGATAAAAGGATATGCTGACAGCTGAAACAATGTAACCCTAAACCACTTAAGTAATAAGCAATGAAAAATGGGACATAGACAACACAAATAAACAACAACGTTGGTTATAATATTTTTACACTGAAGTTTAACTGATGAAAACATATTTTCACAAGAAAATAAAGAGTCACAGGGTATCATAATCAATAAACAAGTCTTATTTCTCACAAAGAAAGGCAAAAGACGTTCCTTGCCTTCAAGGAGCAGAACAACCTGGTGGCAAAAGGTTATAATGGTTTAAAATATAAACTCATTATAAAATTTTTGGAAAAAAACCTAGAATTAGAAGAAAGTTTAGACTTTATTTAATACAACACAGTATCTAGGGAGTATATTTTGTCTAATATACTCAAAAAACAGAATTTGTCTATCCAATTTTTGGGAAGCTCTAAACATTAGGAAATTCTTCCTGAAATTACTTATACTGAGGCTAAATGAGCTACCCTACAAATTCTATCCGATGGATCTGACTCTACTAGCAAAGCATACGAGTGATGAAATCAGAAAGTTACCTTATCTTAAGGTGCCATGTCAATTTGGAGACGATGTTTTTATTCAGGCATAGTGAGAAATGTTTTCTTATACAATTATGTGAAGGTCCCTCATTAATAGAGAAATATCTTCTATCATGAAGACACAGAAAGGTACCCTCCCTTATCATCCATATACAGAGTTAATAGGTAAATGATACTCAGAAGTAACAGCTTCCTAACCATTAAAATGTGCTTCAAAAGTTATCAATCAATAGGAAGCATATCTAGCACATACCAATATCTTTCTGGAATTGTATGCTTTCACAAAAAATTGCATGTTATTTTACTTTACTTCCCCCAAGACAAAGAAGCACAGATACTGAATCTATTTAAATTTATTAATTCTGAAATACTATATAGTAATTTTAAAACTTAAGAGTTAAATCAATATGAATGTTTTAATTAAAAGCCTTTGTGGCTCAGCTTCTTAAGTGTTGGTAGGACTATGAATGGGCATATCTGTAAAGTGCTTAGTACAGTACCTGGCACATAGCAAATGCTTAACAAATATTTGTTTCCTTCCTTCCCTTTATGTCTTTTTCAGTATAATTTTTTTTTACCTGAGTCTCCACTCCTTGCTCAAGTAAACGTTTAGCTTGATTTTCAACCTCAAGTCGAGCTCTTGCAACAAAACGTAGATCATTTTCTATCACTTCTATTCCAGAAAGATCAATTCCTTGAGAAAGATAATCTATTTGGAAAAAAAAAAACACATATTTAAAAATTTTAGAATTGAAAATGTAAAAAATTCACTATCATATGTAGCAATTAAATTACACAAATTATAATTAATTTTATTTTTTCATTTAAAAATACACGTTAAAAACAAAAATTCTTTTTCAGATTAATAAATCTACATAGTTACTAGCATGTAGAAGTAACATGAAATCTATTTTTTAAATTTTTTGTGACATTTCTGGCTTTCCCATCTTCTAGCTATCCCCCTTAATTCCTCCCTCAGCCTAGAGACATTTCTTTTGAAAAAAAAAAAGACACTTAATCCAGAAACTATATGAACACTATTACAAAACACTTTTCACACAATTAAAGTCAGATTTAAATAACTGAAAAATATTAAGTGTTCAAATGTAGGCCAAGCCAATATAATAAAAATGATAATTCTACCTAAATTAATTTATTTATGCAGTGCCATACCAATTAAACCACCAAAAATTATTTTGTAGAGCAAGAAAAAATAATAAAATTCATCTCAAAGAACAAAAGATCAAGAATATCAAGGGAATCAATGAAAAGAAAAATGTAAAGGAGGGTGTCTTAGTTGTACCAGACCTCAAACTGTACTACAAAGCAGTAATCATCAAACAGTCTGGTACTGGCTAAGAAACAGGGTGGTAGATGAGGGGAAAAGATTAGGTACAGAACATACAGTACTAAATGACCATAGTAATCTGGCATTTGATAAACCCAAAGATACAACCTTTTGGGACAAGAACTCACTATTTGACAAAAACTTCTGGGAAAACTGGAAAGAAGTTTAGCAGAAAATAGGTATAGGTCAGTACCTCACACTTTATACAAAGAAAAGGTCAAAATGGGTACACAATTTAGGCAAAAAGGGTGATATCATAAGCAAACTAGGAGAACATAGAACAATTTAACTCTCAGATCTATAGATAAGGAAAGAGTTTATGATCAAATAGAAAACAGAGGATCATATGAAGTAAAATGGATAATTTTGATTACATTAAATCAAAAAGCTTTTGCAGAAACAAAACCAATGCTGCCAAGATTAGAAGGAAAGCAGAAAACTGGGAAAACATTTTTTTACAGCAAATTTCTCTGATAAAGGCTACCTTTCTAGAGAACTAGAGAACTGAGTAGAATTTGTATTAAATTTAAACAATTATTATTGAGTTGATTCTAGTGATAATAATTCCAGAGAATCTATATGAAGCATGCTGCCTACCTCCTGACAGAGATAATGATAAATTCAGGGTGCAAAATGAAACATGTTTTTTGAGAATGGCCAATGAGAGAATTTATTTTGCTTTTTTCCCCAAATGCGGGAAGAGAAAATATACTTCTATTATTTAAAAATAAGACATTAATTAAAAAAACAAAAATAAACATTATCAACAAATTTGTCATTATCCACAACAGAGTCAGACTTTAGAGATAGAAGATTTGCTCCTTCCACAGCAGGAATTGTCATAAAATTTATGAATTTTTGTTTTCCCCTGCATATTTTCTTTTCTTTTCTTTTTTTGATTGCCCTCCTTCGAGATTCTCTAGCTTATCAATGTCCTTCCAAAATCAGAGTTCTCAGAATTGAACACAAAGAAAGGCAAAAGACGTTCCTTGCCTTCAAGGACCTGACAATTTAATGGAGGAGACAACATAATAAATAAGTACAAATAAGCTATATATAGCCTAAATAGTAAAGAATTAACAAATAGGAAGGCATTAGAAATGAGGGACCAGGAAAGACTTCTTGCACAAGGTGGAATTTTGGTTGGGACTTGAAAGAAACCAAGGAAGCCAGGAGGCAGATAAGAGGATGGAAAGCATTCTAGGTAAGGGAGACAGCCAGAGAACATACCCAGAACTGAGGGATGGGAGTGTTTTGTTTGTGGAACAGCAAGAAGGCCAGTGTCATTGGATCGAAGATGACATGGTAGGGAATAAAGTGTAAGAAGACTGGAAAGGTAGGGGGGAGTGGTATTAGCGGGGAGTTAGTGAGGGGGTATTAGGGTTTTGAACACCAAACAGAATTTAATTTCATTTTAACTTAAAACAAGAAATTAATAGGACACTACTAGAATTTATTGAGTGGCGAGTCGGGTATGGCTATACCCGCACTTTAGAAAAATCACTTTGGTGGCTAAATGGATGATGGAATGCAGTGAGGAAAGACTTCTACAGGTAGACTCATCAGTAGGCTATTGTAATAATCTAGGCCTGAGGTAATAAAGACCTGCACCAGAGGGATAACAGTACCAGAGGAGAGAAAGGGGCAAATTTTAGGTGCTACAAAGGTGAAATTGACACACTTAAGCAATAGATTGGATATAAGGGTGAGAGATAGTGTGGAGTCAAGGATGGAACCTAGGTTGCAAGCCTTGGGGACTGGGAGGATGATGGTAACCTTGACAGTAACAACGGAGTCTGGAAGGTGGGAGAGTTCGGGGTTTAGTTTTGGACATGCTAAATTAAAGATGCCTACTGGACATTCAGTTTAAGATATCTAAAAGGAAATTGGAGATTACAGACTGGAGACCAACAGAGAAGTAAGGAATGGATGGGCAGATTTGAGGATCATTAACATAGAGATGATAAATAAATGTATGATAGCTGGTGACATCATCATACATTTAAGAATTCTTTCACGTCTATGACAGAATAATAATGATTATGACTGATGATTTGATAAAATACAAAGAATACCATGTTCCCTGATGCAACAACATTTATTATGGATGGACCAGACCCATCAAGTAAAACCAGGCTAAGAAAGAGTCTTTTTAAAGATAGCTATATGAAATAGTATTGAAATAGTTTCTGGAGAAATCAAAGAACAGAAAATCACTGATGATTTGTGGCAAACATAAGAGGTTGGGATTTCTTAAAGTTTCCATGGGCAATGTAACTTTGCCCTTTGATATTAGAGCTAAGGCAATGGATTCTGAAATGGAATGTAGCATAATTCTGGATAGACAATGAGGCAAGCAATTTAAAGGTCAGAGAAATAAATATTGGAGGGAAAGTGGACTCAAGGTGTCAGGAAAATCACTAGATAAAAAAAAAAAGAATAGCTTAAAATGGTGTTAAAATTAAAATATTATTCTTAAGAAAAGAGAAGTTTAGGTTTTTGACAATTTAATTAATATTTTTAAAAGTCCTTTTTAATTTACAAAACAGAAGATGTATACCAACATCTAAAAGGTTTCCTATTCTTCTTCAAGTCAAAGTGAAAGATGAAGTAGAACAAATTAAAAGTGTGGACTGCTTAAATTTATAAAAATCTAATGAATGATATTGCTTATTATTCTGGTAAAAAATACTTTACTTGACATTGGTAGCATCTCTTCCAATATTTCTTCTATATTGACATTTAGTTTGAATTATGTTATACTGACATGGCATGAGGTACATGAACGAGGTATAAAACTTTTAATGGCACAGTTACAAGTCATTTTTACCTCCTAACTCTCCTTTTTCCAATTTGTCTTGTCAAACACAAAGTTCAGTTGATTCTGCTTTCACAATGCCTCTTCTTCAATACCAGTTTTGCTGTCCTAGTCTAGGCCCTCATTATCACATAGAAACAAATTTCTGCGACAATCTCTTAGATGTTTTTCCTGCTTCTAATCTCCTTCCAATCAAATTCACTCAATAGGCAACAGCCAAATATCTTTCTAAAACACAATTTCCCTACTTAAGATCTTAAAATGGCCTATCACTTGCAAATCAAATTCCTCAGTTTGGCATTCTCAGATTTTTACAATAATCCAGTCCTACACCTTGAGATAAGCCTTGCATGCCAGTCAGATTGGACTCCTTGCTACTGGCACTTACTTAACACATCACATTAAATTTTACTTCTGTTCATGCTGTACCCACACACTTATACACACTTTCCCTATTGGTATGTGTTCTCCATAACAACTAGCACAAAACTGAGGAGTAGGGGCTCAATTTATTCACTGGCATATAAAAGTACATCCATAAATAAGAAAACAAGAGGAAAAGAGGAATAAAGCTGAAGAAAACAGTTATTTGGAAATGAGCCTGAGATAGCCTGATAAAGGGTTTTATCGTTTCAAGTGTACAAGGTAATACAAACTAACTGCTAATGAAGTAAGAGGTGACTATAATTTTGCCTGGGGACCAGACCAGTGTTTTCATTGATATAGGGAACTCCTAATAAGGAAAGTCCTAATAATGCAGACATACTCTGCAACTTCAAGCCTTAGAGAGTTGAGAGATTAAGCTACTTACAATAGCACAGTTCATGACAGAGACCTTGAGACTTCCTCACTGCAAAGCCAGCTCTCTAACCAGTATTTAAGGCTGCCTTTCAGCATTATTAGCCCAATTGTCATTAGAAAATCATTTATATAAAAAGAGATGGCAATGATAAGGATTCATAATATAGAGCTCTTTGTTTTATAATCTTTGAAAATAGCTTGCTCTCTTTAATTTAGGAAGGCTAAACAGCCTTCCTCTGAAATCACATTTATGAAATTATTTTGTTTCAGCTTGGTAATATAAATATCATTACCAGTTAAATTATCAAAATTTTAATAGCATTCAAGTTAATAAGGTTTTATTCAATAGCTCTAACATTTTATAAAATGTTAATAAACATTTAAAAATCCAAGCAACATATTTTTGGTTTCTACAGTATTCCACATTGGCTTCATTTCAAGTGTCTCACCTAAATTATATTAAAAATTCTACCATGTTCTGTGATATTTAATTCTACCAATTGAAGTATTTTCTCTTCAGTTTTACAAGACAAGTTAGGAAATCCACTGAAGGTTCTTTTGAAATGATGCCAAGTGACATCAGTAATCACAGCAGGTAGAGAGCTTTTTGAAATTCAAGCTAAGTACCATGTTCAAGTGCAAGCTGAATCCATGAACTGAAACATTTTTGCAAATAAATTACTGAGAATTTTCTCTTTTAAAGCAAAGCAGGAATCAAAAATTTCAGTGATTCCACAGCCAATCAAAAGGCTCATTGCAGTCACAAGTGAACTTCAATGTATAATACAACGTCAAGTTAAATTTAATTTAATTGAAAGAAAACAGGATGAGTAAAATAAAGTAGAAAGAATGGAAAGGAAGCTGCTGATCAATCCATATGGTTTCAGAGTATGGCAAATCTATAGCTGTAGTTCTCACCTCTTCTGACTCTTTTGTCCTGTCTCCAACTATCTTTTGGCCATTATTTGTAATCTTGTATCCTTGCAAATAAATTTTTTCTAAAAATTAACTCAAATCAATTCAGTGAATATTTACCAAATGCCTAATATGTTCAAAGCACTGTGTTAGGAACTAGAAATACAAAGATATAAATACTGGGACACACGCACACAATTTTGCTAACAAGGATATTATAATCTAGTAGAAAGAACTAAAAAGTAAAAATAGTGATAGAAACAAAAATGTAATATATTACTGTAAAGATCAAGACAAAGTGCTACAAGAAAATTTGGTCACCTAAAAGCTGTGGGCTTCAGGAATGACTTTATAGAGGAAGGGATAGATAAATATGCCCTTGAAGGGAAAGAACTGAACATATGCAGATGGAAGGAGAAAGATCGCATTCAAGGGTGTATAAGCAAAGCCACAAAAACAGGTGAGGGTAGGAAGAGAATAGGATAAGAAAAACAGACAGTCCATTCCATTTGGAATGCAGGATCTGTGAAAGGGAGTGGTATGTAAACAACGTTAGAAAAGTAGATTGGAACAAGTTATGAAAGGTCTTGAAGGTTAGAGATGACACGAGGTTTTTTGATAGTGGAGTGATGCAATCATAACAGTGTGCAAAGATTATTCTGGCAGTTTTAAGGATATAGTGTAGAAGGAAAAGACTAGAAGACCAAAATTAAAGGTGACAGGCTTCTGAATTAAAGTGGTTGCAGCGGAAGTGGAAATGGACAAGCAAATATGAGAGAATGGGGTTGTATCTCTACTCTGAAATACAACCAAATCCAACTGAAATACAGATTAAGCATTTACTATGTGTATGATGCAATGAAAGCTCAAAATAAGTCAACAGTATAATATAGCAGCCAAAATACTTGAAGCATAATTAATTATTACAGAAAAAAAAGGTTCTAATATGCACTTGTAGGTGAAAATATATCTGAAGTACTATGTGTGGTTCTGCGCAACGAACTTTAAGATGGACACTGACAAAATGGAACACATCCAGAAAAGGTTTGTAGGGTATTGTCATCACTGTATATCATATAAGAAACTGAGGATGGTCATCCTGCAAGAGGAAGACTTACAGGAAATGAGAGACATCTTCAAAGATATGTGTATATATTGTATACACAAATGTAATATATATAATATTGTATATGTATTATATATTGCATATACACATATGTATATAGCTTTTACCTATAAAAGAGATTCAATTTATTTTGAGTAGCTCCAGAGAGAAAAGATAGTACTAAAGAATACAAGGTAGGAGGAGGCAGATTTGGGCTCAATATAAAGAATATTTTAAGCATCAGAGCTGTATAAAAATGAAACTAGCTGCCTTGTGAAATGGTGAGTTCTCCAATATTGGAAATGGTTAAAAAGAGACTGGATGACCACTGGCATGGATGTTGTAAAAGGCATGTGCTAGAACGTTGGATTAGATGTTTTCTGAAGACCTTCCAGATCTACATTCCATGTCTTTAAGAAGCAATAAGTAGAAGATGCCTTATAAGACAAAGGAAACCTAGAAATTATGTACTCCTGGAATATATACTACATGTACTCCTGGAATATATACTACATGTACTCCTGGAATCTCAATGTGCTTTCAAAATTCAGCAGAGTAATAATAACAGCAGAAATAGAAATATTATTTTACATTGAATAAGTATTATAGTCTACAAAATACATTCACAGGTTAACATTTCATTTAGTCCTTACAACAACCCAATGAGGGTAGATAGAGCAGTTATCTCTGTTTTATAAGTGAGATATCAGAGGCTTAGAAAAATTAAAGCCAGTCCTTAATAATACAAAGCTAGGAAGCAAGAGGAGCAGATCTCGAATTCTGATATTCTGACATAAAGTCCACTTAATCATAGCTCCTCGTTTTAGAGGTTTATAGGATTTGCTGCTGGAAGGGACATAAGGATCATGTATTCCTCATTTAAAGATGAGGAAAGTACTTTGGATGTAAGTAACTTACTTAAAGTCACAAACTACATAAAGCATATGTTACCTCCTTTATGGAACTTAGAATTGATGTTAATATTGCTGCACTCCCACTTTTATGGAAAATTTCAGTTGCCACAAAGAATATTAATATTAAAAACCATTATTCTAAGGAATAATTGTTCTTTGGATAGTTAAGTCTTGATCCATTAAAGGTAGCATAGATGGGTAGAACATGCCAGGTGAACAAATTACAACTGGATAGTAAAATGCTTAAGTAAGGTAGATGCAATTTGACAACTCAATTCAACAAAAGTTTATTCAATTTGCCCAATGGGAGATCAGACAAAATGCCTCAAACATAAAATGAGGCTCAGTTGGGAGTAACATAACAGCCCAGCAGCTGGCTGAGAAACCACAGCAGCTGATCAAATACTCTGACATCAGGGAAAGGGCAGCCCAACTTAAGCAGAAGCAACACATAATAAATGAGGTCATGAAATGGATCGACTCTTCCTCTAATGAGATTCAGTGGGTGCTGAAATGATATGAGATGATTATGGTGCAAAATGTGGGAATATATATGACCACCATCCAAGGATGAAAATCAAGAATATAGGGACAGTTAGGTGTCACAGTGAGGAGCACCGGCCCTGAAGTCAGGAAGACCTGAGTTCAAATCCAGCCTCAGAAACTTGACACACTTACTAGCTATGTGTTAAGCAACTTGCCTTCCCCCCTCCAAATTGCCCTGCCTTCCCCCCTCCAAAAAAAACAAAAATAGAAACAAAAAACAAGCAAAAAAAGAAAATCAAGAAGATTATTAGTTCACAAAAGACACTATTAATGAAAAGCACTAATCTTTTAATCAAGTACATCATACTTACTACAAAGTATTTATTAAAAACAAAACAAAAAACTCAACCTGCTAAACCCTCGTGGAAAACATAGATATAAATATTTCACAGTAATTTTTACCATTTCAAGTTGAATAGGAAAATAAACCCAAATCCAGTGGATTTTTCCTACATCACATAGAGAATAGATATATGAGATAGGGTTATATAAGATTTTACGGTCGACCACAGAGGTGTCAAACATGCTGCCCATAAGCCTAATTTACATTAGAACTTGTTCAAACCAGATTAAAATGTAACTGGGAAATACTTAACAAAAATTACAAATACAACAAACCGCAGATATTGTTAATATGTAGTTTTCTAAATGAATGTGGCCCACAAGTTTCGTAAAAGGACAGAGGGGATGCTAGTATGCTAATTAATACAATGATACAAGACAAGTCAAAAGACTCATGATGAATATCATCGATTTCCAGAGAGAACTGATGAACTCTGAGTGCAGACTGAAGCATATTTTATTCACTTTCTTTATTTTTATTTATTTTTCTTGCAGTTTTTTTTTGCAACATGACTAGTGTGGAAATATGTTTTGCATGACTTCATATGTGTAACTGACATCATATTGCTTGCCTTCTCAACTGGGGGGTGGGGCTGGAGGGACAGAGGCAATGTGAGATTCATATTAAAAAATGAATGCTATAAGTAACTAAATAATGATGGGGGAGGGGGTGGAAATCTCACCAAAACCACTCTCAAAGTGTTTTTAGCTTAGTAGGACTTGCAAGTGAATGTATTCCACTGACATACTGTTTAGAACTCTGGGTCGCTCACCTCCACACCATGATAAAGCAGTGGAATGGGACTTTAGTGAAGAGAATGTCAGGATAAGGAATTTAAAGCTTATTTGCTAGGAAACAGGAAGCCACTAAAGGTTTCAGAGTAGCAGAAAGAGCAGTAAGAGTGCAATTAGAGGGGCAGGAAAGTGCATTGCGTAGGGGATGGACCATTAGGAAGCTATTGCAATAGTGAAGATAAGAGGCCTAGACTAGGGTAGTTGTAATAAGAATGGAGCAGAGGTGGCAAATGCCACAGAATCACAAAACTGGAAGAAAAGTGTGTAGTCATATACTTCAACCTCTACATGAAAGGAATCCCCACTGTGTCATACCGAACAAGTGGTTGAAGAATGGAAATTTTTCCTACGCAATTGAAAACCTCTGATACAAGCCATCCTGGAGTTAAAATTTATAGTATTCCCCAAGAAAGTCAAATTTTATAATACTTATGAAGCTTAGTGAAAGTTCAGTTAACGGAACAACCTTGAATTTGTGAAGATAGTCCTTTAAAATATTTGAGTACCCTGGAAGATAATTTTCTTAAAACCATTCAGTCCCTAAACTTGCTCAATTCAAGGAGTGTCCCTATTAACTGGCCAACGGTGAACTCAAGAGACACTTCTAATGCTGAATTAATCAAAGACTTTTCCCTTTACTTCCTCTGATTATTACTCTAATCACTTCAGGATGTGATGAAAGGGGGTACTGCTGCTACGGCAATTAATTAAGGGACCCCCTGTCTTTGTGTAGTCACCATCCTAATTCTACCTTCAGGAAAACAGATCATCCCTGAACATGACTCTGTTTTCTAGAAGAAAATGGTAAGGTCTTTCATAAGTAATTTAAGAAGTATTTAATAAAACATATTGTTTTCTTATAAGTTTGAATGATAAGGATTTTTTTTTATTCAGTAAGAATAGGAAGAACTTCAGAATGGAGTTTTTGTCTTATTATTTTAAGAGAAAAGGAGAGGCCTTACTTAATATGCTTGTATCAGATTTTAAAAAATGCATTTTATTTTACATGTGCTAAGAAGAAAAAACTTTGAAAGAATATATAAAGGGAAAAAAATATGAAACACGAATTTTCCTAAGCTTTTCATGGATCAAGTACCTGCCTAACACGCTGCCATTCCAAACATGTTTGTAAATTGTTCTGTGTACAGAAACCATTAACTGTTACTTGGAAAGACAAAAATTCTTCTTCCTTTAAAAAAAATTACCAGTTTTATAGGAAAGATCAAAAATGGATCATAGCTAGTTTGGAGACCAAAAAAAATTGAACTAATCCACATACTTAAAGCAGTGGAAAATAAGAATAACATGGAAAAGAATAAAAAAGGAACTGAATTAATTTAGTTTGCAGAAGAAAAGAAACTCAAATAGTTATTTTAAAGTCCATAAAGGGTTACTGAAGAGAGGCTGACAACCAGCTGTTCTTTATCTCAATTAAAAATAAAACAAAACAAAACAGTCTTAAACTACATAAGACAGTAAGCATAAGGAAACATATAAGGAAAACCATGACAACAATATTTGTTCAACACTGGACAGGAACAATGAAGATGGCTGTGGAATCTCTCCTACACAGAATGAATTCTTATCTGGAATGATTTAAAGAAATCCCACTAAAGACAAAGCAACAAAATATTTATAGCAATTTTAAGATACGTCATACATGTTTAAAATTAAATCAGTATCAGTAAGAAATAATAGTGCCATTATCGCCATCTTGCATTGATAGCTGTTAATTTCTCAAAATTACCTAATTTTATCTTCACAAGTTTAATTTAATACTTATTTTTAAAATTATTATTTATTTAATATTTTTAGTTTTCAGCATTGATTTCCACAAGAGTTTGAATTACAAATTTTCTCCCCATTTCTGCCTTCTCTCCCACTCCAAGATGGCATGTATTCTGACTGCCCAGTTCCCCAGTAAGCCCTCCCTTCTGTCACCCCACTCCCCCTGATCCCCTTTTTCCCTTACTTTCTTGTAGGGCAAGATAGATTTCTATGCCCCATTGCCTTATATCTTATTTCCTAGTTGCATGCAAAAACCTTTTTTTTGAACATCTGCTCTTAAAACTTTGAGTTCCAAATTCTCTTCCCTCTTCCCTCCCCACCCACCCTCCCTAAGAAGGCACGCAATTCAACATAGGCCACATGTGTATCATTATGCAAAACATTTCCACAACACTCATGTTGTAAAAGACTAATTATATTTTAATCCTTCCTATCCTAATCTCCTTTATTCAGTTTTCTCCCTTGACCCTGTCCCTTTTCAAAAGTGTTCCCTTTTGATTACCTCCTCCCCCTATCTGTCGTCCCTTCTATCATACCTCCTTTTTCATCTTCTTCCTCCTTTCCTATGGGGTAAGATATCCAACTGAGTGTGTATGTTATTCCCTCCTCAGGTCAAATCTGATGAGATTAACTCATTCCCTCTCATCTGCCCTCTCTTCCCTTTCAGGAGAACTGCTTTTTCTTGCCATTTCTGTGTGAGATAATTTACCCCATTCTATCTCTCCCTTTCTCCCTCTCTCAATATATTCCTCTTTCACACCTTAATTTTATTTTTTAGATATCATCCCTTCAAATTCAACTCACCCTATGCCCTCTGTCTATACATATAAACATACACATATACATACAAACACACACACACATACAAACACACACACACAGATATGTATATATATATATATATATATGTGAATATTTCCTTCAGCTACCCTAATACTGAGGTCTCATGAATCATACACATCATCTTTCCATGTAGGAATGTAAACAAAACAGTTCAACTTTAGTAAGCCCATTGTGATTTCTCTTTCTTGGTTACCCTTTCATGCTTCTCTTGATTCTTGTGTTTGAACATCAAATTTCTATTCAGCTCTAGTCTTTTCACTGAGAAAGCTTGAAAGTTCACTATTTTGCTGAAAATCCATGTTTTGCCCTGGAGCATTATACTCAGTTTTGGTGGGTAAGTGATTCTTGGTTTAATCTTAGCTCCACTGACCTAGGAATATCATATTCTAAGCCCTTCTATCCCTTAATGTTGAAGCTGCCAGATCTTGTGTTATTCTGATTGTGTTTCCACAATACTCAAATTGTTTCTTTCTGGCTGCTTGCAGTAATTTCTCCTTGATCTGGGAGCTATGGAATTTGGCGACAATATTCCTAGGAGATTGCTTTTTGGGATCTATTTGAGGAGGTGATCTGTGGATTCTTTCAATTTCTGTTTTGCCTTGTGGCTCTAGAATATCAGGGCAGTTCTCCTTGATAATTTCTTGAAAGATGATATCTAGGCTCTTTTTTTGATCATGGCTTTCAGGTAGTCCAATAATTTTTAAATTCTCTCTCCTGGATCTATTTTCCAGGTCAGTGGTTTTTCCAATGAGATATTTCACATTGTCTTCCATTTTTTCATTCCTTTGGTTCTGTTTGA
>CM053623.1:118967651-119007462 GCA_028646595.1 Phalanger gymnotis
TCAAGGCATTCTTCTCCTCATTGGCTTTTTGGAGCTCTTTTGCCATTTGAGTTAGTCAACCATCCAGGCTGTCCTGGGCTGGATTCCTGCTTCCCTCTGCTATTTTGTGGGTTCTGCAGTTCTAGAATTTCTTCAGAGCCATTTTTTATAGTTTTTTGGAGGGACCTGGCAGGGAGCTCACAGAAGTCCCTGCTTTCCAGCAAGTCCCTGCTTTCCAGCCGCCATCTTGGCTCCACCCCTCGACACTTGGTTTTTGAAGATGTAATTGATGGCATTTGCAAGTACAGTTGTAATTGAGTGGGGGCCGAACCCAGATACAACATGTTGAAGAAGGCATGACTTAAAGAGGTTTATGGAGACAGTAGTTTTGATGAATAGTAATTCCAGAGAGCAATGAAAACACTAGTAACTGTAGGAGGAGGGGAAGATCTAGGAAAACTAAGATATCTAAAGGTAAAGAGAGAATATTCTTGGTAGGGAAACATCCTCTTCAAAGGATGCACAATGCCATATATGGGAAACATCAAAAATACCTACTTGGAGTAGAGAGTGCATTGAAGGTGTAATGCTAAATCAGTGAAGGTATAAAGTTAAATCGGTTTGGAAAGATGGATTGTTGTGAGATTATGAAGGGCTTTAAATGCAACAGCAGTATTTGTGTTTTATTCCATAAGTGATGGGGAGCCACTGAAATGATATAGTCAGATCTTTGCTTTAACAATACCACTTTGGCTGCTGTGAAGTGAATAAATTGGAGAGGAGAATGGTTTTAGGGCATCAATTTAGCTAGGAAGATAAATTCTGTTTAACCTAAAAAGTTCACCAGATATCTGGGGATTAGCTTATGAAGACATACAGAGGACTTATGTAAAATACAGTTATGTGGGCATTTTGACAGAAATAAGAGATGTTATTCAATGTTCATGGTTGGGCCATGCCAATATAGTAAAAGTGATAATACCCTAATTATTCTACAAATTTAGTGTTATAGCAGTCAAATTACCAGACAGGAAAACATGATTTAAAAGTTTCTTTACAACTTCTAAAGCAATACTTGTTCTACCTGGCAAATCCTCAAACCACCCTGAGATTTTGTTTTCAATTATTAAAATATAATCAGAGCCTAACAATCTAAATCCTTATGTATGAATTAATAAAATAACCACAGGCTGGGATTTTACACAGAAAGTGAATGCATTCATTTAAAACCAGAAAAGCATCCATTATGGTTAGCTTACCTGGCTTAATGTACTGTATAGCAATCCTTAGAGTAATTGTTTTTTAAAATGAGGTCTCTGGGTTCAAGATTGAGAAGCAATGCTCATTTTCTCTGGTTTTTGATGAGGTTATTTCCTCAACAGGCTTCAAGGTTGTTTCTCACCTCAGTGGTCTTAAGTGAAGAAAATTTTAAGCACAGGAATGGAATCACTTATCTATAACAAGGTCTCACAGCAACTGAAAAACTCATTATACTCAAAGACCATCTGCTATTTCATTATTTTGTCTTCAGTATTGTCTAACTAGCAAATGAGCCCATAAGATCTATGGTGCATATTAATCTATAATTTATCCAGTTAAGTTCCATAGATTCCATAATAATCACTAGTTAGGCAAATCACCATATCAATAATTTCTATACCATAGAAGCAGCTTTTAAAAGCCATCCTTGACATAGATTCTCCCATTTATACCTACTTAGTTCTTCATACTTAATGTTGTAAATCAGTTATAATATCACATATCAAGTTTATGGGCTTTTTAAAGACTCATACTTTTTCTAGACATGAGTAATTTTACTCATTTTTGAGTATTTGAATCCTGAAAACCAACATATTACTATTATCATTTTTCCCTTTATTCTTGAATAAATGAATAGCTTTGCTGTATGATTTGTACAAAGTGAAGATCGCAAGAAGATTCTCTTCAGTAAATTCTATCTTTGTGTGATTTGTGAAGAAATATGAATAGGCAGTGCCAATCAAAAAGCTAGATTGCTACATTAACTGCAAAGAGCTCAGTGAAATATCACATTACAAAAATTAGAGCTGACTTTTTTTTTTACGTGCTCAACAAAGGAATGTTCACATTCAGTTTCCAAATAGCCACAATAAGACTGATGAAAAAAAGTTTTTAAATGTGACATATGTAGAGAGGTGTTATTAAAATTAAGATTTTGTACCATTTTTATAAGCTATTTTCTTTAAGCTATTTTCTTACTTATTCTAGTAGTAGGTTAGAATTAGTAAGGCTCTCATTAACGTACATATTCCTTTAGCTTCTTCTATCAGGTTTGGTGGGGTGTGTGAAGAGGGAGTGTTTAAATTTCAATGTGAGAATGGGTTCTAAACATCAAGGTCAAATTTCAAGTTGTAAATCACCCCCTTTCCTTTCACAGTAAAGCAATAAAAATCCCTCACCCAGGAAGGTTGAGAAAGCGAGTTCTAGGTATATTTATGTACAGATCCCACCTTAAGCAATTCTAGGCAGATGTACCACCCCCTTCTAAAACAATAAAAATCCTTCTCCAGAAGGTGAGAGAAAACTAGGTGTATTTATAAACAAATTTCACAGTCTACTTTTAACAATATTTAGAAGATGTTACCCCCTGAAACAGACAAACCAACCAACCAATGGGATATTTATTAACTTGGAAATTCAGATTAAAATATCATACCTGATTGACATAGTTATTCTTTCTTTAGTTTCCAGTGCCATAAACTTCTGCTGATAGAAATAATAATAACCTTCCTATCTCTCCCTGTGCATTTTAATAATTAGGAATGTGGAGATAAAATGATATATTCTCTGAAAGCCTTGAACTTTCACTCATCACTCTTTTTTGCTTACCTGATCAGACCATAGGAAAAAGGAAATATGTTCAGATGATCACACAAAATACAAACACCGCTGACAACATATATACTCTGTATTTTCAGTTTCCCTTCAGGCTGAAAGGGTTAAATCCTGGTTTCAGAAGTTTAGAAAACTCTAAATACCCTTTAAAGGAGATGCAACATGGGCTTGCTGCCTTATAGACCACAACAGACAGAAAGCAGGATATAGACCCTTATGCCTAGGCAGAGACTGTTACAGAGCCTTATATATAGAGCCTCATACAGAGTAGTTACATAATCACGTTATTAATGAAGGCAAAAGTACTGTTGCTGGTGATTACATTCAGAGAGCTAGGAGATTAGAGGAGTCAGGATACCCATAATAACTTTCAAATGGATAAATGATATATAAAATGATATACACAGGTCACAGCATGGGACAATTAGAAGAGAATGGAAGATTGTATGTTGTATAATTATTGATGTGGAAGATTTGTATAAAGTGACGCAAGTAGGTTATAGAGCCACATGCTAACATGGAGTTGGTAGGTTTGGTATTATGTTTAAAAAGTGATTAAAATGTCTATACCCTTTGACTTGTATTTCCCACCACTAGAGCATATATATAGCCCAAGAACATCAAAGGAAAAAGGAGGTTTTATAGATATCAAAATATTTGCAGCAGTACTTTTTGTAGTAGGAATAAACTCAAGAAGCCAAGTCTTTACTTGTCTAGAGAATGACCAAACAGTATTCTACATGAATGTACCATATTTCTCCATGTATAAGATGCACCCTTTTCCGAAAAATTTGGGGTCTAAAAACTGGGGCATCTTATACAGTGGTTGTAGATTTTTTTTACTTGCATTTCCCGCTTTTTTGTGCTTGTTTTTGTGCTCATTGTTGTAGATTTTTTTACTTGCATTTCCTGCTTTTTTGTGCTTGTTATCTTTGCGCTCATTGTTTCACATTTGTTAGCAGTATATTAAGTTACGTTTTGCCACATTCTGCCCAGAAATGGCTCAGAAAAGATTTTTGTACAGTGCTGAATTCAAGTTAAAAGTGATCCATTTTGCAAAAGTGAATGGAAATCATGCTGCTGAACGTAAGTTTGGACCCCCTCCAACTGAGAAAACAATTCGAGACTGGCTACAGGAAGAAGAAACCCTACTGAAAATGCAGCGGCAGAAGAAGGCCATGAGAGGCAAGTCAGCAAAAAGGCCTGATTTAGAGAGGGAATTGAAGATATGGGTTGAAGAGCAAAGGGCAATTGGAATTCGTGTATCCACAAAGATGGCTCAGCATGAGGCAAGAAGAATTGCTGATGAAAAAGAAGTTACTGATTTCAAAGGAGGACACAATTGGTGCATCAGCTTCATGAAACAGAATGGGCTAAGCATGCGTACACACACCAGACTTGCCCAAAAGATGCCTGAAAGCAATGAGCAGAAGGTCCTTGAATTTCATCATATTATTGTATGAACTTTATGATGAATAAAACTTGAGTTCAATAACTTTATATGATACATTTTTTTTTCAAATTTCAGGCCCCCAAATTAAGGTGCGTCTTATACATGGGGAAATACAGTAATGGATTATTACTGTTCCATAAGAAATGACAAATATCAAGAATCAGAGAAGCCAAAGAAAACTTGTAAAAACTGATGCATGACGAAATTAGCTGAACCAAGAAAGCAATCTATCCAATGATATAACATATAAATGGAAAGAGCAATAAAACAGAACTGAATGTTCTGTAATCATGAGGCCCAAGGTTGTTCCTGGAGAAGATTAGAGGAAATGCACATCCCTTTTTTCTTTGCCAGCATGGGAGACAATGGCTGTGGAATGTTGGCAGATGCTGTCTGACTCAGTTCATGTGCTACTTCTTATTTTCTTTTTTATTATATGAGATCGCTTGCTGGGTGGGAGAAAGTGGAGAGAAGTGTTTGAAAATATAAAAATAAAAAAATTTATATAAAGGAAAGTAATTAATAAAAATAAAATTAAAGAAAAAAATCCTAGTCAAAAGAGTACTAATAAGCACAATGATTGTGCTAATATAAATATAGTCAATATAGAGAGGCAAAAAAACTTTGGTCTAATACAGAAAATATTTATAGTATAATGCTGTGATTCTATAGATACATCCCTCCTTTCCGTTACAAGTTAATAAACTAATCTTTGAAGGCAGAGATGTACTTCATTGAGTTTTGAGTAGTAATTTCAGAGTATCTGTTATATTGCTATTTAAGTTGCATGCCATGTTTATTCTTTCTTCTGATATATTGTTGATATTTATATTTGTGCTAATAATTGAAAGGTCAGATTATGCAGAGGTAATTTTTTCATAAAGGACTTCAGCATCTATATCTAGTCATTTTATGTTCATTAAGATAAAGTCAGTTACTTTGGGGTTTGTAATTCATTTCTTGCCATCTCCAGTGACTCTGGACTCTTTAGTTCTAGGAAGTATTTATGGTATATAGCCATAAGGTTTCTTTGTCCCCTTTTAGTTTTTAATCTTTTATTTTGCTAGCAGCTTACTTTCTTCTATGCCTCCTTTTTCACTAAAATCACTAAGTATTAAAACATTTTAATTTAATTTGGATCGTTTTAGCAAGTTTTTCTTGAGATCTAAATATCTTCACAATTATTTGGTGTAGATGTTGAGCTGCTTAGTCTACGATTTTTTTTAAATGAATTACAGGCAGTGGTTACATTTTGCTGATTTACTCAGCCACCATCTATGTAATTATCGCTGGATAAACATTGCACCATTTCAAATAAATAGATAAAGAGGCGGAAAGCCGGTATTACTAATATTTATACCAGGAACCTAGTACAGAAGAAGTTAATTGCCAATAATTGCTCTGATCACAAACAAAAGGTTGATAATATGGGGAAGTATTATGTCGCACATCTGGTTAATTAAACCTCAAATTTCAGAGTGGTTTTTTTGTGCCTTCTTAGGACTATGTTCATGGCTCTGCCTGTCTCATCAATTCCCACATATGTGAGTTCATGCCTTTCAGATCGAAAAGAATGTCTTTAGATTGAGGTCTTCAGAGTCTTTGTAGTTTTTGTTATATCATAAATTGAAATACCCTTTACATCTATGCAAATTATAGTACAATTCATAAAAGTTAACAATGCTAACAAATTACAATATGAGCTTTATTAGTTTAGTTATCTCAATGGATTTTCCATTTATTGTCCTACTATTCTCTACCCTGATTAGACCAGATATTGGTTAATGTATTTAGTTCTGAGGCTTACATTGATAAGTTGAAAAAAGTCCAGATGATTTGAAGGAAATGTAGATATTTAGCTAGCAAAAGAAAATACTCAGAATATAACAGTCATTACCTTTACATTTTTAAAGAATTGCCAAACAGAATAGTAAACTTATTCTACATGGCCCCAAGGAGATGACTGACAGTGGAAATTATAAGGAGAAAGACTTTGATTCAGTATGAAGGAGAACTTCCTAAGAATTAAAAAAGTTGGGGCAGAGCCAAGATGGCAGCTGGAAAACAGGGACTTGCTTAAGCTTTCCCCCAAATCCCTCCAAACACCTGTAAAAATGGCTCTGAACAAATTCTAAAGCTGCAGAACCAACGAAACAGCAGAGGGAAGCAGGTCTCCAACCCAGGATGGACTGGATGGTCTCTGGGAAGAAATTGAAAGAATCCACAGATTGCCTCCTCAAATAGATCCCAAAAAGAAATCTCCTAGGAATATTGTTGCCAAATTCCAGAGTTTCCAGATCAAGGAGAAAATACTGCAAGCAGCCAGAAAGAAACAGTTTGAGTATTGTGGAAACACAATCAGGATAACACAAGATCTAGCAGCTTCTACATTAAGGGATAGAAGGGCTTGGAATATGATATTCCAGAGGTGAAAGGAGTTAAGATTAAAACAAAGAATCACTTACTCAGCAAAACTGAGTATAATGCTCCAAGGCAAAATATGGATTTTCAATAAAATAGAGGACTTTCAAGCTTTCTCAGTGAAAAGACCAGAGCTGAATAGAAAATTTGATTTTCAAACACAAGAATCAAGAGAAGCATGAAAAGGTAAACAAGAAAGAGAAATCTTAAGGGACTTACTAAAGTTGAATTGTTTTGTTTAAATTCCTACATGGAAAGATGATGTTTGTATGCATGAGACCTTTCTCAGTATTAGGGTAGTTGAAGGGAAATATGTATATATATATATATATATATATATATATAGACAGACACAGGGCACAGAGGGAGTTGAATATGAAGGGATGATAGGATGATATATAAAAAAAGAAAATCAAATTAAGGGATGAGAGAGGAATATACTGAGAGAAGGAGAAAGGGAGAGATACAATGGGAGAAATTATCTCACATAAAAGTGGCAAGAAAAAGCAGTTCTATTGGAAGGGAAGAGGGGGTAGGTGAGGGGGAATGAGTGAATCTTGCTCTCATCAGATTTGACCTGAGGAGGGAATAACATATACACTCAATCGAGTATCTTACCCCACAGGAAAGTAGGGGACAGGGGATAAAAAAGAGGGGATGATAGAAGGGAGGGCAGATAAGGGGAGGAGGTAATCAAAAGCAAACACTTTTGAAAAGGGACAAGGTCAAGGGAGAAAATTGAATAAAGGGGGACAGGATAGGATGGAGGGAAATATAGTTAGTCTTTCACAACATTATTATGGAAGTGTTTTATATAATGATACATGTTGAATTGCTTGCCTTCTTAGGGAGAGTAGGTGGGAAGGGAAGAGGGGAAAGAATTTGAAACTCAAAGTTTCCAAAGCAGATGCTCAAAAAAAAAGTTGTTTTTGCATGCAACTGAAAAATAAGATGTATAGGGAATGGGCCATAGAAATCTACCCTACCCTACAAGAAAGTAAGTGGTAAGGGGATGGGGAGGGAGTGGGGTGGCAGAAGGGAGGGTTCACCTGGGAATAGGCAATCAGAATATATGCCATCTTGGAGTTGAGGGGAGGGTAGAAATGTGGAGAAAATTTGCAACTCAAAATCTTGTGGAAATCAATGTTGAAAACTAAAATATTAAATAATAAAATAATTGTTGAGCAAAATAAAAAAAAAAGAAGTAAAAAAGTCTAAAACTACAAGGACTAATGTAGAGGCTGGGTGACCACTCAGGAATCTTGAAATGGAGATTTATGCTTTAAGTTGGTTTACATTAGTGACCTCTAACGTTTTTACTAATTCCTACAATTCTAATTCCAAATGTCAATTCAGGAATGAGCCCTTAATATAGTTTTTCCTTTCTGTATTCATGCAGTTACCTCTCTAATTCAAACTCTTTTCACCTTTCAGTTAGATTATTTCAGAAGGTTTGGCCTGCTTTCCTCAAATCTTTTTCTTCTTTCATCCATATGGCTGCCAAAGTGATATTCCTAAAGCATAGGTCTGACCATGTAGCTCCCATACACATTAAGCTCTAGTGGCTCCCTGTTATTTTAGGGTTATAGAAGAAATAAACTTCACTCTGAATTTTGTTTAAAGTTTTGTCAGGAAACCAATTTCAGGGTGAGCTATTGGACTGACAGTTTTCTCTAAAGCCAAGGAGGCTCTAAGCACAAGCAATTTCTTTCTTATAAATCTTATATCTTATATTTATAGCATAAAATAAAGAAGTTAAATTAAGGGCAATTAGAATGGATATAGGGTTTTTCTAAATATAAGAAAATAATGTTTCTCATAAAGAGAGACATGAAAGACCATATAATTCTCAGGTAACACTGCACAATGTATTTCATTGAAGTGAAAAGGCAGTTAAGTGGCACAGTAGAGAGAACTCCAGGCTTGGAATCAGGAAGAGCTGGGTTCAAATCTGGCCTCAGACACTACTCGTGTGACCCTGGGCACTTCACCCTGTTCTTCTCGGTTTCCTCATCTATAAAGTGATCTGGAGAAGGAAATGGCAAACCACTCTAGTATCTTTGCCCAAAAAAAAAAAAAAACAAAAAACAAACAAACCCAAATGAGGTCACAAAGAGTTGGATACAACTGAACGAAAAACATTAGTATGAAGAGAAATACTGATAAGAACATATTATAAGAGGTTTGTTAATGATTTGAATTTACAGAAGGCCTAGTACATATTCTTATCTTAATGTTCTTATGATAGTAACACTTAAACTCAATTATTTCAAGTTTTTATAAAATATAAACTCCAGAGTGTAGTAGCCATATCCTTGCTTTCTACAAACTTATTCAACCACAAAAGAAAGTAATTATGCACCAGATATAGAATATTTATTGCTGAATCAATAAGATAAAAAAGAAATATGCTTCACAAGCTACAAAGCACGAGTTAAGAACAGACAATTTTAATATTTACAGCTTTTATTCAAAATTTCTTTTTAAAAAAATTTTATTAGTTTTATTTTTAGTTTACAACATTTAGTCCCATGGGTTTTTGGGTTCCAGAATTTCTCTCCCTCCCTCTCCTGCCTTCCCCCCAAGATAGCATGTAATCCAATGTAGGTTCTATATTTACCTTCACATTGAACTTACTTACATAATAGTCCAGTCGTAAAGAAGAGTTATAACCAATGGAAGGAATCATGAGAAAGAAGAAACAAAACCAAAAAAAGGGGGGAAAAAAGAGAGAGCAAATAGTTTGCCTCCATCTGCATTCAGATTCCATAATTCTTTCCCTAGATGTGTATAGCTTTTTCCATCTTGCGTCTTTTGGGGCTGTCTTTGATCCTTGCATTGATGAGAGGAGTCAGGTCTTTCAAAGTTACTCATCACAGATGCCATGTGTCTGTAATTATGTATATTGATCTCCTGGTTCTGCTCCCCTGACTCAGCATCAGTTCATATAAATCTTTCCAGGTTCTAATGAAGTCCATCTAAACCTCATTTCTTATGGCACAATAGTATTCCATTATATTCATATACTGCAATTTGCTTAGCCATTCCCCAATTGATGGGCATCCCCTTGATTTCCAGTTCTTTGCCACTACAAAGATAGCTGCTATAAATATTTTTGTACATGCAGGTCTCTTTCCCATTTGTCTGATCTCTCGGATATAGCCTTAGAAGTGGTATTGGTGAGTCAAAGGTTATGTACATTTTTATAGCCCTTTCGGCATAGTTCCAAATTGCTCTCCAGAATGGCTAGATCAGTTCACAACTCCACCAACAATGTAGCAATGTTCCAATTTTCCTACATCCTCTCCAGCATTTGTCATTTTCCTCTTTTGTCATTTTAGCCAATCTGACAGGAGAGATGTGGTTTGATTTGCATTTCTCTAATCAGTACTGATTTAGAGCATTTTTTCATATGACTATAGATATCTTTAATTTCTTCCTCTGAGAACTGCCTGTTCATATCCTTTGACTATTTTTCAATTGGGGAATGACTTGTATTCCTATATATTTGGCTCAGTTCCCTGTTATATTTTAGAAATGAGGCATTTATTAGAGACACTGGTTGTAAAGATTTTCTCCCAATTTTCTGCTTCCCTCCTAATCTTTGTTGCGTTGGTTTTTTTTGTACAAAAACATTTCAATTTAACATAGTCAAAATTATCCATTTTGCATTTTGTAATACTCTCTGTCTCGTTGGGTCATGAATTCTTTTCTTTTCCATAAATCCCTTGCTCTCCCAAATTGCTTAGAGTATCAGCCTTTATTCCTAAATCATGAACCCGTTTTGACTTTACTTTGGTATATGGTGGTCTATGCCCAGTTTCTGCCCTACCATTTTCCAATTTTCCCAGGAATTTTTGTGAAATAGTGAATTCTTAATCCAGAAACTGGATTCATTGCGTTTATCAAAGAGTAGATTGTTATAGTTGTTCACTGTTGTGTCTTGTGTACCTAACCTATTCCACCAATCCACCACTCTGTACCAAATAGTTTTTTATGACTCCTGCTTTATAATACAATTTTATATCTGGTACGACTAGGCCACCTTCCCTAACATTTCTTTTCATTAATTCCCTTGATATTCTGGACTTTTGTTCTTCCCAGTGAGTTTAGTTATTATTTTATCCAGCTCTGTAAAATAATTTTTTGGTAGTTTGATTGGTATGGCACTGAATAAGTAAATTAATTTAGGTAAAATTGTCATTTTTATTATGTTAGCTTGGCCTAACCACAAGCAACTGATGTTTGTCCATTTATTTAAATCTGACTTTATTTGTGCAAAAAACGTGTCGTAATTTATTCCACATTTCTGTTCTCAACCACTTTATGCTCTTACGTTAGTGAGAAGAAGCACACTTGCTGTTTTGTAAGTCTAACAGTATGGCTCTAGATGGAACCTAGATACTGATTGTATCCAGCCCCTCAAATGAGGAGGTGCTGAAAGACTAGGCAGGGCTGAATATATGCCACATAAAGCTCTCACAGCCCCAACCTTGAAGGGAGTAGAGTATTCAACTTAAGGAAAGGAGACTGAAACCCAAATGGTTCCAGGCCTTTCCCTGCAAAAGGTTTCGCAGGACAGAAACTCACGTCCCTTCAAGCCAATTCAATAGATTGCCTTCAATAGATTGCCTGCCCTTCTTCTCCTCTGACACTTTTTTTCAGTTCCTTCATGTATGCTGGCTCCTTTCCTACTGCCTACAACATGCTCATGTCTCCCCATCCCGAAAAATCCTCTTCTCTGCATCCTTCCATCCCCACTAACTTTCATCTTAGATCTCTTCTGCTCTTTTTGACTAAACTACTTGAAAAGGCCATCTGCAATAGGTGTCTACAGTTTCTTTCCTCTCACTTTCTTCTAAACCTTTTATAGTCTGGCTTCCAACTTTTTCATTCCACTGAAACTGCTCTTTCCAAAGTTACCGGTGTTCTCTTAGTTACCAAATCCAATAGACTTTTCTCAATCCTCAGTCTCCACAAACTCTCAGCAACATTTAACGTGGTTGTTTACCTTGATACTCTCTTCTCTATAGGTTTTTGGGACACTACTTTTCTGCCTATCAGACTACTTCTCAGTCTTCTTTGCTGAATCTTCATCCAGACTATACCTTCTAATCACAGATGTCTCATAGGACTTGGTCAGTGCTTTTGCACTGTGCTTTTGGAAGATTATTTTGACCACTTTCTCAAGAATGGAGTGGAGAGCAAGGAGACCAATTATAAGTCTGGTATTCTAGATCAGGAAAGAAAATAGGTTGATGAATATTTGAGGTGAGAGGAGGTGGTCATCAGAGGTGTGAAGTTACAGTTGACGATAGTGGACAGTTGAAAGGAATAGGAGGTAAATGAAGAGTTGAGGATGACTCTAAGTTTGTGAACCTAGATGACTATCTAGTATTCTCAATAGAAATAAGAAAGTTTGTGGGAGAGGAAAATTTAGATTGGGAAAGTAAGGAAGAAGGTCTTACAAAACCGTGATCTTAGATCCACAAGAATGGGAAAGTTAAACTCTATCAATTTACAAGCTAGTTTGATTAAGTTTAATAAATCATAGCAGGCCTTCACAAGAAATCAGCCTGATACTATTGATTAAGCATAATTCCAGATTTGTGATTTAGACCATTCTTTCATGTGGTTTTAATAGTTTGCAATTCTTTTTTTTTTAAGAATTGTTAGTTAATATCCTTTGACCACTTGTCTATTAGGAATAGCTGATAGATAGATAGATAGATAGATAGATATCTTTTAGTTGGCTATATATCTTGGATATATTTGTCTGAAGTGCATTAATTTTGTTTGTGCAAAAAGTTTTCAATTTCACATTATCAGAAGTCTCACTTTTTGTAATTCTTTATGTCCTTCATTTGCTTAAGAATATATATCTCTTCATAGCTATATCATTTACTTCTCTTCTAATTTTTAGATAGTTTGACCTTTAATATTTAGGTCATGTTACTGTTTTGGGGAATATTGTGTCCCATATTGGACTAAGCCTAATTACCTGGAGATTGCTTCCCACTTTTCTTAGCAGTACTTGTCCTGGAGGGAAAACTTCCCTAAAGTAATGTGTGTTTTCAGATTTATTGAAGACTGAGTTACAGATTCCCACCATTTCTGATATGCCCTTTTCTTATCTGGCCCATTGATCTACTACTTTATGTTTTTTAGTTATTACTAAATGATTTTGATGATACTGTTTTATACTGTTGTTTGAAATTTAGAAATGCTATTCCTCCTTCATTCATGCTATTTCCATTATTTTCTTTGATATGCTAGATCTTTTGTTTCTCTTAATGAGTTTTGTTATTTTATCTTCTGTAAGGTATACCTTTAATTTGTATGGCATTTAAATGTAAATTAAGCTTTGCAGTATGGTCATTTTAATTATATTGACAGGGCCCAGCCAATGGCACTGACTATTTTTCTATCTTGCTTAAATCATTCTTTATTTTTAATAAGCATTTTGTAATTGAACCTATGAGAGAATTTTGTATCTTTGCTACATTGACTACCAAACATTTCGTTCACTTTGTAGTTATTTGGAATGTGAATTTCCTTTCTATTATCACCTCCTGATTTCATTATTATTATACAGAAATGATGTGGATTTGGGGAGTTTATTTGGTATCCTACGACTTTGCTATAACTTATCTCAATTAGGTATCCTAATGCCAATTTTTTAACATTTTCAGAGAGCTAGTTTTTACTTTTATCTTTTCTGTAGGCTTTTGTTGTCATTTGTTGCTTCCAACATATCTATTTCTCCCCTAATTTTTATTGTGTCCTCTTTTGTACTAATATTCAATTTATTTTTTTGATTTCTAACTTTTAAAAATGAATATTCAGTTCTTTAATCTTCTCATTTTTTATTTTGTTAATGTATTCTACCATATTTCAACTTCTGACCTTGAGGCAGAAGTGAATTCCTCCTGGAACCTTCATTTTGAAATAAGGCCCAGACCGGCCATCCTTCATTTTCTGGAATTCACCACCGTCTTCCCTTCCTCCCCCATTTAAAACTTCCTTTTATGTGTTGTCTTCCCACATTAGTATTTAAATTCCTTGAGGACTGAGGGTATGTCTTACTTTTTGCTTTTATTTGTATCCCCAGTGCTTAATACAGTGTCTGGCATATAGTTAACACTTAATAAATGCTTATGTCTTATCGACTTGATATAGTTTTTCTTCTGAAGATTGCTTTAGGTATAGACAAGAAATTTTGACATATTATTTCGTCATTATCATTGTCTTTCACATAATTATTCTATGATTTGTTTCTTTGGCCCATCTATTATTTAGTATTTTATTAATGTTTCTATTTTGATCTTTTATTTGTCATTTCTGAACTGATAACTTTTTATTACTTTATAATCTGTAAAGGATATATTTACTCTTAAGGTATTTTTACATTCATTTGCAATATTTCTGTGCCATAAATCATGGTCGATTTTTGTAAAAGTTCTTTATGATGCTGAGAAATATGTATATTCTTTAGCAGTACCATGTTCTTCATAGAATTAATTTTCTATTGAATCAATTCTTTTTAACAGTTTCTATGTTATTACTTTGTACATATTGCCCTTTCATTTTTTCTGTTATAATTTATATTTTTCTTTGTTTTTGAATTTTTATTCATTCATTTTTACAAAAATTCTTTTTCCCTCCTACTACTTTTATCCTTCAGTTGAACAGTAAACAGAAACCAAAACTTTCACAAAAGAAAGTACACATAGTACAATAAAACAAATTTCCACATTCGTTATATCCACATATGTATGTCTTTTTCTGGAGTCCTTGTCCATTACCTTTTTTGGCAGGTGGGTGGTATGAGCCTCAGGCCTCAGTCTTTCATAGAGAACCTTGCCCAGCATACTTGGGACATTCTTCTAGATCTCTTGATATTGCATGGATACAGTGGAAAACATAGGCTGTCCCTCCCTTTCACTATGGGACTGGCCAGACTTCTTCCCCCATTGCATGTCTCTGATGATGTCTTTTTTGCCACTTCTACACAATTATTCATTTGTAATGTGTTGTAGCCCGCTTATTCTCCCTCCTTACTCTTACCCCATGCCCCCTTGGGTGATCCTCAACTTAAATTCTTCTGTGTCTTTGGCATTCTGTGACTCATAGCCATACACCATCATCTAAAGGATGGGCAGCTATGGGTGAGTTGTGATCTGTATCTTTGGAAAAAGCACCAACATTGTTAAGATCAGCAATTCAACGTTATATTGAAGTATTTAATTTGGCACTAAGAGAATGGGAGATGTGGGATAATTTTAAGGAGGGGGTAGAATGGACAAATTAATGACCATTATCATCCCTGTAAAATGTAACTCTTGGATAAAGCCTGAGTTTTTGACTTTTAAAAAAAATTAATTTATATGTCCCTACCAAATATACAGAGCAAGTTAAATTTCTGTCTAGAGAACTGTTTCCAAGTATGTCCCTTAAATCTTACTTAGGGTCTGTCATTTGCAATGTTCATTTGCATATGAGCTAAACTCCTTATATACAGTTTGTTATTTTTAGTAGATTAAATATGTTTCCTGTGATCTTGATTACACTATTAAAATTTACTTAGCCAATGCTAGTTAGATACTTCAAAGATAAATATCAACCCAGTTCAAATGTAATTATCATAAATATTGCTTTAGCAGTTTTATTGCATTGCTGATTAAAATAAATTATTAAGATGTAGTTTGAAGCTAATTAGATCCATGATTAAGTTAAATTAATTTGCGATTAATTTCTTAATACTTGTTTCTTGAAACATTGAGTAGTTAAAAATGTACAAAACACTTATAGACATGTAAAATGATAAAAACATCTGTAAAATATGCTTAATGAAGTTCATAGGTTGGATTTTAAAATATTTTAAAATTGTGCATATTTATATATATATATATGCTTATGTGTATGTATACACACATACTCAGTTTTTCCTAGCACTATGTTGAGCTCACAATACTTCTTGAATGTAATTTTATTATCTTGGGATTTATTTTGCTTTTTACATAGTTTGTTATAGGAAAGCCTAGTAGACCATGTGATATGCTGCTTTCATTAATGGGTTCACATATTGTATGATTTTATCGTAAAAAATCTATGCCATGTCCCTAATTTGTCTAATCAAACAAATTTTTCCTTATTGCTTATATTTAGTGCTGAGTCAAAATGAGTGCTATAAACAAAGTGCTGTAAATTCAGAAACAGTAGAGAGAAGTTCTTTATTGGTTATACTTTCAAAAGTGCTATAAACAATTTTTACAGCTATATTTTCTTTATTCTAAATTTGATCATTTATTAAATGCCTACTATGTATAAGAGACTGCTAGACATTGCGTATGTCAACATGAAAAAGAACACAATATCAGCTCTAAAGTCACTTATAGTCAAAGAGAGGGGGCAAAACATGTTTTCAGAAGCATAATAAAGGAGTATGATATAGACAGGAAGGCTCTCTAAGCACAGTGCTCTAGAAAACTTTTGAGAGTACATTTTAAACCAAAATAGAGAGGGAAACTTTAAATAGGACATAGTATCTGAGCTGAGCTTTGGAGGAAGAGAAGGTTTTTAACAGGTAGAGATCAGAAAGATGTTTTAGCTATGAATGACAGTCTGCAGGAATGCATGGAAACAGATGGGAAGACTGTTATTTTTTTCAATCAAGGTTTTATTCTAACTCTTTACTGTATTGTAGGGTTTACCCAGTATCGTCAAATGCAAGGTATGCTTTTACTACTAAGTGAAAAGCTTTTGAGTAAAAAATCCTGGCGATAGGTTGTCTATTATCCAGTGACTTGCCTAGCCAAAATCACAAATGTTGATCTCCAAAAAGTTAGCTACTAGGTTGTGAATTTATTTTGTTCATGGCAACATATGAAAAAATTTGAAGTACAAACTATCCGTTGGACTTAGGTAAACTACTTTACACTTCACAGTGATTTTTGCAGTGGCAGAAAATCAGGCAAAGGAAGTCAATGAGTTCTTGGGTGATCTTCAAATGCTATATTAATAGGAATATTTGGAAGAGGGGTTGGTTTTGGTGGAAACTTTGATATGTGTATATTTTTAAAAATTAAATTTATTATCTACTTATTTTGACATTCTTTTTTAAAAAAATTGAGTGCCAAATTTCTTCCTTCCCTCTAGTCCCTCCCCCACTCACTGGGAAAGAAAGCAATATGTTGTGAATTGTACCTGTGGAATGGAATTAGCCATGCCACAAGAAAAACAAGAAAAATAAAGTGAGAAAATTATACTTCACTCTCCACTCAGAGTTCATCCATTCTCTCTCTGGAGGTTGATAGCATTTTTTCATCAAGAGTCGTTCAGAATTATCTTTGATCATTATATTGATCAGAATAGCTAAGTCTTTTACAGTTGGTCAACATTAACAATATTCCTGTTACTGTTTACAGTGATCTCCTCGTTCTGTTCACGTTGCGTATAGATTTACCCACGTTTTCTGAAACCATTCCCCTCATCATTTCTTATAGCACAATAGTCTTCCATCACAATCATATGCCATGTTTGTGTATTTTTCTCGGTCCATACCTTGTTCTTCATTGTGAATTTATGTGCTAGATGATTTGGCTGTTATCTCTGTATTAAGATTCATAAGCTCCTTGGGGCTGGGGATTGTCTTTTGACTCTTTTTATCCCCAATGCCTAATACAATAGCGGACCGAAACCTGGTGGAAAATACGGTTCAGGATCAAGAAATACTCAAAGTCAAAGTTTTGTAGACTAATCAAAAGGTTTACATCTACATATCACACTTTTGTCAAGGAAAAAGTTGTATGGCAGTGGTTGTAGTAAGCCTGTTCTTTGTAAAGAAGGAAATCAGTCAACAAGCATCCATTTGTGAAGTACTTAGTATTAACATAGGGATAATTTCGCAACCAGTTATCACTATATGATCCAATTACCAGCTGATTAAAAAGCAAGGTATAAATCAATGAAATTTGAGTAGTTCATAAAGAGGAGAAAACACTTTGTACAATTACTCTAGCTTCAATAAGACTGATTAGTGAAACTGTTTATACTGGAATTTGAGAAATAGACAAGGATAATGCCTGAATCTCTCACTATACCTTAGAGAACATTAGTCCAAAACAAGGAAACCCTAATATACCAAAAGCTATCTTATCCAATAGCCATTTGATCTTTGTTTTATAACGAATATCAATCAAGGGTAACACTGGTTTAGAATACATGTTCATTTGAAAAATATGCAGGGCAGAGGTAGAAGATTACGAGCAATATTGCCTCCCCAAACAGGGAGGTAAAGCAGTTGATGGAAAAGCAAGCCACAAAGAAAGAGAATGAAAGCACATGCACGACTAGGGATTGTTTGAATGCACTGTAATATATAAATAGAATGGACTTTCATTACATTGTATGATGAATGAGGAACTTGGGAAGATTTGTATGAGCTGAGGCAGAGTATATCAGAACAAGAGTAGCTTACATGATGATGACAGTAGTGTAAAGGAAACCAACAGTGAAAAGACTTGAAAACTGAGATCAGACAATTGATGGTGAAGCATCATCCCCATCTCTTAGCAGAGAGGAGATAGACTGAGGGTGCAGGATGAAGCATACGTTTTCAGATGTGGACAGTGTGGAGCTTCGTTGTGCTGGACAGTAATGGTTTATTACAAGTAAGGATTCTCTTTGTAAGACCCAGGGGTTGGGAAGCAATGGTGACCCGAAAAATGAAAAGTGTGTCAATAAAACATTTAAAAAGAAAAGTCTTTAGAGAGTTTGGTGCAATTCATCCAGATCACAGCAAGTGTATCTTTAGGTAAAATTGTAATGAGGTTTATAAATTGACATGGAGCAGAAGAGATCTGCCAACTTTTTTTTTGAAGAACTGTTCTAATCAGAGGTGATAGTGAGGTGACCATATTTACACTTTACCACCTTAGTTTCTAAGAGTGTGGCCAATCACAGTGAATAAGATAAGATCAGGTGGCAAGAACAGAACATTTTACTGAAGGAGAGGTAGTTTTAGAGGCTCTCTGTAATCCATTATAAGTCAATATTAGTATCTAAAAGTTAGTAGCATATTTCCTAATCTCTACAATAAAGAGAATATGTGTATATGCATCAAGGAAAATGAAACACATCCTCATGGTAAACCATCAGATGAGGATAGCAAATAAAAAATCTTGCTATATATATACATGTCCTTGGATTTTGGAGAAAAGCATAACTAAAAAAATGCATTTCAAATATTCTTTATTAAGTTTCCAGTGTAATTATTAAAATTATACGATATTCTATACATGTGAGCAGACATGATTCTGCTTAATTTCCTATTGAATATGATCATAAAATATAGGGAAACAATTAATTGCTCTTCAGAGGTGTTCAATAGTTGCAGAGTGTCCTGAACAGAATAAAACAAACAACAAAAAAAAAAAGGAGTGCCGTCAGTTGTGAGGATCTCTAGATATTCTTGTTCACAGATGATGTGCTGATTTTGTAAGATTCCAAAAGAGTGAGATTCATAATTATTCAAACAAAAAAATTGGCCTAGACATTCAGTGGAAAAGCAAAAGTAGATTAAAATGCACATTACCCCAATTACGATAGATAGTTGGATGAGTATCTCATGGTACCATTTTAGTGCTCAGTTTACTGTATGAAGTTATGATAGTGGCCATGAATATGCTCCAATCTGGAAGAATTTCTGGATAAGTATTTATTTCTTTGAATAGCTACTATATGTATGTGGACATTTAGCTGAGCCCATGATAGAGTAAGAGGAGGAGAGTGAGCTTTGTTATTTGGGAAATTACATAGAGCTTTTTAATGATTCCAAACTATTCACTGATGCTGCCCATTTTATTAGCATTAATATTCTTCTGGTGATACCTTCTGGTTGCGGCTTTTGGAATACCATGATCTCAAAATATTTAAAATTGTAGAAGATTCAGAAGGCAGTGAAAAAAATCGTGCTAATGTTATAGGTGATTTTTTCAGGAGGTGTGAATTAAAAGATGCCATCAAGGATGTATATGCTTGGGAAAGGAAGTAGGCCAGTCATATAGGGAAAATTCAGGATACTGAATGGACTACTATCTGTGCAATATTAAAAGCATCCAAGGAAGGCATTTTGCATACTTTCACTGTGGACAGTAAATAAAATATATTGGTAAGAATTACACAAAACGGGAAGACTTTGAGTAGATTACAGTCTGAATCAGTGGAAGGTGTATTAACAATGATGAAAGCATTGATTCAAGTATCTCTTTTGGTTAGTACCACTACATAAAAAGACCACCACACCTAAGTGCCCCGTTTTGCACCCTCCTCCCAAATGGTGTTGTCATGGTGATAGCATCAAAACAAAATCTTGACAGAGAATACGGGAGTATAGGAGAAGAGAAGGAAATTAATCTACATTAATGAGAACTTTTTTTTAGTAGAAAAGATGTGACAGGTCTTATTCTATTATGAATAGTAAAGTCAACAAGCATTTTTTAAACAACTACCATGTGCTGGATGCTGTGCTAAGCTCTGGGGAATACAAAGAAAAGCAAAAAAAAAAATCCCTGCTCTCCAGGAACTCACAAATCTAATAGTAAGGCAACATGTAAAAAATTATGTGTAAACAAAATAAATAACAGAAAACCAAGAGATTATTTCAGCAGGAAAATACTAAGCATTAAGGGGGATCAAGAAAAACTTCTTAGAAAAAGTGAGATTTCAATTGAGACTAGAGAAGTAAGGTCTAAGATGACTAGAAAAGTAGGACTGGACCAGGTTTGAAGGGCTTTAAATGAAAAACGGAAGATTTTATATTTTCTCCTGGAGGTAATAGGAAGCCATTGGAATTTATTGAGTAAGAGGGATAACCTAGTCAGACTTGAACTTTAGGAAGATCGCTTCGATAGCTGAGAAATGATGGATTGGAAAGGGGAGAGACTTGAGGCAGGGAAACTAACCAGCAGGCTATTGCAGTAGTCCAAGTTCGAGGTGATGTTGATGCCAGGGTGGTGCCAGTATACCAGTGGGTGTATATGAGAGATGTTATGAAGATAGATTCAACAGCCCTTGGCAACAGCTTGGATATAGAGGAAGAGACTAAGGTGTCTAAGGTAAGCCTGGATTACAGGGAGGATGATTTTACCCTTGACAATAATAGGAAGGTTAGGAGGGGGAGGGGTCAGGGAAAAGATAATAAGTACATTGTGTATAGAATGTTCAATTTGAGATGCTAAGTAGACAGTTGGGGATGGGAGAATGGAAAACGTGAGAGAGATTAGGGCTGGATAAGTAGAAAAGTAGAGATAGTTATTACATATTAAAATATATGAAGGTATAAGCATGACTTTGGTACCATAAATAAAACATGCACATTTGAATAAATATGTTGCATCACCTTACAATTTAATAATATATAAAGATGTTATTATGTAAAATTTTGACTCCAAACCAATTGGGTTAAAATAGATGTTAATTATTACAAGATTCGCAAATTAAATTTTAGGCTACAAGCTAACTTTTTTTTTCCCTTGTAAACTATAGTCAGTCATTCTACAAGCATTTATTGTGACAAGTACTATGATAACCACTAAGAATACAAATAAAAGCAAAAACTTTTTCTGCCTTCAGGGAATTTACATTCTAATGAGAGCAGGGAAATATTAAGAAATAAGTTTGGAAAGTTAAGCTGTTGACTGATTGTTCACTAATGAACATAATTTTGAAATGTTAACCTATACAGTATTCCCTGATAACTGATTTTTCCTGTGATTTTATCTGTTACTCTCAGTCAGTAAACATTTATCAAGTGCTTGCTATGTGCTAGTGTGGTGCTAAGTGCTGGAGATACAAAAAAAAAAAAAAAAAAAGCAAAGACAGTCCCTGCCCTCAAGGGACTCACAATCTAATGGGGAGACAAGAAGCAAACAAATATGTACAAACAAACCCTACACAGGAAAAAAAATGGGAAATAATTTCAAGAGAGAAAGCACTAGAATTAAAGAAGGCTTCTTGTAGAAGGTGGGATCCTTTTTTCAGATTCTTTTTAATGAAATCTTAATTTATACTCTATTTCTTCTTTTTACTCCTCCTTAATGTCCTTCTCCCACCTTCTCTCCATTCTCTATTATTGCCTCTTTATTTTCTACTAACTGTTCTTCCTTTGCTTCTACATTTCCCTCATCCATCCCTCCCATTTACTCTTTTTATCTTGACTTCTTCTGTTTCTCCCTTTCCTTCTTTTTTTTCCTAAGAACTCCAGTAAATACTTTCCTACTTTTAACTCTCTCTCAAATAAAGACTAGAATAAAGTTGACTCTTGGTTGATAAGATCATACTGTGCTGTTAAATGCTCTTTTCAGTCGCTTAATTCCATTTGTGTTATGCACTGTTGACTGTTGATTGTTAACAGGTTCTGAAATAATCAGATTAGGTGAGCTGAGAAATACATATCAAGCATTAGTGGGCTGCATGTTACTGAATCAAAAATCTTCCTGGTAAGCTATGAATCATTAGCAAGGAAGCTAATATAATTCTTGCTTTTAAATCAGGTTGAAGATCTGACATTCTGTTTTTCTGGTGTCTCTTAATCTGCTCAAGAATAAGTACATCCATAGAAGTCTTGCTATCAGAACGACCATAGTAACATTGATCCTGCTGAAGCATGAAGCGTACGATAGGCCTCTTGTTTGTAATTTAGAAAGCTTCTTTATACAAAATGGGATCCCAGGAGAAAATCCCTTTTTATATGTGTAGGATGGCATGGGTTTTTTGTTGTTGTTGTTGTTGCTGTTGTTTTAATTTGCCTGAAAATTAGCTTCTTCAGTATTTCAGTGAGTAGATTTGTGATCTCATCCATATTGCTGTTTTCTTTGTAAATGAAGTATTGCCCATGTTCCAGTGCATTTTTTGAAGAGTATCCACCCAATATCAATATACATCCACATTCTTCTAGGTCTTTTTACATACTTTGGATAGCAGTTTGGCACTTGGTTTGCCATCAGTTATCCGTTGCTCTTGCTACATGATCAGCCTCTGTGATTTCCAATTCCACATTTCTTTGATGATTTCCTTTACTCATTTCTAATTTATTAGAAATAGTGATTGTCCCTTGTGCACATTTCTCCATTACCCTTTTAGTCACCTGAAAATTTAATTCTTCAGGGATTATTATAGTGTTTCAGAATTTGCAACATAACCAGGAGAATATTTGTGTTTAAAAAGAGGGGGAGAGGCCTTCACTCACAGGAGCAGGTTGGGATTGTTGAAAGAACTGTACAGTTTCTCAAAAGCAATCTAGACCAGTCTATTCCTCCTGTTTATTTCTTCTACTAACTAGCTATGCAGGTTTGGGTAAATTACTTGGTCTTTCCCGGTTTCACTTTCTCCAACTATATAATGAGGGAGTTGACGTAGATAATCCCTTAAGATCCCTTTAGCTCTGTTATTCATTTATATTACAACTTTTAAAAACATTTTTGACAATTTTGAGACAATTGAGACAATTTGAGGCAATTTTGGTATGCTGATTGACTTTTGAAGGAATTTTGTAATTTCTAAAATATATTCACTGATTTAAAAAATATTCCTACTCAAAGTGAATGACATGCTGGAGAGAGTCAAAAATTATGCCATTCTTTCTTTCGTTTTTTCGAGTGGTGGTGGTTAGAGGCTGGGGAGAGGAGTAGGTTGTGGTTCTGTATCACAAAATATAAGAGACTCTCCAGATAGAAGGTAGAAGAAGTAAACCATTTATTCAGACACCAGAGAACCAAGACCCAAAACCAATAAGTCCAACCCATCCAAACAGCAAATTCTATAACTAGTAAGTCTACTTTATCATAACAGTAAAGAATCTAAAACACAACATTACAACAGGGAGCCAAGCTATCTCGTAACCTTCCCGCCCCCTGCTGGGGCCTTGCCACCAACAATCACAGCACAGCCACCACACATCTGCTCTCTTGCCCAGCTCTAACTGCTCTCTCTGCATTTCCTGTGACACACTTTCCTTTTCCTCTCAGCAAGCTCCTCCTACCACATGTGACTTACGCTTCCTGTGACATAAGCAGGTGAGAATTAGGGAAAAACAACTGGGGACCAGAGATATTTTCGCTTTAGTTCATAATCTAATATTTTTAGAGCCAGAAATATGACTAATAAAGTTATATTAAAATGAAAATATAACCAATAATGATTTCTATGCTTCATTATACTGTACCCCATTTCACATTTATATTAAATTGAATTTTAACTTAACAAGTAGAGAAATCAAGTGATTTGTATGAAGTCAATAGGCAAATATGTAGAAAAATTAGAATTAGTATCCGTAGTTTTAAAAAATCTTATTCGTAGTCACTTCTTTTGTCCTTGTATCATAATCGTTTCCGAATAGACCCCTTTCCCTTCTGCTAAAAGAAATAAAAATCCATCTGGAAAAATCAGTCAACATATCAATCATGTGCTATACAGTTTCTTTTCCTGTCTACCCCTTAGAATCCTTAATTTTCTTCAAAATTTAGCTCAAGTACCACCTTCAGGCCGCTTATGTGACAGTAGAATACTAGACTTGGAGTCAGGAAGACCTGAGTTCAAATTTAGCTTCAGACACTTACTGACTGTGTGACTGTGTACAAGCCACTTAAACTCTGCCTCAATTTCCTCATCTATAAAATGAGGATAAGAGTAGGTACCTACATGTCACAAGGTTGTCATGAGGATCAAATCAGTTAACATATAAAGCACTTTGCTTATATAACTGTTCACTATCATCATCTTCTACTTAAAGTTTTTCCTAATCGTCCCATTTGAAATTACACTCCTTCCCCAAACTACCTTGTATTCATTTTATATATAATTTATTTGTTCCTTCTGTTAGAATATAAGCTCCTAGTGGGCAGGGACTGTTTTTCTTTTTCACTGTTGTCTCAGTGCTTAGCATGATGCCTGGCACATAGTGCTTAATACATGTTTTTTGATTAATTCATTGATCAAAACAGTGAATTGCATAAGTTCAACTAATTGAATTAATATTTTCCCCTAGAAATTACTGTGAAAAGGACTTGAAATTGTTTTCTTCTAAGTTTTTATGTCACGACCTTTATATTCAGGTCATTTATCCATTTTGAGTAGAAGTACTAACACAAATGCATTGCGTTTCACATTAAAAAATATTTTTGATAGGAACTCTTTCAAGCATATTGCAAAGTTTATACTTTTCAGATCCTCTTTCTTTTGCCAGAAAAAGTATCTTTTTTAAAATATTTAATTTATTTATTTTCAATTTTCAACATTCATTCCCACAAGTTTTAAGTTTTCTCCCCTTCCATCCCCCCTCCTTCCCCAAGACAGCATGCAATCCAATGTGCACTCTACACATACATTTCTATTAAACACATTTTCACATTAGTCATTATATCAGCAAGGCAGTAATCATAATATAGATGATAATTGTCGAAATGCCTACATGGTTCTGTATTGCAAAGTATACGAGACTCTCCACATAGAAGGTAGAAGAAGTAAACCATTTATTCAGACACTAGAGGACCATATCCCATAACCAATAAGTCCACAACATCACAGCAGAGAACCCTCCATCCCACAACCTTCTGCCCCCTGCTGGGCCCTTGTGACCAACAAGCACACGTCTGCTCTTCCCCTCAGCTCCAACTGTAATAACTGCTCTCTCAGCATTTCCTGTCACACAACTTCCTTTTCCTGTCAGGAAGCTCCTCCTACCACATGGGACTTAGGCTTCCTGTGCAGGTCACATGGCCTATTAATGGGTGGGAAAGATCTTCAAATCTAAATTGCGCTTACAGTCATGTTGCATAAAAGAATTATAAGGAACTGGAGAAACCCTGAGAAAGAAAACAAAAGAGAAGAGTCTGTTTCACTCTGCATTCTGACTCCATAGTTCACAGAAAAGTTATCTTTTAAAAGCTGTCTTCTTGAGGTCAAGTAGTAACACTGTTACCTAGTGGGAGAGCAACTAGAAGTCACGAAACCTGAGTTCTCATTCAAGCTCAACTACTAATAAACTAGCTATAACTTTACACTCCATGTTCTTCATGTTCCATTTTTGTAAAATATGGATGATACCTATATTCTCTACTAAACAAAGTGATTGCCATGATAAAATAAGACAATATATGTAAAAACATGACATAAAAGATCTCAGTGAGGATATATGTGACTGAAAAGGGACACATGCCAGTCACATAGCAAAAATGAAAGAACACAATTGGATGTCCTACTGTGAACCTGGAGAAGGTTTCTTTCAGATTGGATGACTCTTCTTTGGAGGGTTTGTGGAGAGACATGGATGTGTTTTATCAGGATGAGGAGCCAAGGGCAAGTTGTGATTTGCACGGATGAAAAGAAAGAGTGTTGACACTGATGTGTAATCATGGATTCATTAAACCTACAAATTTAAGGTGTTACTGATATCTGATGTTACTGAGAAAGCGGAGCATATCTAAGCACAGAGCGCTGACAGGGGAGGAACATTACAGTGGATACTGGACTGTTAGAGAGCAACATGATGGTCCTGGGTCCCTGGAAGGGAGGAAGGTGAGATAAAAACAAGAAGTACTGGGATACTGACAAGTCCAAGATAATATGGGTAAAGCAGTCAGTGAATTATTGCATATTACATATGGCAGGCTTTCTGCAAGGTGAAAGAAGGGGTATTTCTTAAGTGTTGTTTATGTCTTCTAAAACCAATTTAAACTGTGCTGAAATTTAAGTTCTGGGAGGGAATATAGAGTTAGTTGAAAGGTGAAGGAGGCAAGGAATTGATTGCTGACTTTCAGCAATTTTGTCAGAAGAGGGGATGATGGAACAGGGATTAGCAAACAAATACAACTTTTTTTAGGACTTCACCTATCCAGATAACCAGGAAATACGTATTTGTCCATAGTACAGATAATAAGGGAAAAGGTCAATATTTGAATCCAGGATGTCTCATTGTAAATCTGTTACCTTTTTTTTTTTTTTTTTTACTTCTCTATGGTGTATTCAGTGTAAGTAGCTCCTGGCCTTTGCAGAACAAATTTACCTGAGAAATGAAGTTTACAGAGACAGACACTACCTTGATGGTAATGGTAAATTTAGTTACTAGTTGCATAGTTCAACACCTTTGCACCATATATAAGCAGAACACTTCCAGAAACATAGACAAAAAGCCCCTAATTTCTTTACGATCAATGATATATAGATTCTTAGAGTTGGAAGGTATGTTTACATGTATTTTAATCCAGCATCCTTATTTTTACAGCTAAGGAATTTGAGACACATAAAGAAGTTGTTAGTAAGGGCATCAGCCAGCAGTTATGGGGTCTTAGAATTCAAAATTGGGAAGGATATCAGAGGTCATCTAGTCTAACACACTGTACTTGAACAGTAATTTCATTCATAAGTTACTATCTTGTCTCAATTTTAAGATCTGATGGAAAACTTAGAGCCTTCTTAGAATCTTGTTTTACTTTGGGATACTCTTAGTTAAGATTTTTTTTTACTTATACTGTCATTGTGGGTGTGAATGTATGGATTTCCACTAATGGAGATCATAAACCTCAGTTTCTTAGTAGATAGCCCCCTTTTTTTTTCTTTTTTTGTGATGGGTTTATCTTGCCCCCATCAATCAGCATAGGAACTTCAATCTGTTTTATTTCTCTTTCTAACATGAGCTGGTTCACATCTCCTTAGGCAGCATGGTAGCTCCTCAGTCCTGGGGAGATCACCATTTTGATGCATGACTTAGTGGGGATACTTAAGTGGCTTAGCCCCTTGCAGCTAAGAATTCTCGAGTCTAAGCTTTAGATTTTCCACAGTGATAGATCATCTTCTGAGAATTAATATAACCCAAAAAATTAATCTCTGCATACTAGAGGGTCTTAACCATGGCTCTGTGAACATTTTTTGATAGCTGTATTTCAATATAATTGGTTTCTTTTAGAATCACATATATTTTGTTTTATGCATTAATAACATTCTGAGAAGGATATGATAGGCCAGACAGTCGAAGGGGTCCATAATACAGAAAAAATTTAGAACTCTTGCTCTGTAGTCTTTAATAATAGATTGGGTATTTTGGGTGAGAGTGAGTGTATTGGTAATTAAGGAGGGCTTTTAGCACTTATTCAATCAAGTGCCCTTGAAAAGTTTGGCCTTGGTTTCCTTGATTAAATTAGGAGTCCTTGATGACCTCATTGCCTCAAGGGAAAACATAGTTTACTTGGGTTTGCGTGACATGTTTGTGACATTAGTGGTTTTTAGACCACATGGGTTTAAGTTGCATTTTTGTGACTCTTTTAGGTCACATGGGTGAGTGGCATGTGTGACTCACCTTTGACCCTGAACAAGATATATAAACCCAGAGGTTGGTGTTCTCCTTTAAAGCTCTCACTCCTGGAGGAGTGTTGGTGTGGGACTCTGGGCAGCCGCTCTGAGAGCCTCCGGGTTCGTCAACCCAGATATCAATGGTTTCTTGGTAACTATGAATTGTACTTGGTCTGTGTATATTGTATATGTTTGTAACTTGTTTGTATTTGCTCTGAAGTTCAGGGTGCTGGCTTTTCCCCCTGAACTAAGTGAATGATATTTGTATGTTAGATTGAAATAAGAATGTTAACCCCCTAATGTTACTTTCCTTAGTAAAGTATATCAAAAGAACATGTGCTCACAGCGTTCTTGTTGTTGGACTTGTGTTGGTCTTTCACCCCCATAACAGCTGCTAGCCAAATTGTTGTTACAGTGAGGAGTCAAGGATGACCGGGTTGTAAGCCTGTATTACTAGGAGATTGTCTTTCACAGTAATAGAGAATTTTAGAAGAGAAGAGGGCTTGGGATTATTATAATGAATATTGTTTTGGATGTACTGAGTTTGGGGTACCTTGAGGACAACCAGCTTGAGATGTCCAAAAAGCACTTAGTCGATGATTTAGGACTTTATCTCAGGAGAAAAACTAGGATTGGATATGTAGAACTGGAATCATCTGCATAAAAGGTATCATTGGACCTAGGGGAGATGGTGAGATTACCATTCAAGATAGTATAGAGAGAAAAGAGAAGAGGACCCTAAGACAGAGCCTTAGGGGAAACCCACAGTTAGTAGATATGACATAAGTATGAAGATCCAGTAAGGAAGACTAAAAAGAAGTGGTCAGACAGATAGGAGAACCAGAGAAGAACAATTTCATGAAAACCTATTGAGGATAGAGTATCCAAGACGGTATACTTTACTGTTCAACACTATCACATGCAGCAAAAGAGGTCAGAAAGGATGAGAAAAGAGAAAAGGCCATTAGATTTGGCAGTGAAAAACTGATCAGTCAACGTGTATTAAGCCCCTACTATATGCTAAGGCCTTTGCTAGGTGGCAGAGACACGAATACAGAGGCACAAACAGCTTACACTCTAATTTCTAAATACATGTGCATATATAAAAGTACATATTGCATAAAGACACAGTGAATAAATACAAATATATACAAACTAGTGAAATACAAGGTAGTATGGAAGGAAGATTACTTGCAGTTGATGGAATGCAGAAAAACCTCATGTGGAAGATGGTGCTTAAGTTGCATCTTTAAGGACATGAGGGACTCACTGAGGGGAGATAAAGAGAGTAAATTCCAGGCATGAGGAAAAGCCAAGGCAAAGGCAAGGAGAGAAGAAATAAGAGTGTTATGCATAAATAATTGGGAGAAGGCCAGTTTTGTTTGGTTGCAGAAAGCAGGAGAGAAAATAATATCCATTGAGACTGAAAAGATAGATAAGGATAAGGTTGTGTATGGGTGTGTGTGGTGTGTGGGGATATGTGTGTGTGTGCATGCGCACGCACGCTAAGGAAGCAGTTGGAGTTTATTGAGTATGAGATTGAGTGAGATAATGCACTTAATGAAAATTGTTTTAGTAGCTGTAACAACAATGCTGCTTGCAGCTGCTGTGGAGGTGTAAGGCCAATAACACCAGTACACAGGAAGGCTGCTAGCACAGGTTCTTTGAACTGCTTTTCTAAGGAAAGCAACTTTGAGGGGTTTACATTCTCACTTTAATTAAACATACATACGTGTTTCACTTAGTTTAGGGGAAAAAGTCAGCACCCTGAACTTCAGAGAAAACACAAACAGAAATTACAAGCAGAAATTATATAAACAGAGTAAATAATACACATCAGCAGACAGGACTTCTAATTCTCTGTCCATAGCAATACATACATAGTTACCAGAGAGATAAGCACCAATACGTGAGTTTTCAAAGCCAGGGGGCTCCTTAGACTACCCAGAGTCTTGTCTGGCCAAATCACAGAGACACTCTTCCAATGAGTGAGCCTCCAAAGGAAGATGCGAACCTCCAAGTATATATACACTTGTTCAGGGTCAGAGGACATCACAACCATGTGACTCACTCATGTGACTTAGGCTTTCTTGTGACTTAAACAGGTCATCAAAGACTCTTGATTCAAACAAAGGCAAGACTCAATCAAACGTACTTGATTGTCTTAGTGCTGAGCAGCACTCCAAAAGAAAAAACAGCAAAAAGTCCCACTTTGCTGGCCATTACAGTAGCAATGTGTGGAGATGGAGTGGGGAGAACCTTGAGACTGGGAAACCAATTGGGAGTCCTGTTACATTGATCTAGATAAGAGGTTAAGCTGGCTTGAAACAAGTGTTAGCTTATAGGGAAGGGGTCAGATATGAAAGATGTTTCGAAGGTAGAAATGGAAATATTCAACAACTGATTGGATATGTGGGGTGAGGGAGAGTGACATCTAAGATAATGCCAACGGTATAATCTTGGGAGACATGCAGGATGGTGATGCTTGACACTAGAATTACGAAAGTTTGGAAGAAAGGGCTTAAGAGAAAAAATAATAAATTTGGTTTTGGAAATGTTGAGTTTAAGATCTATCCAGGACATTCATTTTGAAGTGTCCAATTAAATAATTCATGATGTATCAGAGTGAAATTTAGGGGAAAGAATAGAGGTGGATATATAAATCTAGAAGTTTTCTCCATAGAGATGATAGTTAAGTCCATGGGATCTATAACTTTTGGAGCACCTTTTTTTTACTCAGCCACAAATTTAATATGCATATCATTCATTCTTGAATCCAGTAATTGATAAATACAACAAAACAGAATAGGACCAAGAACTTAACTCTTTAGTATTTCACTAGAGATTTTTTGTCAGGTTAATGTCAACATTAAAGCAATTTAGTGTCTGTAGTAATTTGCCCAATTCTTTGCAACTGGATAATGATCTCACATTTAGAGTTCCAACAGCCAAGTTGATGTTTATTGGTAATCTATAAATTGAATGATTCTTAACACATACAGACACATTTCCTACAACAAGTTTTCACAACCAAAATATTTACTGTTTAGTGTCCAATCTTCTGGCAGTGAATCTTTCTATATTCCATATATGGATCATTGCATAGCATTTAGTCATTTGCTAAGAACACACTCACAGCCTTTGTGGCTTGGGAAAACTTAGACCTTAGAAGAACCCAGCACTACCTCTGCACAACAGTGAAACTTCTAAGTGGAACTTGTGGAATCTATTTCAAATAGATGCCTTTAAATGAAATAATGTTACATTTTTAATATTGATTAAATAGAGTTTTACCAATGAAAATGTCATTTGACTAATATTACAGAACACATTTGTCAGAGAAGTTATATGTGAGAGCTTTTCATTAATTTCAAGAAACTTAAGAATTTAATAACTATACATTTTGGTTTTTGTGGGATGAAAATGTCCTGTGAAATTGCTCAAATAAAGCACAAGCTTTCAAAGAAATTTGATGATGGTCTGTGTCCAGATATAACATTTTACCTATAAGTAAGGGGTCAGTGGAGCTAGGATTAAAACCGAGAATCACCTACCCAACAAAACTGAGTATCATGCTCCATGGCAAAATATGGATTTTCAATAAAATAGAGGACTTTCAAGCTTTCTCAGTGAAAAGATCAGAGCTGAATAGAAAATTTGACTTTCCAACATAAGAATCAAGAGAAGCATGAAAAGGTAAACAAGAAAAAGAAATCACAAGGGACTTACTAAAGTTGAACTGTTTTGTTTACATTCCTGCATGGAAAGATGATGTGTATAATTTATGAGACCTCAGTAATAAGGTAACTGAAGGGAATATGCATATATGTGTGTATATATATATATATATATATATATATGTGTGTGTGTGTGTGTATGTGTGTATGTATATATGCATGTGTGTGTATATAGATAGATAGAGGGCACAGGGCGAGTTGAATATGAAGGGATGATATCTAAAAAAATAAAATTAAATTAAGGGATGAGAGAGGTATATATTGAGAGACGGAGAAAGGGAGAGATAGAATGGGGTAAATTATCTTGCATAAAAGTGGTAAGAAAAAGCAGTTCTGTAGGAAGGGAAGAGGGGGCAAGTGAGGGGGAATGAGTGAATCTTTCTCCCATCGGATTTGAGGAGGGAATACCATACACACTCAATTGGGTATCTTGCTCCACAGGAAAGAAGGAGGAAGAAGATAAAAATGGGGGGGGGATGATAGAAGGGAGGGCAGATACGGGGAGGAGGTAATCAAAAACAAACACTTTTGAAAAGGGACAGGTCAAGGGAGAAAATTCAATAAAGGGGGATAGGTTAGGAAGAAGCAAAATATAGTTAGTCTTTTACAACATGAGTATTGTGGAAGGATTTTACATAGTGATGCACATGTGGCCTATGTTGAATTACTTGCCTTTTTAGAGAGGGTGGGTGGAGAAGGAAGAGGGGAGAGAATTTGGAACTCTAAGTTTTAAAAACAGATGTTCGAAAACAGAAAAAAAAGTTTTTGCATGCAACTAGCAAATAAGATACACAAGCAATGGGGTGTAGAAATTTATCTTGCCTTACAAGAAAGGAAGGGTAAAGGGGATGGGAGGGGAGTGGGGTGACAGAAGGAAGGGCTGACTGGGGAACGGGGCAACCAGAATATACGCCATCTTGGAGTGGGCGGGACGGTAGAACTGGGGAGAGAATTTGTAATTCAAACTCTTGTTTAAATCATTGCTGAAAACTAAATATATTAAATAAATAAAAAAGATTAGGGAAAAAAGGCAACAAGAAATATCATTCACCTCCTGACAGAAAGGTAATGACAAGGCAGAAAAAGACATACATATGGAAAATTTGTTTTCCTGAACTATGCAACTATGTATTAAGGGCTTTATTATTTGGGGGTGGGGATAGGGATTTGATAGGGGTTTGTTTATTTGTTCAAGGAAAGGGTTAGTGAAGGGGAAAGATTAATTTAAAAAAAGAAAATGAATAGTTATAGTATAAAAACAAGACATAAATAAAAGTTTTAAAATTTAAAAAGAAAAGAAACAACATTGAAGGTGGCAGCAGACACCTAAGAACAAAGAACTGTCTTTACTGACCTCTGTTTCCCCATAGCACCTAGCAGGTGTTTAATAAATATTGATTGAATGGCGGTGAATAAATGTAGCCACAGTTGTTGCTTTGTCCATGCAGAAGCCACTGTGACAGCTGTGAGGAGATCACACTGCCTTGAAGAGAGATACAATCCTAATGATTTCCATGTGAGAATTGTAGCTCCTTTTTAAGAAGTCAGTTTTCAAAAATAGGTGCCAAGTATAAAGTTTCATTAATATACTTTTACTAAGCAAAGTTTACCCAAAGATCTACTTTTCGTTTAAACCAAAATCACCTGAGAGATAGCACCCACAGGTTCAGAAAAATAAGCAGGTACACAATCATCTAGGAAGTTCTTGCTTTCTGTTTACCGTGCAGCTTGGCATGACCTTATGGACTCAATAATGGAACAAAAACCTAAAGCTTAAAGGAGAAAAATGAGGAAGAATGGTTGCCCACAACTTATTTTAATTATCCTATAACAAATGTACAGATGCTCATTTTCGTTCTAGAGAGTAGGTAAGAAATCTAGTTTTGTAGCATTTGTGTTTCATCATATGTTTAATTTAAAAAAAATATTTTAACATTTAAAAATTAATATTGTAACTTTTCTTGACAAGTTCAAATATATAAATAAGGAACACAAAAAGTAAAAAAAAAAAAATGAAATACTTCTCCCAGAAGAGTTTATAAAGTACTTTATGTGTATCTCAAGGGAAGAATCCTCTTTGGGTTGCAGTAGATGTGTCCTGAAACCTTTTCAACTCTAAAATTCTGTGAGACTGTACTTGTTATTTACCCAGTAGATGTAACTTGATATACATATATATATATATGTATATGTATGAAGATGTATGTATTAACTTGAACATATTGCTTTTATCTTCCTTCTCATTTTCTTAGTCCTATTTTACTTTCTTTTCTTTCTACTTAGCATGAATTTGTTGCTTTTATTGTATTTACGACAGTTTTATTTTTAAAAATTAGTAAAGTATATATGTAGTTGTTGGCTTTTTTTTTCAGTTGGAACCTGTTATTTCATCCCTATTGTGACCTGTAAGTGTGGAGACTTTTACCACAGATTAGCACCTCTCCTGTAGTTTGTATTTTTAGCAAGTTACCTAGGTGTGCTCAAAGGTCCAGTGGTTTCACATAGAAAGTATGAGTCAGAGACTGCATTTGAACCCTGGTCTTCCCAACTCCAGGACCAAGTCTCTAACCATTCATCTTGTCATTGATACCTTCACAACATACCTCCTATATGCTGCATTCTCTTTACTCATACAACCACAACCCTAGTTCAGACCCTTGTTACTCCTTGTTTGGACTACTGTAGCCTTCTAATTGGTATCCTTGCCTTGACCCTCCCCATTTGAGTCCATTCTCTACTCACATGCCAAGAATATTTTTCTAAAGTATAGGTCTGACAATATCAACCATTCTTGTCTGCTCCATAACCTCTAGAGGCTATTACCTCAGGGATCAAATGTAAACATGTATATTTAAACATGTCATTCTTTTGCACTGGCTGTCCCTATGCCTGCAGTGCTCTGTCCCCTTACCTTTGCCCCTTAGTTTTCTTACTTCTCCTAAGACTCACCTCAAATCTCACTTTTTGCAGGAGGCTTTTTCATAATCTCTACCACTTTCCCAGCTGCTAGTACCATCTTCTCTGATATTACTATTTATCTGGTAATTATCTGGTGACTGACTCATTATAACCTCTCTCCCATGGGTAAGGTTTAACCTGTATTAATGAGGAAGGCATAGCAGAAGGAGAAGATAGAGCATTTCTTCTGGATGCATTGAGTTTATTTAACTTTTAAAAAATTTTAAAACGTGAAAACTGCGGCTCATGAAGACAGCATTAAATACTGCTTGAAGTTAAAAGTCTAGACGTTATTGGTAATGGTTTTATTTCTTCTTCTCTCTTTTAAAGAACCCAACTCAAGTGGGAACGGCTCTTCAGGTTTTCCATAATCTTGGAACTCTGAAAGATACTATTACCAATGTAGTGGATGGGTATTGTGCTACTCTGGAAGAAAACATAAACAGTGCATTAGACATAAAAATTTTGACTCAACCTTCCCAAACAGCTGTAAGAGGTATGAACGTATTTTATTTTTTGCTATTGTGTTTCTATCTGAGAAGCCTTTTTGAATAGTACATGTAATGCTTAGGCTTCAGGGTAACCTAATGATTTATTTTTAGTATAAAATTAAAAATAAGAGAAGTTATATTTCAGAATTTTTATACGTTTTTTTTTCTGTCCATATGATCAACCAGTTGAACTGGCCAAATGGTAATTTCATTCAATTCAACAAACATTTATGAAGTGATTACTACACGTAAGGCTTTTTCCTGGGCAGTAGGGGGTACAAAAATGAATAGAACATGATCCATGCCCTCAAGAAGAAATCTAGCTGTAGACAAAAGATAGGTATATAAATAATTATAGTATAGATTCGAAGAATGCATCGGAAAAGAATGAAGTAATGTTATAAATTTGAATAGAGGAGGGATTACTTTAAAGCAAAAACTAAACTAAACAACCAACCCCTACAAACTGATTCTAATAGCATGTAATAGAGAAAGCTATCAACATTTACCAGGGCTGGGATTTAGTCTTGTGGTTGTGCCATAGAACAAGCTCAATTGTTGTGTTTTGTAAAAGAGTCAGTCAGCATTTATTAAGCAGCTGCCATGTGCCAAGCACTATGATATCATTCGTTTCTTCTTACAACATAACATTCCATTTTATAACGTATTTACCAAGCCATTTACCAGGTGTTCTGATACCATATGAGTGACAGCAGTGTTTTGTCCAGCCCTGGTGTGAGCCCAAGGTCTAAGTCCACAGCCTCACTCTGAGGTCACTGCTAGCCTAGGCCTAGTCTGAGCAGTATTGATATATGTAGGCCTACCCCATGACTGAGCCCAGGGCATCTTGCCCTGGGGCCAGGGACTACAGTGCCAGCCAGCCCTCTCATGGTTATGACCGCAGTTACTGGGCAACTAGGTGACACAATGGATCGAGTGGTGGACCTGGAGCTGGGAAGACTCATCTTCAGTTCAAATCTGGCCTCAGATACTAGCTGTGTGACCCTGGGCAAGTCACTTAACCCTGTTTACCTCAGTTTCCTTATCTGTATAATGAGCTGGAGAAGAAAATGACAAACTCCTCTAGTATCTTGGTTAAGAAAACACTAAATGAGGTCATAAAGAGTCAGACACAACCGAAAAACGAGTGAACAACAGCCACAAACTGGTTGCTTACTTACCCGGGGTCCAAATCCATAATTTACTTTGGAAAATAAGAGATTTCTCCTTTGATCTTCTTTCAGTCTGGTCCTCTTGTGAGATCTTACTTGGAGGAGTTGTGGGAGAAGCTGGGCTGTATTGCTTCCTTCTGCTCCACTAATTATACTCTTCCTCAAGAGGGTCAAATAGGTGATTATTTATCTCTGTTGTGGTTAATCTTAAGTCCCTAGATGAAGGTAAGAAAGACTCTTCATTCAAGCCTCGTAGATGAACGTGGAGGCCTCTGAGAAAGCCACAATTTGGTACTTTGCCCTAGTGGGGAACACTGGTTGTCAGCATTGAGTAAGACTTAGTCATCAGCTCAGGCCCTGGACAGATTGCATGCAAAAGACTATTGACCTTGCTTGGGAAATTTTTGTCCTCTATATTGAGAACCTATTGCTGTTTCTAGTCATCATAATTATTTTTACATCAGAAGACTAACTATGGATTGCCCCTTGCATTGCCCCCATTCTTTTAAGATCATTTTTATTATTTGTAATAAGATCTTCCTCCAGTTCAATTTATGCCACAGTTGTTTTGCCTCTAGAAAATTTTGAGACCTTGCTACCAAAGGCTAATATATACTAAAAAAATCTTTTTAGAGAAATTACACAGTGAACAAGACCTTGGGCAATCCTTGTGGAAGAGTGACCAACTTGCCCTGCTCACACATTGCTGAAGTTGGAAGCCTGCCTTCAACCCTACGCCCTCACTCCCTTCCTCTTCCTTCTGGCCCACATAGTGCCCTAGATACCAGGCTGGGCTAGTACTTTATCAGCATGGGGAAGCTTTTTGGTTTCCTTACTCCTTGAGGCATAAAAACCTTGGCCAAGTGGGAATCGGTGTTAGACATTTTATTGGAGTTTCTCTTGCCTATGGAGAATGCTTTCCTGACCTAGGGTGGCTAGCTGTGATGACTATGGTAGTTGAGGGAAGTAGCATTTTAAATTTTTTTTTAACTTTAGAAATTGTATTCTTTTAATTTCTTGTCATTAGTAAATTTGTTTTTTATTGGATTTTATGGTCCACAAATTTCTCATTGGATTTAATCCCTGAGCCTGAATCACTGGACTGGCCTAGGTTAGGCTTGTCTCTAAATATTTTTTTCATCTCTGTTACTGTTGTTGTACCTTCTCTTGATTCCTGCACTTTAACAAAATAAAGGTTTTTTCATAACACATTCCCCAGACTTTGGTCCAAAGTATTTTTGATACCCTTCTGCTGTGCTTCTATACTTTGTGCTTTTATACACAGAAGGCAGTTAATAAAATTCGTGATATGCATATAAGGCAATGCCACTTTCTTTAATTCTGTATCTTTCTATCCTTAACAATATATGTAAAACCTTGGAATTAATTTTCAAAACTCATTAATTCTATAAAATTTGAGTTGAACATATTCTTATTTGCTGAGGGCATAGACTTCCTTTCCTGGCTGTTTCTTTTAAATTGCTAAGAAAATAATGTATTTCTATATGCTGATGCCTACTATGTGGATTCTCATGAGAGCTACACAAAAACAAAAAAGAGAAAAGTCCAAGAGAATACAAATTCATAGTAGATAGTTTTCTTGATTTTTGTCCTTGATCAAAGCAAAGATTGCTAAGATGGCCACTTGAGAGAGGGTCCTCCCTTTTGCCTATATCTCTAGTTTCTAATCATAGTTCCATTTTAATTTTCTTGTCTCTTTGTTTGGAATTATAGCTTCCTGTTATGTAATATCATGTGATTTTTTTTTTCCTGAAGGAAATGGTGTGACATGAGATGTCTACCTGTGTTATGTAGACTGTACTACTCTCCCTTGAGAGTTAGGAGGCTATCCTTGTGATTTTGTTTGCAGGGCCAAGAAAGACAAACTTAGGCTTGAATTATTCTTTTGACTTCCTTATCCCTTGAGGTATAAAAGGCTCACAGACTATAGGGAATTGGTGCTTTGGAAGATTTCGCAGAATTTGAATTGCCCTGCAGGGTTGCTTTTCTGACCTAACATTATCCATTATTGTGAATGAAGAAGCAGAAGTGATTCATGTTTTATTTGAATTTAATCAGGAATTGTATACTTTTAAATCTTTTTTTTTATTAATGTGGTTTTCATTTTTATTTTATGGTTCACAAGTATCTCATTGCATTCTAACTTCGTAGTCTGAATCTCTGGACTGGTCTGAGTTAGGCTTGGTGCAAAATAAATGGCTTATAATTTCCCATTTTACATAAAGACCTAATTCTATACCTCATCATGGTGGTGACCCTGAATTCCCAAAGGCTACACCAACAGAGCTCAAAGTCATTAATTTTCATCAATAATGCCTAAACAGTTCTCTGCTGGAACTGAAATCTGTGTCAGTGGAGCAAGGACCCTTACTAGTAAAATCACAGATCCTTGAATAATTGAAGTATATATGCTTTGGTTGGTTTTCTACTTACTTAACAGAGCTTACAAATTATGTTTTCTTGCAATGCATCCTTTTTATATATTAATAGGAGGCCCTGGACGATCCACTATGCCAACCCCAGGAAACGCCGCGGCCTTCCGTGCTGCCCTCTGGACAAATATGGAGAAACTGATGGATCAGATTTGTGCTGCCTGTAGACAGGTATATAGGTTCATACAAGTTTCATGTTCTCTGTTTTCCCTGAGAAAAAAAAGACTGAAGATGATTATTCTTCTTTCTCTGTCTTTCAGGTTCAACATTTGCAAAAAGTATTAGCCAAAAAGAGAGACCCTGTTTCACATATTTGTTTCATTGAAGAAATAGTTAAGGTATGCTATTATGTTTTTAATGAAATTATAGTCATTAAGTGTGTGAAAAATGGGGAAAAAATGAACCAACATGGTTTTGATGTTGCTTTTCTTTTGGGTGACTTTAAGGCATGTATTTTAGAACCAGGGCTGACCGAGTCAATCTAGTACCTCAAGTACAACATTGGAATGAAATGAAACCTTTCTAAATGATCTGACAGTTAAATAAAGGAGGCTTACTTAGACACAGCAGGAGAAGGGGGATATTTAACAAGGATATTCAGTGAGGACATGATGGTGATTCAGCTCAGCATAGTTTCCTGTTGTTAGTTGGTCCTTAAGGTCTTTTGTACTCCGGTGACCAGAAAGGTCTATAAGATGTTTGTAGATATCACTTGCGTTGTGAAGTAGGTGTATTCAATGAATTTTTATTATAAATTTGTCTTAAACAAATCTAGTTTTCTCATTGGCAATTAAAGGAATTAAAGGACCGAGCTAAGACTAGCACTGATAGTATGCTTAAGGTTTTAGTACTTCTTAAACCTTCCTTTTCCATGTAGTATTTAGTTCCTAGTTTTAGCATCTCTAAGTTCTGTGAACTACGACTGTTC
>CM053623.1:119007962-119024659 GCA_028646595.1 Phalanger gymnotis
TGTATTCAATGAATTTTTATTATAAATTTGTCTTAAACAAATCTAGTTTTCTCATTGGCAATTAAAGGAATTAAAGGACCGAGCTAAGACTAGCACTGATAGTATGCTTAAGGTTTTAGTACTTCTTAAACCTTCCTTTTCCATGTAGTATTTAGTTCCTAGTTTTAGCATCTCTAAGTTCTGTGAACTACGACTGTTCCCTTGTCCTTTTGGGATCTTCACTCCCTCAGCTTTAGAGAGAGAGAGTTGAACTAAATGATCTTTTTAAGGTACCTTCCAGAAATTCCTGGGGTTACAGGATTTGGACAATCAGTTAAGTTTCTTTTTTCAGGTTATTTTAAGTCATTTAGTTCTCTATTTATCAGTTATATAAATTTTAAATGATTTGGAAAGAGACATACAAATACAAATTTTCTTGATTTTTAATTGTGTGAAAGAAAGAACAAGGTGCCTTTGTCAGCTTGAATTAGTCATTGTTATAAATTTATTGATGCCTTATATAATTAATATCATGTATTCATTTTCATAAGCAAGCATTGCACATGCAGGGTTTCATCCATCTGTTCTCTCAGCTTTGGCAGTCAACCCCAGATTAATCAGTTTTACTCTTTCCATATAGTGTCCCTGATATAAATACCTTTAGTTATCCATCCGTATGTAGAGTTTCTTTTCCATTTTGGAACAATTTGATTAATGTTATATTACTCTCCCACTATTGGTAATATTGAATCTGTTATAGCTGTTATAGTTTTTAAAAGCATGAAAATAATGTCTGTGAAGAAGAAATTTACTTGTATTACTAAACTAAAATATAGTATTCCCCCAAAATTTATGCCTATATAAATTATACTTAAATCACTTAAAATGTCTGTTATTTTTCTTTAAAATTATTTGCCTTTTAACAATCTATATCAGTTTTGTTTGGAAATATATTCTAAAACTTTCTGAAATATAAATTACCAGCAGTGTTGATTTTAAGTTGTTTGGTAAAAGCTCCCCTGTTTAGAGGATTTTGTTTGGGAAAAAATGTTTAGTCCCTTTTCAGCTTCAGTGAACAAGGGGGCTGATCCAGACAGAAGGTTAATCTGTTGTAGTTAGACTTTGAAGGCATTGAACCCTGAATATTGGGGAGTTGCTACACAGTTTACAGCAAAAAACCACAATTATCAATCATATCGACGTAGTAGATAGTATACTGAATCCCACTTCAGAAATCTAAGCAGCCGTATGACCATAGACAAGACATAGAACATCTCTGAGTCTCGTTTTCCTCATCCAAAGTGAGAGTATTGAGCTAGATAACCTCGCAGACCCTCTCTATCACTTAATGCCCCTTTGGGGGGGGGGTTACAGTTTGTCTGACTCTGGCTGATCAGACCAATATGAGCTTGGAATGCTCTACCACCTATATCAAAGGGACTGGGACCCTTAGCCTTCTGAACCACTAGTTATAAGACTTTTTAAAGAAAAGTTAGTCTTTGTGAAGTAGGAACTTAGGGAAAGCCAGGAAAAAATTAGCCCAGTCTGCATGACAGGGACCCTAATAGGTCTTGCTTCTCCTGTATCATAATAGCTATTTATATTTCCTAGGGCCTATCAGGGTGCCTAGCACATAGTAGGCATTTAAAAAATACTTATTGACTGACTGACGCAAAAGTACATTTTTTAAACTTAATACCTTTTATGCCTTTTGAATGTTATACAAGTAAAAGTCATGTAAATAATTCAAGATATCAGTAGTTGAAAGAATTTTTCTTCATCTGTAATAAGGTATCTGCTGAGAAAAGGATGCTTTTGTCAATGAAGTACATATCCAGCTAGCAATTGCCCTTCATTTTAGCAGAATCTTCCTGAAAGAGTTTTGTTGATTGCTTATCCCTTGAAAAATTTTTAGTAGATATATAAAGCAGTGAACAGACACTGTTTATTTCTACCAGCAGCCCAGGTTCTGAAAATATATTTTAGTACTAAAGGAAATGACAAAGACTCAAATTCAATGAAAGCTGAATTAATGAATTTTTTCTGTCTGTTTGGCAGTGTAGAAGCTAAACTAGGTTACATTCTTGGTTTTTTGCCAAGTAGGAAATGTGGAGATGTATCTTCAGTTTGTTTCTTCAGTTCATTTGTTAATGTAGGTCACTATAAACTTAGGCCAAATTTCCAAAGTCTGATTTCCATTTAGCAGGCTAACTTCTTTTCTACAGATATTTCTACTTTCAGAAATTTTTTTTTATTAATTTATTTTAAACTTCAATACTAAAATCTAAGTACACAGTATGGAAAGAAAAGAAAAACATTATAAACTTAATTACAAAATAAGAGAAGAAACAAAAAGCATTGACATTTCTACAGCAGAACTTGAGAAGATTCAAAATATACAGCAATAAATTTCCATTTCAAGAAAGCCTATATAACAAATACTACACATTGTGTTCAGAGCTGTCCATCTTTTCTTTGCTTCCTTCTAAGTTTTCTTTTATTCTCTGCTGTGTACTTTTTACTTTGTTCTTTTTTTCCTCCCTTCCTCCTCCCCACCCCCACCCAAAGAAGAGTGGAATTACACTTGTATACAGATAGATAAATAGATATAGATATCTATAATCCTACTCATATATAGACATATGCATTCACATGCATCTATGTAAGACTATACTATACTTGTTTGTCCTGTTTCTCCGAGGGTGTAACATCTTCCTTGATAAGACCAAATCTTTACTTATTTTTCTAAGTCCACCAACTTATCTTTTCATACAGCACAGCAATATTCCATCCTTATACTGTCTAGTTATTTTAAATCGTCTAAAACAATATTGATAAATATGGCTGACGTGTAGTGTAGTATACCTATTTTTCTCTTTTGATTAAATCTATTTTAAATTTAACTTTATCTGAGAGCATAATTACTACCCCTGCTTTTTTTCCCTAATAAATTCTACTCCTGATTTTTATTTTATGTTCGTGTGTCTCTCTTATTTCCTATCTCTTTTGGCTCCTCTGCTTTACTTCAACCTGCTACCTTGCCCTCCTAGTATTTTACCTACTCCTCCTCCAAAAATCCCTCCCTTATGCTCCTTTCCCCGTTCCCCTTCCCTTCTTGTTTTGATCTGAATTGAGATGACTTATAGCCTTCTAAATATGTTATTCCTTCTTTTATCCCATTCCCATTAATCCAGACACCCTTCTATATGCCCCCCCATACTATTCCCTTACCCTCTTATTTCCTTATAAGTTTGGAAGACTTTTATTCCCTTCTAAGTGTATGTATTGTTCTCTCTTTAACCCAGATCTAATGTGAGTAGGGTGCCCTCTAAAATTCCTTCTGTTATCCTCCCCACCTCACTTTTCCCTTTGTCTTCTTTCTTTCTGAGTTTTATATGTGTTTTCCCCTCTTTAACCTATTCTCGATGAGAGTAATGTTCTAGAACTACCAACCCTCCTCCCCCATCTAATTCCTATGTATCAGTTCTTGCTCTTGCACCGCATTTGTATAAGCGATTTACTCTTTTTGCCTTTTCCTAGACAGTATTACATTTTAGAATCACATGATACTCAGCTCTACCCCCATCTTTCTTTTGAACTACATATAGTTTACATTTCCTCATAGAAAAAGTAAACAGTCTGTCTTTATTGAGTCCCTTGTAATTAGTCTTTGATGTTTACCTCATATTTCTCTTGGGTCTTGTATGTCAAATTTTCTATTAAGTTCAGGTCTTTTTGCAATAAAATCCCAAAAGTCTGGCAGTTCATTATGTCCATTTTTCCCATTCAGGATTATACTTAACTTTGCTGGGTATGATATTTTTGGCCAGAAACCCAGTTCTTTTGCTCTTTGATATATAGTGTTCCAAAACATGCAGTCTTTTAGTGTAGCCACTGTTAGGTCCTGTGTGATTCTAATTGTGACTCTACCATATTTGAATTGTTTTTTCTTGTTTCTTGTAATATTTTCTCTTTGGACTGGGGGTTTCTGAATTTAGCTATGATATTCCTGTAGGCTTTCCTTGTAAGATCACTTTCAGGTGATGATTGGTGTATTTTTTTCTCTTTCTACTTTCCACTCTTGTTCTACCACTTTAGGATAATTTTCTTTAATTATTTCTTGTATTATTGTATCAAGATGCTTTTTCTGAAAGTAGCTTTCAGGTAATCCAAATATTCTTGTTTTCTCTTCTTGATCTGTTCTCTAGATTGGTTGTTTTTCTTATGAGATATTTCACATTCTTGTCTATTTTTTATTCTTTATATTTTGTTTTATTATTTCTTGGTCTCATAACTTTGCTGGCTTCCTATTGCCCAATTCTGATTTTTCAAGGAGTCATTTTCTTCCTTATGATTTTGGATCTCCTTTTCCAGTTGGTTAACATTTTTTTCATAATCTTCTTTTTCTTGAATTTTTCTTATTTTTTTTTTTAATTTTCTCACTCTCATTTGACTTTTAAAGTCTTTTTTTAAGTTCTTCTGTGAATTCTTTTTGGGCAGGTGACTAGGTGACATTACTCTTTGGCGTAAGAGAGGGATTTTTTTTGCTTCAGTATTCTCCTCTGCAGATGAACCCTGGTCTTTTTTTCCATAATGACTTTCTATGTTTGGGTTCTTTCTACTTTGCCTGCTCATTTATTTTTATTTTTTGTTTATAGCAACTAGTTGTAGTCATCTATAGCCCTGGGGTATGAGGTTGGTACCTCTGGCCTCAGATCCTCCTTCAGATCTCCCCTCTGGCCTGGAACCAAAACCAAGAAATCTGCCCTCCTATAAGTGCCCAGCCATCAGCGTCCAGCCCCATGGCTTCTATACTCATTGGGCATGTGCTGGTTCCTTCTCACCCAGGTCAGCATCTAGGCAGCATAGCTAGGCCTAGTGTCCGTTCCGTCAGCAGAGTTTCTCTCAATCTTCCCCTGCTTAGATGCTAGACTACTCACACTGTCCCAGAGGTAAAAGTTTCTATGGCTGGTGCTGAGGCTACCTCCCAACTCAGCTAGTCCCAGGGCTTGCCACTTGCTGTTTCCTTGGAACTAGCCTGGAGGTGTTTACACTTTACAGGGTCCAAACCTCAGTCCTGGGATTTTTCTTGCATTCTTCTGTTCTGCTCTAGCTTTTGTGTATTTTTACTAGTCTGCTTTCTCCCTGAGGTGCAATTTTGTCTTGTTTGGGGGGGGGGGGGGAAATCTAGAGAGCTTGGAATTTTCTGACCTACCCTGCCACCTTCCCAGAATCCTCTCTCCCAGAAGTTTAATTGTTAATAATTTTTCTTCTGTTGTTCTACTTCATTACATCTATCTTTTATAAAAATTTTCATACCTTTTAATTCACAACTACTTTGAAGGAGACTGAATTTTACCAATACTATTTAAACTCCAAAAATTACATTTTTTCTCATGGAAAAATAAAAACAATGGCCAGTTCTTTTTATCCAAAATAAATTTATACTGTTAGATATCTAGTTTTTATTCTGCTAGTGTTATTTCAAATTCAGCTCTATTATTTAAATGCCAGTAATCTTGGCATCTTGGGTAGAGTAAATAACCCCAAAATTCCTACAGATTTCCTCTTTGATTTTATTGACATTGTTAGTTTAAAATATTTATAAAATATTAAAATAACTTGATATCAATCTTTCCAGATGCAATCCAGCACCCTCTATTTCTCCTGTTCAGTTCTGAGCTCAGCACATTGACTATTTTATGTTTATTCAAGATATATTTATTTACTAATGGACTACCTCAATAGGTTGTCCATGCAACTGCATAGTAGTTGGGATAGTAGTTGTTCTTCATCCACTTGGTTTTTTTCCTGTTTGATTGGTTAGGCTAAACTCATTTGAGTAATTGTGACTATTTTTTCTTGAATTCCATATTTTATTATTTAATATTTTTAGTTTTCAGCATTGATTTCCGCAAGATTTTGCGTTATAAATTTTCTCCCTGTTTCTACCCTCCCCCCCCTCCAAGATGGCATATATTCTGATTGCCTCATTCCCCGGTCAGCCCTCTTTTCTGTCACCCCACTCCCTCCCATCCCTTTTCCCCTTACGTTCTTGTAGGGCAAGATAGATTTCTATGCCCCGTTGCCTGTATATTTTATTTCCCAGTTGCATGCAAAAAAATAACTTTTTTTTTTGAGAATCTGCTTTTAAAATGTTGAGTTCCAAATTCTCTCCCCTCTTCCCTCCCCACCCACCTTCCCTAAGAAGGTAAGCAATTCAACTTAGGCCACACATGCATCATTATGTAAAATAATTCCACAATACCATGTTGTAAAAGACTAACTATATTTCCCTCCATCCTATCCTGTCCCCTTTTATTCATTTTTCTCCCTTGACCCTGTCCCTTTTCAAAAGTGTTTGCTTTTGATTACTTCTTACCCCATCTGCCCTCCCTTCTGTCATCCTCCTTTTTTATCCCCTTCTCCCTACTTTCATGTGGGGTAAGATACCCACTGGAGTGTGTATGTTATTCCGTTCTCAGGTCAAATCCGATGAGAGCAAGATTCACTCATTCCCCTTTACCTGCCCCCTCTTCCCTCCCAATAGAACTGCTTTTTCTTGCCACTTTTGTGCAAGATAACTTCTCCCATTTTGTCTCTCCCTTTCTCCCTCTCAATATATTCCTCTCTCATCCTTTAATTTAATTTTCTTTTTTTATGTATCATCCCTTCATATTCAATTATATATATATATATATTATATATATATGTATATGTTCTCTTCAGCTCCCCTAATACTGAGAAAGGTCTCATGAATTGCACACATCATCTTTCCATGTAGGAGTATAAACAAAACAGTTCTAATTTAGTAAGTCCTTTATGATTTCTCTTTTTGCTTCTCTTGATTCTTGTGTTGGAAAGTCAAATTTTCTATTCAGCTCTGGTCTTTTCACTGAGAAAGCCTGAAAGTCCTCTATTTTATTGAAAGTCCGTATTTTGCCTTGGAACATGATACTCAGTTTTGCTGGGTAGGTGATTCTTGGTTTCAATCCCAACTCCTTTGACCTCTGGAATATCATATTCTAAGCCCTTTGATCCCTTAATGTGGAAGCTGCTAGATCTTGTGTTATCCTGATTGTGTTTCCACAAAACTCAAATTGTCTCTTTCTGGCTGCTTGCAGTATTTTCTCTTTGACTTGGAAACTCTGGAATATGGTGACAATATTCCTAGGAAGTTTCTTTTGGGCATCTTTTTCAAGAGGCCAATGGTGGATTATTTCAATTTTTATTTTACCCTCTGACTCTAGAATATCAGGGCAGTTCTCCTTGATAATTTCTTGAAAGATGATATCTAGCCTCTTTTTTTGATCATGGCTTTCAGGTAGTCCAGTAATTTTAAAATTATCTCTCCTGGATCTGTTCTCCAGGTCAGTGGTTTTTCCAATGAGATATTTCACATTGTCTTCCATTTTTTCATTCCTTTGGTTCTGTTTTATAATATCTTGATTTCTCATCAAGTCACTAGCTTCTACTTGCTCCAGTCTAATTTTTAAGGTAGTACTTTTTTTCAGTGGTCTTTTGGACCTCCTTTTCCATTTGGGTAATTCTGCCTTTCAAGACATTCTTCTCCTCATAGGCTTTTTGGAGCTCTTTTGCCATTTGACTTAGTCTGTTTTTTAAGGTGTTATTTTCTTCAGCATTTTTTTGGGTCTTCTTTAGCAAGTCATTGACTTGTTTTTCATGATTTTCTTGCATCACTCTCATTTCTCTTCTCAATTTTTCCTCTACTTCTCTTACTTGCCTTTCCAAATCCTTTTTGAGATCTTCCATGGCCTGGGAGCAGTTCATGTTTTTCTTGGTGTCTTTTGATGTAGGCTCTTTGACTTTGTTGACTTCTTCCGGCTGTATGTTTTGGTCTTCTTTGTCACCAAAAAAAGATTCCAAAGTCTGATTCTCAATCTGGGTCCATTTTTGCTGCCTGTTTATGTTCCCAGGCAATTACTTGACCCTTGAGCTTTTTGTCAAGAATAGAGAGTACTTTGTCCCAAGCTTTAAGGGCCTTGTGCTGCTATTTTCAGAGCTACTTCTCCACAGCAAGCTCTGCCACACCAGCGTTCCTCCTCCCCCAAGAACTGCCAGCCCTCAACCCCCAACCCAGACTGTTACTCAGATCCAAGCAGGCTCTGCACTCCAGCTCTGATCCTCCCCTTAAATCCTCTCACCAGGTGGGCCTAGGGCCAGAAGCAACTGCAGCTGGAAGCAGCTCCAGAGTGCACCACTTCCATGCCACTGGGCTGGGGCCCATAGTGCACTCCTTTCACTCCATTCTAGCAGTTCTGCCCACTAACCTTTTGTGTTTTCTTTGGCATTTGTGGGTTGAGACGTCTGGTAACTGCCACAGCTCAGTGATTCAGGTCCATACTGCCTGTTCAGCCTGGCACCCAGTCTGGTTTGTCCTGGCGCGGCCCAGGCTGGGCTGTACTTGCCCTGCTCCCAGCTCCGTGCGATAGACCCTTCCCCGCAACCATCCAGGCTTTCTTGGGCTGGAGCCCTGCTTCCCTCTGTTAATTCGTGGGTTCTGCAGCTCTAGAATTTGTTCAGAGCCATTTTTTACAGGTGTTTGGAGGGATTTTGGGGAGAGCTTAAGGAAGTCCCTGCTTTCCAGCTGTCATCTTGTCTCTGCACCCAATATTTTTCAATTATGACTTTTACAATGTCAAGGACCTTATTGTCTCCAAGAAAGAATAACCCATTTTTAAAAAAAATATTGATATTCTTTTGGTCATGCTATGTCTGTGAATGAATAAACCAGCAAGCATTTGTTAAATACCTACTAAGTGGCAGTAACTGTGCTGTATATTATAGATACAAAGACAAAAGATGAAACAACCCCTTTTAAAGGAGATTATGTTCTGTCAAGGAGATAACATGTCTACATGTAAAAATATATAGAAGAAATATGCACAGAACAAAACAAAGACAAGACAGGAAGAGAGGACACTAGCTTTTGAATGCTTAGAAAATATTTCATGTAGAAGGTGGGACTTGAACCATATGCTCTTTTGAGGAAGCAAGAAATTCTGTTAGGCCAAGGTAAGGAAGTCAGTGTGCTCCTGCCAGTGCAAAGGAACAAAGCTGTTATATGTAATACTGTATGTAAGAAGCAAAAAGAAGTCCAATTTGACTGAACAACATAGTATGGAAAGGGGAATGATATATAATGAGGCTGGAGAGATCGTTTAGGTCCTAATCATGAAGGAGTTTTAATACCAAATGCAGTTGTTTATATTTTATGCTAGTGACAGTGGGGAACCACTGGACTTTATTGAGTAGGGTGGTGAAACAGTCAGATGTCTTATTAAGGAAAATCTCTTTAGCAACTGTGTGTGGTAGGAAAAGATTTGAAGAAAGCCAATTAGAAAGTTATTGTAGCAACCATCAAGATAAAGGCCTAGACATTTTCTCTAATGTTCATGACCTCCCAAACCTCTCCAAAATGGGAATTATGAGACAAAGATAAAATAGTTTTGACTATCTTCCACAACCTAGGACAGGGACCCAAACAAGGTAAAAACTGAGTAAACTAATAGTAGAGAAGACCAGTATTCCCAAACCCCTAACATGCTCTTACCTAGGAGCAGAACTCAACCCTGTACCTCGAATGTTCTGTCCACCCCCATGCCTCCACTCCAGTGCTGTGGAGATCCAAACTTCTGACAGCAGAAATTTGCTTGGATTGTACTGACAGTGTGGCAGCACCGTCCTGTACAACAGAGCTTGGCCAAAGAGTGGAGAGAAGGAGGAAAGGGAAGTAGGCATGTGTCTTTTGTTGGAATAGAACTCAACTCTACACTCCAACTTCTTACCCACTCATCCCACCACTACCACCAAGACTGTAGACATCCAATTCCACACTGCAGTTTGCTTGGGCTATGATAGCAGCATGGCACCACTCTGTGTCATTGGGCCATAGAACTGAGGAACAGAGGGAAAGGGGTAGGATATGTGTGAAATTCCACTAACCCCAAGGTTTTGTGCGCAGCATCCAACTTTAGTCCAGTCCTATCCCAATAGTCACATGGGACAGAAACTGAAATTAGGGGAGCTGGTTGAGTGTTGTGAGATTTTGTCCCTAGGGACACTACCCTAAAAGGGGAGGGAATCAGAAAGTGAGTAATAGGGAAAAATAGGGAGAAAAGGCCTGAAATTACCAAAGATCTTAGGAGGAAAAAACTTAAAGAACTTCAACATAAGCAGATAAACCAACAAGGAAGATGTTAATAGCAGAAGAAACTATGGTCTTCAGATCAAGGGAAAGAATTCAGCCATCTGTGAATAAGTATCATAAGACAAACGAAAATGAATCAACTGCCTTGTAGATTACCAAGAGAACATGGCATCACAGCAAGATGTTCCTGAATGATTTAAAAGAAAAATAAGCTTTATGAAAGCAGAATTTATGGCATATATAGCCAAAGTAATTGTCAGGGTAGAAAAACTAGAACCCATGGTTGAAAATCTCATGAAAGAAATGAGAGAGAATAGCTGATTGTCTTTAAAAGCAAAAAGCAATGATATTAAAAGAAATCATCATCTCCATACTAACAAAACATATTAATCTCAAAGACAGGAGGCATAGAGACTATTTAAGAATCATAAGTCAACAAGAACAAGACAAGTTAAAAAACCTGAACATTATGTTGCAAGTAATAATTCAAGAAATATGCCCAGAACTTCTGAACACAGGAAACATAGTTCCAATTGAAAAAAATCCACATATCTCTTCTAGAAAAACAAACAAACCTTAGGCTATAAACTCCAAGACAAGTAGGGATTGAATTTAACACTTCCACTTATGAACAACAGATTCTTCAAGAGACCTGGAGAAAGACCTTCAAATATTAAGGAAACAAAATAGCAGTAACACAAAACTATTCCATGCCTGCCAGAAATCACAGGAGAAAATGGACTATTTTTTTTTTTCTGGAGAGCAGAGGAGCTTAAGGTGCAGCCCAAAGTGACTATGCTGGAAATCTGAGCCTAACTATAAATGAGATAAGATAGATGTCCCATGAAAAAAAGGAGATAACCTAAATGATTCCTAGAGAGAAAAACAGATCTGAATAAACTATTTGCTTCTCAAACACCCCAGACATTAGAAATACAAGAATGGTAAATAAATGCAGCAACCAAGGAAACTAACAACAACAAAGCGGCCATTATGGGACTTATTTTTAAATATATACAAGCTGACAATGGTGAAAGCAGAAGTCAAATAGAAGTAATGGTGGGAAAACAAGTCTGAAACAGCATGGACTAAATCTCATCACCCTGCTTATAGATTAATCAGTGGTTTTTTGTCAGACTAAATTACATATGGGAAGGCTTACAAAAGGATGAAGTGAGGAAGAAAACAGAGGAAAATGTGTGATGTTTCTTATTTAAGTCAAAGGCTAAGAATGAAGTGGAAATAATTCTTGTAGTCTTTCAGAAAAAGAGAGCGTATAGGAACCAAAGAGAGAGATTGAAAAAAGGAGAAAAAGAAAGGGAAAAATCTTGTTTCAGTAGTGAAAGGAGTTAACACTGATGAATATTCCTGTGGGAGAAGAGAAATATTCTATAAAGACAGAGAGCTTTCCATTGGGTATTAACTTCAGAAATTTGGTAGGAGAATGAGATTCTTTCCTTAGAAGAAGGAGAATCAAAGCTCCTGGAGGCAACTGAACAACCAGAAGTATGGGAGGGCATGAACCCAGGGAAGATATTTAGAAGCAAATGGAAAAAATGTCAAAAAGTAGGGCAGAAGTCAATAATGAACTGTAATAGCAAGGATATAGGAAGATTCCTAGCATGAAATTATAGTCTCCCTATCACCTGCAAGTATTGGTATTTCTAAGAGTGAGGCACAACAGGAGAAAAGGAGAAGGCTAAGTTCTAGTATGCAATGTCAGAATCTGTTTAGAAAAAAAGAACTCAAAATAGGTAACTGAAAAGTTTTAGTTCAATGAGGAATACAGAGAATAAAGAAGCACTAAATAAGTATAAAGGCCATGAACCAAGGAAGAGACTCTAGCATAGGCAGAAAGGAAATATAAAAAATAAAGAGAATGAGAAAAAGAAATGGTTTTTAGGAAAAGGCAGAATAAATGAAATATAAAAACTAACAGTAAACAAGTTAAATACAAAGGGGAGTTCTACTTAGCTGAGAAGGGGAAAAAGAGGAGAAGGATTAAATGAACAGATAAAAGCAAGCAAGAAAAAAGAACTAATTAGCAAAACTAGGGAAAGAGGTAATAAGTGAGAATGTGAGAGGAAGATTGGTGGTCAGGAGAGAAAAGCTAGTAGGAATAGAGTTAGTTTAACACAGATTAAGCTAGAATAATTACAGAAGTAGATTTTGTTTTTTAAGGGGAAAGGTAAAGAAATCCTAATTTGTTAAAAAAAAAAAAAAAGCAAATACAAATGAAAAAAACCCACAACAGCAATCTAATACTAGAGACAACTGGAAGAAAAAATATAAACTTAATCCTCATAACTTTAAATATCAGTGGATTAAGCAATCCAATAAAAGAAAAATGTATGACAAATTGGATAAGAAAACAAAATCCCACAATATGTTGCTTACAAGAAGCACATTAAAAAAAAAAGATGTGCACAGAATAAAAATGAGGGAAAGGAAAAAATTTACTATTCCTATTTTTTTACAAAATACTATTTGCTCTTACTCTTTTTACTATTTACTATTTTTATGACAATTTACTATTATAAGGAGAGTAATAGTAAATAGTATCAAGTGAATCCAAAAAACTAGAAATTACATTTTTTGGCAAAATAAAAATAGGCGTTCAAAACCTGAAAGAAAAAATAAACAAAGTAACCATAGACAAACCAATATCAATATTACACTTATATACTCTAAATGTGTTGATATCTAAATTCATAAACTGAGCTGCAGCAAGATACAGAGTAACACAATAGTGACAGAAAATTTCACTGTCCCTTTCTCAGTTTTTGTCACGTCTAACACAAAGATAAAGGGAAAATGTAGAAGTGAACAAATTGCCAGAGAAACTAGAGCAAAAAGACTTATGGTGTTTCCTAGATAATAGACTCAGTATTTCTCAGTATCATGTGAAATTTTTATAGAAATTGACCATGTATTAAGGGATAGAGATATTTCAAACACATGTAAAAAGGCAGAAATGGAAAATATATCTACTACAGACCATTATACGATAAAAATATTAATTGATGTAGGGACCAGAATAAAAACACACAGACCCAAGTGGATGAATGAATCAAAAAGCAAAAATCAGGTAAAAGAAAATTATAATGACAAAACAATATACCAAAATTTCTGAGATGCAACAAAAGCAGCCTTTAGGGGAAAAATCATAGCCCTACAAGCATATATTAACAACACAGAAAAATAGATAATTAATGAATTGAATATAAATTTGAAAAATCAGAAAGCCAACAAATAAACCTAAAAGAAACACAAAAGAGAAGATGTTAACAATGAGAGGAGAAATAAACTGTAAACCAAAAAGACCTATGAAAATGGTAAAACTGGAAATTGGTTCTTTGAAAAGACTAATAAAATTGTTAAACTTTTATCCAATCTTATTAAAAAGGAGAGTTCAAAAAATCAAATCAACAACGTAGCAAATGAATAAGGTAAAAATCACAATAAAACTAGAAGAAATAAAAGAGTAGTCAGAACCTATTAATGTACAGTTATACACTAACAGACTTGGGAACACAAAAGAAATAGGGGAAAATCTCAAAAATACAAACTCCCCAAACTAGGAGAATACCAAATACAGATCTTAAGTAAGCCAATAGCAGAAAAGGATATAGACCTAGCTGTATAAAGAAAAAAAACTCCTGGTCTTGATGAATTCATATGCAAATTCTGTCAAACTTTTAAAGAACAAGTAGTACTCACACTACACAGATTTAATCAGAAATTGAGAAACACCTACCAGAATCCTTTTAGGAGACAAATACACTCCTAATATCTAAACCAGAGAAAGATAAAACACAAGAGTTACAGACCAATATCATTTTTGTTGTTATAAGTCACCTAGCTGCTGCAGTAGGTAGAGTTCTGGGCCTGGAGTCAGGAAGACCTGAGTTCAAATCCAGCCTCAGAAACTTACTAGCTGTTGACCCTGAGCAAGCCACTTAACCCTATTTGTCTCAGTTCTTCATCTGTAAAATGAGCTGGAGAAGGAAATGGCAAACTACTCTAGTATCTTTGCCCCCAAACCCCCAAATGAGGTCATGAAGACTCAGGCATGACTCAACAACAACAGCTTCATGACTCCAAGTCCAGTACTCTAGCCAATGTGATACTAGCTGCTTAATTTATGCTTTTAAAAAACCCTACAAAATTATACATAGAGAGACTTTTTTATAATATTACAAAAAAAATCTAAAACCTAAATCAAGCATCATATGCAATGACATATAGATACTTTCCCAGTAAATATGGCAGTAGAACAAGGCTTCCCACTCTCTCCACAGTTATTTTATGTTTCTGCAAATAACAGCAACAAGATAAGAGAAGTTAAAGGCATAAAAGTAGTGAAAAGAATAAATCAGACTTTCCTATTTTGCTGATGATGTGATAGTATACGTGGAAAATGAACAAAGATACTAACTGAGATTATAATAAATAGCTTCAGCAAAGTTGTAGGCTACAGAATAAACCTTCAAAAATCAACTGCATTTCCATTGAATAGTAACAAAATCTAAGAGACAATAATAGAAAGGGAAATTCCATTATAAATAACTACAAAATGTATGGAGTATTTGGGAATTAATCTTGTGTATATCCATTTATAAAATGCTCCTTAAAGGAAATAAAGAACTTAAATCATAGGAGCAATATTCATTGTTCATGGGTGGGCTGTGCCAGTATAATAAAAATGGAAACAGTGCTAGTTAATATATACTCTTAATGCTATACCAATCAAAATGTCAAAGATTTTATACAACTTGATAAAATAATAACAAAATTCATTTAGAAAAACCAAAGATGTGAAATATCAAAAGAAATGATAAAAACAAATAGAGGCAAAGTGGAAATAACACTCCAGACCTCAAACATGTTATAAAGCAGCAGTCATCAAGCCATCTTGTATTAGTTTAGAAATAGAGAACTAGATCGATGGAACAGACTAGACAAGGGAGAATCAGACACATTGGAACTCAACAATTCAGTGTTTGATAAAGCAGAACTCTTAAATTACTTAGGAAAGACTCATTTGATTCTTTCTTAAAAAGCTGTAGGAAAATTGGAAAGCAGTCTACCAGAAGTTAGGCTTTTGACCAACACCTTATGACATATTACATAATACATACTAAATGGATATATGAATTTGAGATAGACATATTTTATTTTTTTTATTTTAATTTATTTTTAATATGTTTAGTTTTCAGCATTGATCCTCACAGGCGTCCAAACCACAAATTTTCTCCCCATTTCCACCCCCCCCCACACTCCAAGATGACACACACTCTGCATATTTTACTTAAAAAAAAAATTAGAAGAGAAGCAGATTTTATACCTCTCACACCTATGCGTAGGAAATACATTCTTAACCAAAGAATAGATGTAGTTACAAAGAAAAAATAGATAACTTTGACTATATGAAATGGAAAAATTTCTGTGTAGATAAAATTAATGCACCTAGAATAAGAGAAACAGGGGGCGGAGCCAAGATGGCGGCTGGAAAGCAGGGACTAGTGTGAGCTCCCAACCAAGTCCCTCCAAAAACCTATAAAAAATGGCTCTGAACCAATTTTAGAACTGCAGAACCCACAAAATAGCATAGAGAAGCAGGGCTCTAGCCCAGGACAGCCTGGATAGTCTCTGGGTAAGGTCTATCCCGCACAGAGCTGGGAGCAGAGGGGAGCAGAGCTGAGCGGAGCAGAGCCCAGAGTGGGCGGCGCAGACCAACCAGACCAGGAGTTGGACGGAGCATGCCCTAGCGCCCTGAATCAGTGAGCTGTGGCAGTTACCAGACTTCTCGACCCAAAAACAGCAAAGACAACAGAGTACGTTAGTGGGAAAAGCTGCTGGGGATGGGGATAGAGTTTGCGGTTCAGCCACCACCCCAGGGGGCAGCAAAAGTGGGGCAGCTACAGAACTAGAGCTGGAGTTGCTTCTGGTCCCAGGCCCACCTGGTGGGAGGAATTAAGTGGCAGATCAGAGCAGGAGTGAAGAGCCTGCTGAAGACCTAAGACCAGTCTGGGTTGGGGGTTCTTGGGGAAAGAGGAGTGCTGGTGTGTCAGAGCTGGCACATCCCCTCAAGCTTGGAACATAGAACTCTTTAGTTTACAAGCAGTCATACCCTGCTGAAGAGCTCAAGGGTCAAGTGAGTTGGCTGGGAACATGGCCAGGCAGCCAAAACACACACAGATTCAGTCTTAGACTCTGGAATCCTTCTTTGATGACAAAGAAGACCAAAACATACAGCCAGAAGAAGTCAACAGAGTCAAAGAGCCTACACAACAAAAGCCTCCAAGAAAAACGTGAACTGGTCTCAGGCCATGGAAGAGCTGAAAAGTGGTTTGGAAAAGCAAGTTAGAGAAGTAGAGGAAAAATTGGGAAGAGAAATGAGAAGGATGCAAGAAAACCATGAAAAACAAGTCAATGACTTGCTAAAGGAGACCCAAAAATATACTGAAAAATATACTGAAGAAAACAGCACCTTAAAAAATAAACTTACCCAAATGGCAAAAGAGCTCCAAAAAGCCAATGAGGA
>CM053623.1:119025159-119065408 GCA_028646595.1 Phalanger gymnotis
GGGAGAGAATTTGGAACTCAACATTTTAAAAAATCGATGTTCAGAAACAAAAACAAAAAAGTTTTTGCATGCAACTAGAAAATAAGATACACAGGCAATGAGGTGTAGAAATTTATCTTACCCTACAAGAAAGAAAGAGAAAAGGGGATGGGAGGGGAGTGGGGTGACAGAAGAGAGGGCTGACTGGGGAACAGGACAACCAGAATATATGCCATCTTGGAGTGGCGGGGAAGGTAGAAATGGGGAGAAAATTTGTAATTCAAACTCCTGTGAAAATTAACGCTGAAAACTAAATATATTAAGTAATAAAAAAATTAATAATAATAATAAAAGAATAAGAGAAACAGTTGAGTGGGGAAAATATTTTTGTGTCAAATTTCTCTGAAAATGATTTGATGTCCAAGATATATAAACAATTAACAAAAGCCGTATACATATATATACATATATATATATACACACATATATATACATGCACAAATGTGTATATATATTTATATATGTGTGTATGTGTATATGTGTGTGTGTACATATTTATATATATATGTATATGTGTATATATATATAGAGAGAGAGAGAGAGAAAGAGACAGACAGACAGACAGTGATGACAAAATCCATTCTCCAGTAGGTAAATGGTCAGTGGATATGAAGAAATAGTTCTCAAAAGAATTGCAGAGTATTAAGAAGCATGTGAAAAAATGCTTAAAGTCTCTAATGGTAAGAGGAATGCAATCAAAAGAAAAGCACAGTTTCAGTTCATACCTTGAAAAGTGGCAAAGATGACAACAGTCAATTTTGGAGGGTTCTGGAAAGATAGGCCTACTGGTACATTATTGGTGGAGCTGTGCTTTTGTACATTTTGGAAAACAGTTTGGAATTATGGAAATAAAATTACTAAATTACTAAAATGTCCACGCCCCTATGATTCCATTGCCAGACTTATACTACATCAGGGTCCCAGATAAGAAGAAAGTCCATATATATGCTGAAATATTTATAGTAGTCCTCTTAGTGATAGCAAAGAATTAGGAACAAAGTTGATATTCCTCATCAATTGTGGAATGAGCAAACAAATCATGAATGGTAGGGAATATTACCATGCTATAATAAAGTATGAATGTGAAGAATACAGAGAAGTTCGGGAAGATCTACTTGAACCAATGAAGAGTGAAGTAAGCAGATCCAAGAAAACAATTTACACAATGATTTAATAGTGTAAATAGAAAAAAACAACCACATATAGACCAAAAGAAGTAAATGGTGCAAAATTTTAAAGAGCAATCATGACTTAAAAGAAGAAATATGAGGAGATACTCCCACCCAGTTGCAGAGGAAGGAGAGCCATATGTGTTGCACATTGCACTTATTATCAGATATTTTTGAGGTATTGCTCAATTATGCTGATTTTTTTCCTCTTGTGTTTTAAAAAACCCATTTTTTAAAAAAAAAATGAGATAGTTCTTTCAGAAAGAGAAGGAGAGGAATACTAGGGGGAAAATATGGTGAGTAAAAACAAAATACATTAATAAAAACTTATTTTTCAATATATTTTTTTCTTTCATTAAACATTTCCCAAATACATGTAAAACATCTAACATTCATTTTTAACATTTTGAATTCCAAATTCTCTTCCGCCCCTTAAGAAGGCAAGCAATACATCAATTATATGTGAGAAGTCATGCAAAATATATTTTATATTAGCCATGTTGCAAAAGAAAACACACAAAATAACAAGAAAAATAGAGTTTAAAAAGTGTGCTTCAATCAGCACTAAATTCATCAATCCTAAAAATTTATTTTAAAAGAAAAGAAAGTTATTGCTATGTTCCAAACAAGAGGTGATGAGGCCCAGAATTAGGTTGGTGGGTATGTGGGTAGAAGGAGAAGAACATGTACAAGAAATGTTGTTAAGATAGAAATAACATGATTTGGCAACAGATTAGATATGTGGGGTGAAGGAGAATGAGGAGTTGAGGATGATGCCAAGGTTACAACCTTAAGTACTAGTAAACATGGCGTTGCCCTTGATAGAAAAAAGGAAGTTCATTTGAAGAGGTAATGAGTTCTATTTTGGACAGGTTGAGTTTGAAATGTCTCTAGCACATCCAGTTTGAAAAGCCTAGTAGGCAGTTGGTATTTCAGGACTGAAGCTCAGAAAGGAGACTTCATGAAGATGACACTAAACCCATTTTAAAAACATTAATATTCTTCTGATAATGATTTTTCAAGTGGTGCTATTTATTTTCAAATCATGGGACACAATGTCAAAAATTTCAGGTTACTCACAGAGTTATAAAATAACAAGACTTCAAGGTTTGTTCATTGTTAGGAAAACGTAGATCACAAACGAGAACAATTAAAATCATTATATCAATATATGCAGAAAATATTTTGACAATATACAAGATACATTTCTGTTTAAAAGAACACTAAAAGCATAGAAATAAATGGATTTCTCCTTTATGTGGTATTTAGTATCTGTCTAATACCAAGAGTCAGTATTATAGCTTCCCAGTAAGATGAGGAACATATTAAGGATTTTCATGTTCACCAGTGCTATTCAACCTATTGCTAGAAATGCTACCTATATTAAAAAGATAACATAAAATTATGGGAATAAGCATAGTTTAAGGAGACACAAAATTATCACTTTTTGCAGATGCCATGTTTGTTTTCTTAGAGAACCTGAGAAAGTTAGTTAAAAATTTATTGAAAGAATGATCTTTAGCCACATATCAGGCTATAAAATTAATCCAAATAAATCATCACCACAACCTAGAAAGAAGAGATAGAATAACTACAGTATAAAATATAAATGAAAACAAACTTATGAAATACTTGAGGGTGCAACATTCACAGAGGAATTATTTGAATACAATTACAAAACACTTTATATAAATAAAAACAGACCTAAGCAATTGGAAAAAATATTAATTTTTCATAAGTAGGCTTAGCCAATCTAAAGAAATACAATACTACTTAAATTAATTTACTTATTCAGTGCAATAACAGTCATATTACCAAAGGACTACTTCACAGAGGAAAAGACATTAATGAAATATCTGAGTGAAAATAGACTATAATATTTCCAATGACAACTTGCAAGTGAAAATATGAAATATTCTGCATAGGTGTGAGTGGGAAAATATATGGGTCTCATGTAGAAGTGGTGAGGAATAACATATATACTACCTTTGCGCTCCTTTGGTATTAACAGAAGGTAAAAGATCTAAAGGAAAGCTACTTTTCAGTGGTTGTGCCATGGAAGATTTATGGGAGGGTTTGAATAAGAATTGCACAGGATGAGAAGGCATTGATGGGTTTTAATATGCACCGCAAAAAGAGCATCTGTTTGCTGATGCATTGAATTGTGAATTATTTAGCTAAAATCATGTATTTTTAAAATATAAAACATTTAAATGCAGCTTTTGCTTTTTTGCATTGCTTTTATGAGCATATTTTTAAACCCTACTCTGGTGAGGGCTCAAAATTGTATTACATGGATACCAACTGATGAAGCTTTTTAAAATAAATTTGTAAATTTATGCCATAAGAGAAAAAATTAAAATCAAGGTAATTTCTTTGAAATCTCATGCCTTCATTGGAATGTATTCATCTGCATTATTAATGCAATTAATATTATCGCTTTAAAGTATCTATTATGTTTTATTTAATCAGTATATGCTAAAACATTAAATATTTATGTGTTCAACAATATTTCTTTCTCACTTCCCTGTTTAGTGATAGATTTTCTTAATAACCTATTATTTAACAGTTATGTTGCCATAGAAATAATGAAAATTAATTTTTGTTAAGTCTTTTTTAGTCTTCTCATTAAAAGTATTAAATCATTTCACTTTCTCTGTTGAATTAAAGAAAGTTCAGTTGTTTTCTTTAATTCCTAGATTGAAATGTTGGTATTTGTCAGGAATTTTGATTACAGATAATAGAGACTGCTTCATCCATTAGTACCCAGAGCCCTCTTTCAGGAACCTTTGGCAAATACTGTAGTAATGATAGTCTCTTCATCATTGTACATGATCAGTGTTCTTCAGGTTGAAGGCAAAATATCCAAGTTCAAATAGGAAAATTGGGTTAGGTATGGGGGAAGACCATAACAGTGAACATGAGGTATGACAAACCTAAGAAAAATATATCTCTGTCCTCCCACTTAACAATGGAACTAGTTGTTATCCCAGTTGCCAGCTTGGGTTTTTTAGTTTATTATATTTATGCAAATGCGGCACAAGCCCCCATCCAGTTCATTCTTCACCCAAAGCAGAAATCATAAATCAGATATCAAAGCATTCAGATGTGACAGAATAGCAAAGTGAATCAATCATAGAGAAAATCTAGTAGTAGATGCATTCTCAGTTCTTGTGTCATAAATGAAAGGCCACAATCTGCTACCACTCCTCCCCCAGCACTAGTGGGGAAGAGAATCCTTTTTTTAACCCAAATTCTGTTCTGAGGGAATCAAGGATTATGCTGCATTTGGACACCAGTCACATCTCTGTCTCTCAGAAGTGGTGAATGCCTTGCTGCCCCTTAACTGTGCTTCTTTCTGCTTCCTTAGCATAGCCTTAGACCTCCTGTTCCTACTGCTGTTTCATTCCACCTCTGGGGCCATAATTCATTGCTTTTTCTAGCAGCTGCTGCTATCTGCCAAAGTTGTCATCTGCTGCTGCAGCTGCTCCTTTCTCTAAGAATTTTATGCTCTTTTTTGAGACTGGCCTGGGCCAATACGCCGTGGGGCTAATGAGTAAGTTTTTAATTCCTTTTGTAAGGCTTCCTATACTACAGTAAAATGACATGGGAAAGAATCTTAGAGGTGGCTCACTCTTTCCCTTCATCAAACATGGAAAAGTCCCTACCCCTCTTAGGGTCGAATGTGAGGAATTGTAATAAAATCCAAACATGCTTTGGAATGATCCTTCAAGCCAATTGTTTGTATGATTTTTTAGCACAAACTATTCTTTAATGGAAGTATATAATTCTGCCAGTGTAGTAGCAAAAATAACTTGATGTTCTTCCCCATAACCCAGTAGTTTTAAGGTATACTATATTTTGATGAGATCCACATATCAGATTCATATCAAATACGCAAAAAGTTGTATGTTAATTTCTTTCAGCTTTATGTTTCTCATACTAGACTTAAAAATAAAATGTTTTAAGAATTTTAACTCATTGTCTGACAGTAAGATGTTCAATCCTGATGCAATTTATCACCAATTTTTGAGACCTCAACTATTAATACTACATTTCAATTAATACATAATACTTTGCTTACAAGTTAGCCCAAGAGGTTATTGATTGTTTAGGATCTGTATACTGGAAAACAGGTTGTAGCATTTCATTTATGGAGAATTAAACCAGTTAAAATTGCGTGTGGGAGTATAGAAATAGTACTTAGATTTTTCAAGTCAGAAATTTTTACCATCCAATATAATCTTGTAATCATGTGAGTAGGCTGCATTAAGCTAAATTTGGAGTGTGTTCAGCATTTGTAACAGCTATGGTACTAATGAAAATACTCCGTGTGAAAAAAAGAATGTGTGTTTTTTATCCCTTTGGACATGTCAAATGATTTCATCATACTATTAAAAACATTACTTGAGAAAAATTTTAGGATATCCAACAAAGTGCTTTGAATAAAATTCTATGCTCAGTTTTCTGTAGCATTTTAACTTGATTAGAAATCTGAATGACCATACCCCTACTGCCTTTTTAGCTCTTAACAGATCCCTCAGTATGTTTACTTAGAAAATCCAAGTATCCCAGAGGAACAGCCTTTTCTGGTTTACCTGAATAAACTACATAATAATGCTGTTCCTAACAGAACCCACTAGGAATTCTAAATAGATACCTCTAGAAGTCTCAAGTATCATAGCATAAAATATATTACATCTTTTGCTTAATATCTTAATTCAATTCAACAAACATTTATTAAATGCCTATTATGTGCCAGGCATTGTGCTGAGTGCTACAGATACAAATATGAAAAAGATGGACAGTCCCTATCCTTGAGGAAGTTAATGAGCTAACAAGGAAAGACAGCATACAAAAGGAAGCTAAAGGTGTGTCAGTATCTGTGTCTGTGTGTCTCTAGGGGCGGAGGAAGTACCCAGAGTGAAAAGCAAGTTCAAATCTCAGTACTCTCTAAAGGAAGGCTTTGGTAGGAGTTCAGTGCCCTACTCTCTGACTTCCAATCAGAAGGAGAGACTACTGAGGGAGTTGAGAAGGTATTGATTTTCAAAAACTGAATCAATTGCCATTTTAGTTTTGTTTTAATAGTTTTGATATTAAATTAGGTTGTTATCCAATTGGTTTGGTTCCCAGTTTTACACAAAGAATATCTTATTTAAACCAATCTAATTACCTCATCTAATAATCTTTACATCAGACAGTTCTCCTGAAAATGCCTAAGTATTTGTGCCACCTACCATGTTTCCAAATGGAACTGATTTCCAGTTAGCCCAAGTTTGCACTCATATATAATTCCACCTCATAACAGTAGTACATATGAAAATTGGCATGGAGGATAGTTCTCCTCTTACTTTACTGGTTTAGTAAACCTGTGGAAAAATTATAATCTCCCCAGCTTTGCTGAGGTTACATTTTGATTTCCCCAGAGGCAAGTGTTTTAAATTCTGATCATTTCTTATTAACCCAATTGTCATTTATACTAGATGTTCCCCATCAGTTTATCTTGAATAATTTACATACTATTTGTTTTATAATACATGTTTTGCCTATTAATACAAGTGGCTTTATGTTCTTATGTGTATGTAGTACATGCAAAGATGTACCAAGGGAATATATCTAAGTGTAAGACTATTCATCTCCCATTGATGGATATCCTAGCTATCTTCACTTAGGTCCTATAGAGGAAATGAGGTTATAGTGAACTTCAGAAGTAGCTTTGAATGGGAAGAGAAGTCACAAAAGGGCAAAAGTCCAGAGAGCAGGCTCATATGTTTTGTCTTAGTGGTTTGGGAGCTAATTGTAAGTGTAAAAGCCTCCCAATTTTACCTTTCTAGCTTCTTTCCCTGAATCATTCTCTTACGTGCAGGATTACCTCCCACTCCCTTCCCCAAACCCCATTCTCTGATCACCCACCACCCAATTACCTAAGCTCTGCAATTAGAAACAGGGCTAATCCAAAAATTAAGCTCAGAATGGCTCCAAACAGTCAACATTTATATTCCCCATGAGTATTATAGAACAGAGTCAAAGTCTACGGCCAATTCCGGTACCACACTTTCTTCTTGGGAAAAAACTTATCTTCATACTTGATTAAAGTCTTACCCAGCCGATATGTACTACCAGGAACCAAACTGAAAGTAAATGGGACTCTAGGAACACATCTGTATAAGACTAGTTCAGGGGCATATTCCTGTAGTGTATGTTTCAAGGTCTAACTCCTAGGAGTGTGTACTGAGAAGGAAAGATACATCAGAAATAGCACCTTATAAGCTAATGCTTTCATCTTCTTCAGCAGCACTCTGTAAACAACCAATGGAGAATTGGAGGCAATGGCAAAAATCTCTTAGAAAGACAATTTTATTGTTTTGAAATCCATTGTTCACCACTACCAGAAATTTTATGGACAGATATTTTGGAAAATTTGATAGGCTTCCATGAAGTAGTTCATGTGTACTAATATGAACAGTGCACAATGAGTTGAAATATGTCATACACATGGGGAAGGGTGGGAAAGGGGTACGTTTTTTGGGATCCATCTACCATATAGGGAAAAAACACGAACGGTTCAGTTTGAAGAAATCTATAGGAAATTCTTTACTACTTCTTATTTTCTATGAGTCATAAGTAGTGAAAAAAGCAACATCAAAAGAAAGTGGGATTGTATCACCATTAGCAGAAGATGGCTTAAAAACAGAAGAAACTGTAGTAGTACTAATATTGTAGTGCCCACTCGATTGATGTTTTTCAAAGATCCAAGGTTGGAAATGGATTTTGTTTTTAAAAAAATCTTCTGTCTGATATACTGACTTCTAAAGAAATGTAGAAAATAGCAAGATGAATTGATCTGTATACAAAATATTTATAATGATTTAATGTTCCATTAAAACGAAAAAGAACTCAGTAAAGTGAAATAAATAGGTAATATAAAAACTTCAGAGTTTAAAAGAAAATAGCAACATGTGATTAATTTCGAAATTATAATGAGCATTTTTCTTTCATTATTTGTGAGGTTAGATGTATAGCTTGAGATGACATGTATGATCACAAATGCTTAAATAAGCAAGCCCAAACAAATAACGCATGAGTCTCTGCTAGGATCGTATGATACAAGTTTGTACTAAGCTCAGAAAAAATATTACATTGGCTTTGCATAGATGCTATTATATTTTTCAAATATGGTACATATCTAATTCTAAGCCAATTATATTTTTTCTTACCCATTCAGGAAATTTGTATTAAATGTCTTATATGTACAAAGCACTCTCCTCATCGTTGGTATACAAGTACAGAGAAGAAAAATCAGGTCTGTCTTCAATGAGCTTGCATTGTGATGGTGCCAAACAACATGAATATGGATAAGTAAATAGAAGATAATTTGAGGAGATTACTAACAGCTAGGGATGAATCTGGAAGGCTTCCATAGCAAGTGGCACCTGAGCTGAGTCTCGAAGTTATGGAAGGAGAAACTTGTACAAAGCAGAGTATGTGAAGAAAAATAATATGAAATAAGTTTATAAAGGCAGACTGGAATCACCTAATAAAAAACTTCAAGTGCCAAGCTTAGGAGGTTGTGTTTTTTACCAAGAGGTCATAGGGAACCGCTGAGCTCTGCCACTTATCATTCAATCAGCAAGCATTTATTAACTACCTACTATGCACCATACACTGTGCTAGGCATTGGGAATACAAAAACAAAATTGAAACAGTGACTTACATTCTGTTAGGAAATAACATTTACATAAGTATATAAAAAATAAATACAAGGTGAATTTTGAGGGGATCATTGTAGAATATGGTACTTGAACACTTCAATTTTGAGGAAAACAAGGAATTTTGAGAAGCAGAACTCAGGATGGAGGGCAGCCAGGCATGGGAGATGGAGTGTTCTATGTGAGGAAAAGCAATAAAGCCAGGTTAACAGAACCATAGAGGGTGCGAAGTATAATATCTTTGGAAAGGTTAGGACTATGTTGTAGAAGCCTTTAAAAGCTATATTTTGGAGCTCATTCAATCTTATGGGCAGTAGTTGAGTAGGGCAGTGAAACGATGAGATCTGTTGTTGTTCAGTCACGTCTGACTCTTTATGACTCAATTTGGAGTTTCGTTGGCAAAGATAATGGAGTGGTTTGCCATTTCCTTCTCTAGCTCATTTTACAGATGAGGAAACTGAGGCAAACAGAGTTAAATGCCTCGTCCAAGGTCACACAGCCAGCAAGTATCTGAGGCCAGATTTGAACTTGCAAAGATGAGTCTTCCAGACTCCAAGCTTGGCTCTATTTGTCTGTTTATCCACTGTGCCAGTTAGTTGCCCCAATCAGACCTGTACTTTAGTGAAATAATTTTGGCAACTATATATAGAATGTACTGGATGAGGGAGAGATTTGAGGGAGCAATTGCAGTAGTCCTGGAGAAAGGTGATTAGGGTCCCAGCTAGGTTGGTCATAATGTGAGTAAGGACAAGATGATAGAGATGCAAGATTTGTGGCAAATGGCAAGATATGTGCGTGGATACACATTTATGTTATACATATGGAAGATGGCCTCCATCTTCATATATGTCTATACATGATAAAATGTATTTACGTTTTATATGCATAAATGTGTGTGTGTGTATAAATAGATATAAATATAGGCATACTCAGGGAGAGTAGGGAGTTGAGGATAATGCTACTGAGGACCTCCCTGTGTAGCTTTGTTCAAGTCACTTAACTTTCTGGGACTTGGTTCCTAATCCTTCACATGGAGATTCCAAGGCCTCCACCAGCTCTAAACGCCATATTCTATGATCCTAACATTTCTGGAGCGAGAGCCTGCTGCGAATAAAACTGCACCGTAGGAATTTTCTTTTGGGAGCTCTGTAGAGGACAGATGGGAGGGAGACTGGAAACAAACAATGTAGGATTGCTGATGGTTGGTCAGCATGCTTCAGCCACCCTGTTCTTTTGCTCCCTTGATGGGTCTGTCTGTGATTTCATCAGCTTGGTTCTTCTCTGCATTTGTGCAGATCACGGCACTGATGCCCTTTCATTTGGAAAGTTCTCATTCATGTCCTGTCAGGGAGGCTCCGTCCCTCCATTATGATTTTCATGCTAGCACCAACTTGCCATCCTTGCCTTCAGCACGTCTTTCTTCTGGACTTTCATTCTCATTTCAGTATACTAGCTTTGTTTCTGATCTTATGTAACTTTTATAATATCTTTTCAAGTCACATCTTGCATACTGTTAATTGTTGATAATATAATCAGTATTGCTACATCCCGTAACCTATGTCCAATGACCAAGTATCTTTATAAAATTTTGATTTTTTGGAAAACATGGAGCTCTATGGTTCTTATGCACCTAGCATTATTGAGGAAACTTATCTTGGTATGAAAGTGATGGGTTTTTATGAGAGTGAGCAATTTAGGATCATTGAGATCGCTGGGCATAGATACATGCAAGAAGTTTGATCTGGCTTTTTCAGAAGAGTGCATTGGAAGGGACGCTAGCTCTGGAGTCAAAGGACCTGGGTTTGTATCCTTCTGGCAATATACTACCTGTGGCCCCATCCTTGTAAATGACAGTTAATCTCTGTCATGTTTGCTATCAATTTATAGGTTAGATCTTGCGAACATGCCCTTCCATCCAGAGATACCATTATTATCCCTATATCTCAAGTGTATCAAAGGAAGAAGGAAAAGACCCACTTGTCCAAAAAATTGCTAGCAGCTATTTTTATAGTGACAAAATGCTAGAAACTGAGGGGGTGCCTGTCAATTAAGGATGGCTAAACAAAATTGTAATTTAGGAATGTAATGGAATATTATTTGTACCTTAAGAAATAAAGAAAATAACTTCAGAGAAATCTGGGTAGAGTTGTGTGAACTGTTGTAGAATAAAGTGAGCTAAATGAGTAGAACAATTTATATAATAACAACAACATAATGAAAGCCAACTTGGGAACTCTGATCAGTGCAGTGAACAGCTCCAGTTCAGGAGGACTGATGACAAAGTGTGCCGCCTTCCTCTTAACAAGAGATTAAGGACTTAAGATGTAGAATAAGACATTCATTTTCATACAGAGCCAATGTGGGAATTCGTTTTGCTCGATTATTTGTATTTGTTACAAGGACTTTATTTTTCTTTCTTTCTTTCTTTCTTCCTTTTTTCTCTAGCGTGGAGGAGAGTAGGTGGGGGAAAAAAAAGATAAAGTCAACAAAAACTAAGAGAAGAGAGCCTGAATTAGGCCAGTGTTCAGTTAGTTCAGCTTCTATCTAGGGACAAAATGAAGCACTCATATTCATTCAATAGTTCACAAAAGGAGGATTACTTAGCTATGGCACAGAATGGATATTCAACAAATCTACTACAGCACTTAATGTGGGTAGATCAAGCAAGCTCCCCTCCTCTCCTTTCACAGCTTTGACACATTCCCCCAACACTGAAGGGTGATAGAGTTGGAGTCTTAGCCCCCCTGACCCAGTCAAATATTTAGAATAGCTTTGTTGAGGGGAAAAAAAACTACTCTAAATTTTGTGCAGTCTGGGGGTAAGAGAGGAGAAATCATTATAGACAGTGGCCCTGTCACAGGGCTATTGAGGCATCTTTTTAAAAAATGCACAGGAGAGAATAGAAGGAAGCCTTGCCAGAATCAGTCGAGCAAGATAGCTTGAATTTTTTATAAATTTTTTTAAAAACAAGGTGTACAGTTTCATGTACAATCCTTTCTCTGTTCTGCTATGCATATAGAAATTCTCATTTTAATTAGTGTTTCTTAAGGTCAGAATGAAAATAAACAAATTTAAAATATATCTCTAGGTCAGGGTTTGCAACGCTAGCCATTTTGAGTATGTGTATTACTTCCTAAGCATTGTACCAGAATTTCAAGTAAACTGTCACTTAGTATTATAAGTGACTAAGTTATGGTCTTTTACTTTTAAAAGTTTGAGATTCCTGTAAAAAGACCTTATGAAATTAACTTTTATTTATTTGTTTAAATTTTTTTGCAAGGCAATTAGGGTTAAGTGATTTGCCCAGGGTCACACAGCTAGTAAGTGTCTGAGGCCAGATTTGAACTCAGATCATCCTGACTCCAGGGCTGGTGCTCTGTCCACTGTGCTACCTAGCTGCCTCCTGAAATTAACTGTTAAAAATACATTTTAAAATGATACCTTTCAAAGAGATAGGTATAGTGGTTTTTCCACAATCTTTTTTTTTAAAGAAAGTGTTCATGATGAATAGCCATGTGACTTCTGTGTAGTCTAACTACCCTTGAACTGTCTTATTCTTTACTCCTGAATCATATTTTCCAGCCTTTTTTTCTTTCAATTTCTATTTTACCCTCTGGCTCTAGAATATCAGGGCAGTTTTCCTTCATAATTTCTTGAAGATGATATCTAGGCTTTTTTTTTTGATCATGGCTTTCAGGTAGTCCAATAATTTTTAAATTATCTGTCCTGGATCTATTCTCCAGGGCAGTGGTTTTTCCAATGAGATATTTCACATTGTCTTCCATTTTTTCATTCCTTTGGTTCTGTTTTATAATATCTGGGTTTTTCATAAAGTCACTAGCTTCCACTTGCTCCAGTCTAATTTTTAAGGTAGTATTCTCTTCAGTGGTCTTTTGGACCTCCTTTTCCATTTGGCTAATTCTGCCTTTCAAGGCATTCTTCTCCTCATTGGCTTTTTGGAGCTCTTTTGCCACTTGGGTTAGTCTATTTTTTAAGGTGTTATTTTCTTCATTATTTTTTTGGGTCTCCTTTAGCAAGTCATTGACTTGTTTTTCATGGTTTTCCTGTATCACTCTCATTTCTCTTCCCAATTTTTCCTCTACTTCTCTTACTTGCTTTTCCAAATCCTTTTTGAGCTCTTCCATGGCCTGAGACCAGTTCATGTTTTTTTCTGGGAGGCTTTTGATGTAGCCTTTTTGACTTTGTTGACTTCTTCTGGATGTATGTTTTGATTTTCTTTGTTACCAAAAAATGACTCTGCAGTCTGAGCGTGAGTCCTTTTACGCAAGCAGCTCATTTTCCCAGCCAACTACTTGACCCTTGAGTTTTTCAGCAGGGTATGACTGCTTGTAGAGTACAGAGTGCTTTGTCCCAAGCTTCAGGTGTTTTGTGCTGCTGTTTTCAGAGCTACTTCTATTCTCAGGTGACATGATGCTCCTCTCCTGGCCTGTGCTCTGGTCTGTGAGTGCAGGCTCTCTTTTCTGCCATGTAAACTACCAAGAGGACTCCCTGTCCACAATCACTGCAAGCTCTGCCACCCCAGAGCTCCTCCTCCCCCAAGAACCACCAACCAGGACCACAATCCAGAATCAAGCAGGGCAAAGCCAGAGACCACTGCCTTAGCACCAGCAAAGTGCTCCTTGCACTCCAGCTCTGATATGCTGCGTGATTCCTCCCACCGTGTGGGCCAGGGGCTCCCAAGCAGCTGCTGCTGTGGCTCTGGAAGCAGCCACCAAAGCTTGCTGCTGCTACTTCTTCACCATCTCTGTGGCCCCCCTGGTGGGGGCTGGACCACACACTTCTCTCCCCAGATCCAGCATTTTTCCCATTGACCTGCTCCATTGTCATTGGCATTTGTAGGTTGAGAAGTCTGGTAACTGCTGTAGCTTAGTGATTCATGGCCAGAAGGCCTGCTTGACCAGGTCTACTCCAGGTCTGTTTGGTCCTGGCACGGCCCATGCTGGGCTGTGCTCCACTCCCAGCACAGTGCAATAAACCCTTCCCAGTGACCATCCAGGCCATCTTGGGCTGCAGACTTATTTCCCTCTGTTATTTCATGGGTTTTGTAGCTCTAGAATTTGTTTAGAGTCATTTTTTACAGGTGTTTGGAGAGATTTGAGGGACAGCTTAAACAAGTCCCTGTTTTCAAGCAGCCATTTTGGCTCTGCCCCCCGCAGCCTATTTTTCAACATTATTATCTATGTCCACCCTTTTCACTGAAGTCATCAAGTACCGAAATATATATTGATTTGATTTGGAGGTCTTGAGCTCATTGTAGAATTCTTCTGCATATTATCCATTGCAATAGATGTTGCCATATAAACTATAATTTCATAATTTTTTGCAGATATTTATGACCACTACAGAAGGTGATAACCAAATATGGTCACATAAAATGATGGTTTGGGTTTTTTTTTTTCACCTTTGGTACACAGTAAAACTGACGCTTTCAGCTCCTTTTTTTAATCTTCTAAGGAGATCCAGTGAGATGCTCTCCAATTTAGGTACAACTTTCTCTATGAAGGAACTGCCTCTGAACTGTCCTTCCATTTAGCTACAGTTTCTTCCCTAAAGTCCTACTCAGAATCTCCTCATGGCATGGAATTGACCATAGGTTCTTAAAAGCTATGCCAAGGCAGCACAGTGTTTTACTGTGCTAGAAACTTTTTTAATGTGGTCCCACCACAGACTGTTAATCCAAATTGACTTCCTTTAGTCTACTTTCTAAGGGTAGCCTACATTAGTATGGGAGGCATTCCTCCACAGGATTTCTAATTTGATTATGAAACATTTGGCCATCACAAGCCATTAAACAGAGAAAAATATCAAATGGCCAACAGTAATGATGGTGTCAGACTGGCAAAAAAGGAGGACAGGCTTTAAGAATCACGATTTTTAGACTTTCTATAACCCTTAACTTAAGCATTGGTACTGTAAATGTGAGAATTTTCTCCAGTGGCCGATAAGAAGGACATACTATTAGATAAATTAAGTCATGCTAATTTTGACATTCTTACCATAAATAATTCTGTGTACTAACTTCAGAAATATAAGAAAAGAAGATCTCAATATATATATAAAGAACTCTTTAATATTTAATTTTTCATGACCTAAATTTTTTAAACAATAATTAAACCAATTGCTTTTGAATTTAGTTATTTAATCATTTTAAAATGAACTTCACTTAATAATGATAACCATTATTAACATAGTGTTTGAATTTTGCAGAACACTTTACACGTCACGTCATTGAACCTTCACAGTTATCCAGGTGACAGGCGCTATTATTATTCCCATTTTACAGATGAGAAATGGAGGCACAAAACGTCAGTGACTCACTCAGAGTCACACAGCTAGTTGAGTGTCTGAGACAGGATTTGAACTCAGGTCTTTCCAGCTCTAGGTCCAGTACTCTAACTGTCCCACCAGCTACTTAATAAACATTAATATCTATAATTTATCACTTACTCCTTCCCACTGTACTACCTTCCATTTTGTTTGTTTTTCCCTTTGCCCCTGAATACTTGGTTTTGTTTACCTTTGATAGAATGGTAATTAACCACTGTACCAGTTTGACCCAGTTTTCTTCACTTTTCATCATAGAAACTTTTTATCAGGGCCAGTATCACAAACTATTTTGAAATAATACTTAAACAGAACTTAAAACTATTCAAAAATTTTCATGATTTCAGAATATGTGCTAAGTTATCCTACCTCCCCCACTGACTGTGGACAGATCATTCTTTCCACACCTTAGTTTCCTTATCTGTAAATAAAGGTTTTGGACCAGAAAATCTTGGAGACTTCTTCCTGCTATGAAGTTCTGTGTTTCTGTGGTCCAGTGTGCTAATCGCAGAGGCTCATAATGGATGAAATGCTACACTACAGTCAGGGAGATCTGAGTTCAAATTCTCTCTGAGATATTTACTTGCTATGTTACCCCAAACAAAACCCTTCACCCTCTCTGAGTCTCAATTTTATCATCATGTGAAATAAAGATAATAATATCACCTGTATTACAGAGTTTTTGCAAGGCCTGGATGAGAAAACGTATACGAAGCATTGTGTAAACCTTAGAACACAAAACAAGCGTGAGCTATCATCACACAGGAGGTAACCCTGCAGTCACTCACCTGGTGGCATGGCTCAGGTGTTCCCATGAGCTCTGAGAGGTGCTGCTCCTCAGTGATTTGGGGCTTAAGTCATTCCATTGACTATAATTGGAGCAAACATATCATTTCCCTCACTTTCCAAACCCATTTCTGAGTTGCGAGCAAGTGCTCCAGCTGGTAGGGGTAGAAACTTCATTGTTGCCTTTTTTGTTTGGAGAGTGAGGTAGAGAGGCAATCGGTACGAACGGCAACACATTCACTTGGGTATTGATCTTGATTGGCACGCCATGCATAGAATCAACCTTTGCATTAGTTTGGAAGGAACGCGATGAAAGCTAATTAATTTATCATATAAAGCGACAGAGGGACGGACCGTTCTTTTTATAGTAGCCTTCATGTCTGCTCTAAACGTGAAGCTCAGTGGTCGAGTGCGGCTGATTGATCAGCACCTTCGCAGCCGCTTTACTTTGAAAGTTTGTAGAAACCTCTAGGGAGACATTGCTGCTGGGGAGTATTGTTTGTAAGTGTCAAACTTTATAGAGCATTGGGAGAATCCAATAGATAGTTTCAATTAATCTTTGTTAAATTATTGGAATTGTTCATTAGGGGTGGAAAGCACTGGTCTAGAGGAGAAGAGATAGAAGAGAGAAGCATCTTAGAATGTTGTCTGTCAGTGCTTCTACTTTGAGCATTCATTAGTGAGTGAGGCTACCAGTAGAACTAAGAATATTGATAGGTGGACCAAGTTATAAACCCACAATACTTCTGCACCCTCCTCCTACCTCACATTATGCACTTGACTGAACTGGAAGCGTTTCCCTGCATCTCTGCAGCTTTCTGCTTGATAAAGCCTCTCAGACTGCCCAAGACTTGTTAAGAGTTGCTTTTTTTTGGAGAAAATTATGACTCATATGTTCATGGTTTTAGAGGTGGGAGAGACCTGTGTAGAGGTTCCTTGATTTACAGGCTTGGAGATAGAGGTTCTAAAATATTAAGTGACTTGCCTGAGGTGACACAGTTGGGATTTAAGCCCATCTTCTGACTCCAGGGATGGCATTTTTGCTGCTGCATCATGTGATGTCTCTGAAGTGCATTGTTGGTATTTTCAAAGTTAGTAAGTGACAAAGCCTTGGTTTTTAACTTAGGTGTCCTGAGGCCAAAGCCACTGCTCATTTCTGTATACCCTGTGTAATCAACATTCTGTTAGGCCCTCTGAAAAATATAAAAGAAATATGTCATTGTGCCTTCTCTCAAGAAATTTCTCATTTAATTTTATCTAATTACATATATGAAACATTTAGAGAACTGTTAGTTGCCAAACATTGTGGTGATACAAGGAACTCAAAAGAAGAATGGTAGTGTCATTTCAGTCTAGAATAGTGAAACTTTTTGTGGAGCAGGCAGGACATGAGTTGGACCTTAAAAGAATGAGTAGCATTTAGAGAAGTGGTAAACAGAAGCAGAGAATCCAGGAATGGGAACAAAACATTATGCGAAGATGAAAGAGGTATCTTAGTAGGGGATTGGGGTGAGTGTGGGGTGGAGAAAGGATAGAAGGAGAAAGGAGAAAGTCAAATAGGGCCAGATGGTGGAGGACCTAGAATGCCAAACTGATTTAGTAAGATGGAGGGAGCCATTGAGCAGAGGAGTAAAATAGTAAACATGATGTTTTAGGTCTAGCAATGTTTAAGACTACTTGGTTGAGTCCACAATGGACTAAGAGCATTCAACACTTCCTGTCCTGTAGCCAGCCATTGCAGCTTCTGCTAGGTTTATTGCTTGGAGAATCTGTCCTATTAAAAGGGAACCCTTCTTTCTCACACTCATCAGCTTATTAAGATGCCCCGCCCAAGCATCTCAGGCAAAAGTTTACCCATGGCTCATGTCTAGAGCTTCCTCCCAAAAAATGCAAAGTTGGAAAAGAGGAACTCAGTGCACAATGTGAATCAGGCAAGGGACAGATAGTTTATTCTTACATAGAAAGAAATGCTAAACATAGAAAGAAATACAGTGGGCATTAATGATTTAAATGGAATTTAGCAATTTAACTAATAACTACTAGTACATTCAGCTGAGAATTTTGTAGTTAAACCTCATCAAGACATAAAACAATTTGAAAGTATGTTAATTAGTAACTTTATATTTGACCTCCCTTTGGCACTATATTGATCAGACAGTCTAGTTTGGGTCAGTCTTCCTTCCAGTGGCCATACTTTTCCAATGCAAAACCTGCAGCAAAGGACTCCTCCATGCTGCTAGGAATCCTGTTGCTCTTTCAACCAAAAACAGCCTCTCCGTCCAATACTGCTGCCAGCATGCCCTCATGGGCCCCAGGATCTTCAGTCTTTCAGACCTCACAAGAGCCCCAGTTGTTCTGCATTTGTCCACCATGGGATGCTTGTTCACGTAAGAAAAGAAAGAACAAATACAAAAGAGATGGAAGTGGCAGCATGCTCATTGTCACTTAGAGACCAGTCGAGAGGCTGTGCAATCTTCTCTTCTCTCACCTTGCTCTCAGATTGCAGCTGTTAGTAGTCTGTACACTTTACCTCTGGGAAGAGAGAGATCAAGGTGACCATAACTGCTTTTGTACCTCCACTGAGTTGTTTAACCCTTCTGACTTAACAGATAATTAGATGATTTTTAAAAAAAATCATGTCCCATTTATAAGTCCCCTGAGTCCCTCATGACTGGAAGCAAGAGGACAACCCCCCCCCCCCCCCCCCGCCAAAGCTCTTACTTGGTCACCTAGAAGCATGCATATTATAGTTGCTTATGCTATGTACAACCTGTGCCACACAGGAAAATTAGTCTATGTGGTATGCAACATAGAATGTATGAAGATAAAAATGGATCCAGGGAGAAGGTTTAGGAGGCTGTTGTCGTACTACAGACATAGGTAAAAAGAGAGTGTGTCCTGTGGTAGAAAGCGTACTTGATTGGAGGTGGGTAGTGGAGTGGAGTGTCAACAAGTCTGAGTTCAAATCATGAATCTGATAGTGTGTCTTGGGGCAAGTAATTTATCCTCTGACCTTTAGTTTCCTAACTTGTAAGATGCAAATTATCTTATATGCCTATCTCTATAAGATAGATATAACCTTATAGGTTATGTACTGGCAATCAAAATGGGCTCTTAGCACTTAAATAAACCAAGTGCCCTTTAACAGTTTGGCCTTCGTTTCCTTGATTAAATTAGGAGTCCTTGATGATCTCCTTGCCTCAAGGGAAAGCCTTGTTTACATAGGTTTGAGTGACATGTTTGTGACATCAGAGGTGGGTTTAAGTAGCATTTTGGTGGCGATTTTAGGCCACATGGGTGAGTCGCATGTGTGACTCACCCTTGATCCTGAAAAAGGTAAAACCAGAGGTTAGCTTTCTCTTTTTCGGAGCTCTGACCCACAGCAGGAATATTGTATGACTCTGGGCCAGCCCTTGTCGAGCTCCCGGCTGAACTCAGATGTTGGTAACTATAAATTGTATTTGGTCTGTCTGTGGATGTTTGTAATTTGTTTGTATTTGCTCTGAAGGTCAAGGTGCTGGCTTTTTCCCCTGGGCTAGGTGAATGATATTTGTATGCTGGATTAAAGTAAGATTGTTAACCCCTTAACATTGCTTTCCTTAGTAAAGCAGATCAAAAGAGCCTGGGCTTGCAGAGTTCTGTGAACTGGTTGTTGTTGGCTTTTCACCCCCACAGCAGCTGCTAGCCAAATTGCTGGAACAGGTTATTGTGAATGGATTAAATGCTGTGTAGTTTTGAAATTTCTACTAAATGTGAGCTACTATAGACTGAGAGAATGGAGAGAAAATGGCAAATTGCAGTAGTATATGTAAATCTAGTATTATTAATCCATTATAGTCATTCTGGATTACAGTGTTTTCTAAATAGCTGAATTGCCTCCTTTGATTCATAAAACTTATTTATTTTAACCATTTTGGATGAGAATATTTCCAAAATTAATTGTATATATCCCTGGCTTCCTAAAGAGAATATGGTACACGTACCTTTTCTTGAAGATTTCGTTCTATATAAACATTACTATTGTGCAGTGTTAAAAAGCAATAATGTCTTCAGGGCTTCTTAATGTAGTAATAACATGTTTGCCTTTAGTAAATGACCTGATGTTGTGCTTTTTGAATTATATCTCTTTATGGATTTGTATTTTTTCCCTTCTGTCAAGCCCCCAATTGAATCTTTTTATTAAGTCATTGGCATGCCTGTCTATAGTAATCATCTCTCACCTTCCAATTTGCTATTTCTGCTCTATTGGAATTAAAAGAATACCACCAGGCTTTGTAGAACTCAGCGAAAAGTACTTTTATCTCTAAAACCAACCTCTAAAACTCCATAAAGCATGGAATTTGTATTCAGAACCCACCTTTAAGCCTACACTAGAAAGACCAAAAAAATCCTACATAACTTAGAGTTCTAGTAAAGATTTAAAAGTATATGTTTCTGGTAACGATAGAGTTTTCAGAGCCCCCTTTACTTACAATATTCATTTCAGCAAAATCAAAGGAGAGACATCCTAAAGAAATTACTAGCATTAAAAATAGAAGGCTGTACAAAAGCAAGATCAAGAAATGTTTAAATTTTGTAGCTAGGTCCTGATTAGTCCCAATAATAAATTCCATGAGAATTCACATTATCTGAATTTTCATTGCATATTTCTGTTGGATTAGAACCAATTACCATATTTTCCATATTATTAAAGCTCCAAATGATACAAATTTGAATAATGCGATTTCACAGCATTTATTATTCACACTATTCAGAACCTAGCTATATTTCTCAAATAGTGTTTGTTTTTTAGCACACACCCCTACATGCAAACATACATTCATACAGATATATATACTTTCTAGAAATGAAAACTGAAGCATTATGCATGCATTTTGTAATTGTTATTGTTTGCAACAGACATTATCCTGTCTTGGACATTATAGATATTAACCACTATGAGCCTCAAATAATATGACTATGAAATCCTTTACAAATCTTAAAGCACTATGGAAAGTGCTGGCTATTTCTGTTGTGATTTACAGCCACAAAAGACGTATGCTGTATAGTACATAAAAGTACCACATCAAATCTTCACTAAAACAATTTAGATGCTAATATTTTCCTTGTCCCAGATATATTTTTCCATCTCTCTCTTCTTACCTTAGAGATAATGTTCTAGCCTCTCTCTTCTGTTAAAAAGCTTTTGTTTCATTAACTTCTTTCCTTTGCATACAGTCATTTTCGAAGGCAAGTTCTAGACAAAGAATCATCCCCGATGAAAGTTGTATTCCTGGCATTCAGGCAGATCTACTTTTTATGCATATTTGGCATGGGAATGTACTGTCTTTTGTTTTGTCAATTTCATCTATATCTGCTACATCTCAAAAAGCGATAATTGACTTTATTGAACATTATAAATATATAAATTGAGTTGCTGTAAATTGAATAAACATTTTATATTTAATTATAGTTCATATTTCCATTGTTTTAGAAAACCATTTTAGCTTCTTACTGAAATAAACTTTAAATGTTTTTTTAAAATGTTATATTTGAGTCATTACAGTCTTAAATATTCAAGTGAATCTCACTTTTTTTATTCTCTAGGATGGTCAGTCAGAAATTTTGTATACATTTTGGAATGTAGTTACTGATACCCTTTCTTCTCATTTTCAAACAGCCACAAATTGTAAGTACTCTATTTGAGATCTATTAATATCACTCATATTGTAATTCAGTAATATTTGGACTTTTGATATCATGGTAAAATGCCTTTATTCTTAAAACCACTTATTATCCTGAGACTCTAATTTTGGGTTAGAAATTTTATAGATATTTATGCAAATTGCGTTTATGTGTTTAAAGTAATCAACTATGGAAGAAAATACAAAAAGCGAAGTCAATCACAACTTTCTCCATTCGTGTTAGGATGATTGGCAAAACATATTGAAGATTCAGTTAATTTTTCTAAAATGATTTATACTCCGGAACTTAAAAGTATTAAGTATGAAGAATTGTAAAAGTTTTGTGTTTAGTGATTAATGTAAAGCCGAAGCATTCTTATCATAAAAAAGAAGTTAATGACCAAACAAAAATTATGATTAAATTGCTTTGCCCTTTCAGCCACCAAAGAATAGAATAGCATAACTCTAGGAAATTAAATACATAGTATCCAACAACTCGTGACCAAAACCAGCCTAGTAAGCCAGTGTGTATGAAGGGAGCATGGTTCTTCTTCAGTACTTCAAGAATCTGCAATTTCCTAAATGTGAATCCTCCCTCTTCTCAAGCTGAGCCCAACCTTATAATTCAATAGATTGTTTTCAGAAACTAATAAGTATAAAACGAGTTCTTCTCCCTGTGGCCAATGTAGGTCAGAGCTTCTCTGAATTTAACTGGCTGATGTTCAGCAAATGGATATGCAGTCCATCGTGGCTTATGCTTGAAGTCCTTTAATTTGGTGAGACCTTCTTGAGCTTGAGCTTTGTTACCAGTGTTTTTGAGAACCTAAAACCACACCCCATTCAGAATAGGACATTAAGAGAGGTGCGCTAAGCTGTGAAAATTGGGCAGGGAGAGGTCCTAGGTGAGACTCTTGTCCTCCCTGCTTCATTCCATGCTCTTTACCATTCCTTCCTCTTTTTCTTCATTGGGAGATCTCTTACCTTATATGATATTGATGCGGTTTGCAGTGCTGGATGTAAGAAAAGATAGTATGATATCTGGTTTTCCTCCCACAGAAGCTATCCATAGAGCTGAGTTAAAGTTTATTTAAGACAGTGGCCATCCTGGGATCAGAGAAGCTAGAGAGGCTAAACCGGTTGAACCAGTTCAAGCTTATCATGTCAGTTCAAGGATCAGGTCTTGGTCAAGTGTCCAGGCCTACTGATCTGCCTAATTTGCATATGTTAAAGAGGAAAGGTAGAGAAATAAAAAAATGTAGATTAATCCTAACTCATACAAGGAAGATAGAATTAACTTCACTTTTGCTTTTGTATCCTCACCATCCTACCAATGTAAACTGTATAAATTAAGGAAAGCATGTAGAAAAGTAAAGAATGTAAACTAACCCTAACTCAGATGGTGGTCGAGGAACTGGTTACCCTCAGTCCTGCTTCTGTATCAGTGTGAGTGTTCCTAGTGAGCACTGCACCTGCTCTCTCTCAAGGAGCATAATAAATGCCTTCCTCTGCCCACTCTGGTCCTGAGTTCTTTGGGTGAGAATGGGCAAATCGCATGGAGCTTCCTAAGGTTACACTACCAGGAAAGCAATGAGCTGTGAAGTACATCTTGGGCTTACTTCCTCACCCTGCCTTCGTGAGTCATGTGATCCCCACAGTGGTGTTAAGGGGGCTACCACTTGGTCTTCCTCAGGGAGTCTTGTGGTCTGCGCAGCCTTCCTTAGGGCTTATCACTTGGGTTTTTCTCAGGGTCCAACCCTGGGGAGTCCTGTGATCCCTACAGACTAAGGGACCATCATGTGGTTCTTCCTCAGAGTTTGGCCCTACCCAGGAAACCCTGTGATCTGATCACCACAACTGTGTTTCTCACACTAAAATGGCCACCACAGAGTAGCAATGTAATATCTCCCTCTAACAGGAAAACTGAATATTTAAATGTGGATCTAATCTTCATATACATGTGAAATTTAAAATATGCAAAGATATTTTAGGAATAGGGATTTTTCAGATCAGGAATAGTGATTTTTCAGAGTTCAGGCATATTATTGGCATAAATAGTCCACTCATATTGTGGTATGTTTTGTTCTCTATGTTAATATAATATGTTTTACATGGAAAAAAGAAAATTATTATCTACAATATTCTACAATAATTGTTAAACTAGTGATGTCACAAATCCATTATGTTTGATGAAATGCACTCAAGAACTTAAAATATATAAGCAGTAAATTAGGGTGATACCTACTTTTTTACAATATAAAACTTGAACTTAAATATTCAGAAAAATATCACTGATTTAGAAAGAAGGTAGTAAATAGAACAGCATCTTTAGAATTAGGGGAAAATACAAATTATAGTATATTTATTTTAAGATGCAGTTTAATTACTGCCAAACTAAGGTAAAGGAATATGTGCTTTATTTTCCTCTAATGAACAAGCACAAATTATTTTTAATGTGCCTATAATTTATTTGCATATGAAACCTACTAAATAGCTTTGGAAATACTTTAAATTATTTACCATAATTCTTAAGTAGGATACCTATTATCCCCATCCAATGTTATTTGTTATTGTCTATATTAGCATATTTTCCATACCAATTCCAAAGCTAAAATTAACTGAACATACCAATCAGCAGAATGTAAAGAGACTCTCTCATTTTTTAAGACATTTATAAAATGAATAGCCTACTGTCTGTCTTCTGATCAGTATTTAAATTACTTAATTGTTGACTTTTTTCTAGGCAACTAACATTTTAAGCTAGCTAGGTAATAGCAAAAAAGGAAAGCATATGGCTGTGTCTTAATACATCTTTATAAGCCCACATAGCATCTGCACCTTTTAGGAACTCAGTATTTGTTGAATGAATTGTTTGCTGTATAGTCTGAATCCCTCTTCATGGGGTCGTGGATCTAGAGCTACAAAAGGTTTTCTAGTTAAATTCCTCCCACCACCTCAATATTATAGATAAGAAAACTCGGGCCCATCGAGGTTAACTAATGGGCCCAAGTTCTCCCTATGGCAGTAATTGCCAAAGCCAGGATTCACAATAAAATCATCTTGGTCTAAAAGCCACCATTCCTTCCACTGCACCATGCTGCTCTCCATCATCTTGTCCAGTCTTATTTGGCACTACTCCTAAAAGGAAACTTCCTACATCAGTCTAGTAGACCTGTGAAGTGTTTCCTTATCTAAAGACTCTGCCCATCTTCCATTTTGCTTATATCAGTGCTCCTCATTCTTCCCTGTCCGGCTGCATTCCTACCTCCGTTGTCGTTTTTGCGACAACGTTCGTCCTTTGTGCTCCAACAGGACCATGACCTCAGGGAGCTGATGCCACAGCGTGCAAGTGAATTGGATTTAAGCGAGAGAGGGCTGTGCAAAGTCACCAGCCTCACTTTCTCCTCCGGAGCCATCTGGGTTCAGTGGCCAGATATAAATCAGGAATTCTGAGATGGCCCCAGATGAAGTGGGAGACCTCGGCCTTTTTTTTTTTTTTTTAGGATTTCACAGAATACTCAGTCCACATGGATCTGACCCTGCTCTGAATTCCCTTTGTGCTTAACCAGTACAATTTAGGGCTTACTCTCATATTGTTTTATCTCTATTAGTTTTCTTTCCCACCTACTAACCTATCCTTAATGTTAAAAAATCATACATTCATAGTCTTATGCTGCTCTGATAGCACCACTGAGTGCTGGAACTAGTAGGTCCTTCATCCATTTTTCTTTGTTATAAGTGAAAGAATTTACACCTCCTAGAGATAGAAGCTCAGGTTGTTCACGGGATGTGAATTTTTCAGTCATAGAAATTTTCAAAGAACATATAACTAGGTTATCAAAGGGCAAAGGAAGTAGTACTCACACCATGAAAACCAAAGAACCTTGAAGTGACAAAGTATAGTTAGAAAAGTTTTTGAAACTGGAATATAACTATAGTTAAAAGAAACCTTCACTTATAGGCATCCATGTGGATCAGTAGAGTACTAGGCCCAGAGTTAGGGAGTCCTGAGTTCAAATCCAGCCTCAGACATCTAATATCTATGTGACCTTGGACCAAGTCACTTACCCTGTTTGTCTCAGTTTCCTCACCTGTAAATGGGGATAACAATAGGACTTGCCTCCTGAGGTTATTGTGAGGATCAAGTGAGATAATATTTGTAAAGTGTTTAGCAGAGTACTGGGCACATAATAAGCACAATATGAATGTTAGCTGTTATTATTATTGTTTGTCACTTCATATTCAAGTAACCTCTTTGTCTTGGTGTTGTAATTTTATTAGTAATTTCCTTCAGGAGTTCTCAAAAATAGCTTGTAAACACTTGTCATTTTTAATAGCATATAACAGCCCCAAGGGATAACATAGTGTATACAACTCTAGGGACATGCAAACATTTAAATGTTAAAAGTATCAGGCAGTACAACAGATTGCCTAACTATAAGAAGAAGAAATATTTTGGCAGAAAATGTGTAGTGAATACATTTTACTTTTGGGAAATAACCTTTGGGATATCAAATGTTTATGCTTAGTAGAACTTTATGTTGTGATATTTATTAATCAAGCAAGCATTGGTTAAGCACCTATTAATCTAAAAGTCTAATGCATAATGATTCAGGTCACTCAGAAGAAAAAAATGTTCCACTAACACCATAAACATTTAAAAGTATACTTTCAGAAAGTCTGTATTCTTAATTATTTATAGGTGCTGATTATTTAAAATTTTATTTCTACGTCTTTCAGTTACTTTCTCTCAATTGCAGCTACTAAATAATAATGATCATTACTATTTATATGTTGCCTTAAGGTTTGCAAAACAGCTCACGTGTATTATTGCATTCAGAAGCTTGTAGCCAGGGTGCTCATTTCTTTGCTTTTCTAAACCTGGACATAAGGACAGATAAATAAGCACTGCCGCTCTAAGGATTTGGAATTTGGAAGTATCGTTTTTCTTTTCATTATGTTTGTTTCTTCAGTGTGAGTTTGTCAGTGTACTCTTCATAAATGCTTATAAAGCTATCTACAATGTTTTTTTAATTAAACATTTCAAATTTTTCCCAAGAAAAGCTTTTGAAAATTTGAGAGTACAACCAAATTTTATAAATAGCTGTTAACCTTGCAGAATTCTTAAGTAGCATTCATGCATTTATTCAACAAGTAGCAACTTGAACTGACTTATACTATATTTCAAGAGAATTACTTGGCATTTACATGACAATACAGGAGAAAATCACCTATAAAATAAGAGAAGCACTGAAAACATGCTATATTAGTCAACTAGGATTTATTGAGTATCTACTATGTTCCAGGCAGTGGGATAAGTACATTTTTATATATATATATATATATATATATATTAACCCAGTAATTGAGGTAAGTTTTGAATTACTGAATTTCTCATCAGATCTGTCAGTCATTATACTATAATTGGTCCATTATCTCATTGGTCTGGATAATCACTCTAACAATGCAATGTTCAATCTATGTACACTTTTTCATCTTGTGTAATTATTATCCCAATCCTCCCATAAATCTGCTATAAAGTATTGATCCACTGTGCTGACAATCTTCTGGAAACTAGTGCATTACTTGAGCTATGCTTCTATTGCTCTTGCCAAATGACCACACTGGCTCTTTTCTGAGTCCTATATTTTTAAATATCCTTTATACTTTTTGTATCATTGTATAACTGGTAATATGCTGCAGCCTAGTTATGCCCATAATGTGCCAATTCATTACCATTTGTAATACCTTATATTTTGATGTAGCTGGGAATCATGGAAAATCACAATTGCATTACCTTCTTCCTTATGAAGTAGTGAATTTTCTGTAAGTGAAAGTATTTAAGCATAGGCTAGGTTACCACTTGTCAACGGTATTGTGAAGGAATTTGCTACTTAGACTAGATGACTCCTAAGATTCTATAATTCTATCTAGATAGGGCAAGTATTATTGCCCCCATCTTATGGATGAAGGAAAAGGTTCAGAACTTTAAGTGTCTCATTTAGGGCTCTACAGCCAGAAGTAGGACCCAGATCTTCTCCTACCCTGTCCAGTGTTCCTTTCACTGACTCAAATGACATAGGGAATGCCTCACCAGTTAAATTATATTTTAATGCCCTAGCATTTATTTTTATATACAAATATTTTAATCTATTTTTACCATATTACATTCACCAAATATTTCTAGAATTTAGAAGAATAATCCTTAAACCTCATTTCAGGTGATAGAATAGGAAGAAGCAGAATTTCCAACTTTGAGTAAGCCACTCCTAGTAGAACTGCTATAATTTTGAAGCATTTCTATAGCATGGTGTTTTAACAATTGTTCTTGTCCTTGGAGTATTTTTTTAGTACATTTTGTAAATAAAAGTGACATGAATAATGAATTGCCAAAATGTCTCAAGATTTAAATCATATATCCTTTGGCAAGGCTCTTAGCACTTTATAGCCAACTTTTTGAGCATCTGTAAAAATGGTGGGAGAAAATGGTAATAAATGTGTTGAAGAGTCCTCAAAATTTGTTATGGATGATAATTTTAACCTCTTTCTGAACTAATGGCTTCTAGAAGAACTGACATTGATATAGCAAAAAAATGTACTTGTCAATTAATAGTGGGTTGGGGAGGTCTGGGAGAGAGAAGCAGAGGGAGAGAGAGAAGAGAGAAAGAATGCATTTAATGGTTTGTTTTGTTTTGCAGCTTCTATGTTTTTGAAGCAAGCATTTGAAGGTGAATATCCTAAGTTATTGCGTCTTTATAATGACTTATGGAAGCGTCTTCAACAATATAGTCAAAATATTCAAGGTAATTTTAATTCAAGCGGAACCACAGACCTCTACATTGACCTACAGCAGATAGAAGATGACATGCAGGACATATTCATGCAGAAAAAGCAGGATTATGAGTATGTATATTTAATTGGTCTGTTAATTCTGTTGAGGCAGATCGTTTTAAAAGTTTAATTTTTAAACAAACTTGAAAAATGTGTGAATATGCTGTTCTCAAAGTTTTATAAAAGATGATTATTCATTTTAATACACTGCATTTGTGTGTGTAGCATGTGTTTGTACTACTCTGTTGCAGTTGCCTTAGGGGACTCAGAAACTTCCACAGAAGAGCTGGAAAGGCTTGTGGCTTAACTTGATAGACCAAGGAACACAGGGAATGGGTATAAGAACACCTCCAGTTCACAGTCTCTAGAAAGATAAGCATACAACAAGGTTTAAGTGGGGCAGAAAATATCCATAATCAGCTAGTGGAAGAGGGAATTTTGGCCTCAGAGGATCATAGATCTAGAAAAGGATTTAGAGCTAGAAAGACTTAGGGGATCTCCAAGGGTCCTTAGTGGTCACCTTATCCAATCCCCTTTCTTTATAGATGAATAAACTGAGATTCCATAGAGGTTAACTGACTAACCCAGAGATCACACAGCTAGTAAGGGGCAGAGGCAATATTTAAACCCAACTCCTCTGACTTCAAATCCTAGTTTCTCTCTGTTTTACCACATTGATCCATTGAGAGACACCTTTCTGACTCTGTTCTCAATTCAAGCAGTCTCTGACTAGTGACCCAAACTGTAGGTCTGCTCCAAGATTCAGAGTTTTGAAGCAAGTTGTGGTGTCCCTAGCAGTCATATCTTATTGGTTTCCCATGGGGCAGGCAAGCCAACCTAACTGAAGCAGCAAGGCACCCCAGGGAGAAACAGGAGGCTACATGTGCCAGGCAAATTAAGCCACTACAACCATATTGACCACCATCTACCTTGAGAACACAGTGAAGAAAGCTTAGGACCCTGAACCTAGGAGCCTTTGAAATACCAGTACTTCCAGACCAGTGCATGTAGCCATTATCCTGGGAAGCAATACCAGTGGAGGTTGGTCTTGAACACCTACAGATGGTATAGTCACAGTTATTGAAGACCCAGAAAACTCTTAAAGTTTGTGACACTATCGAATGGTTCATCATCAGAATCTGATATGATTTTATTAGTGGAGATGACATTAAAGAAAAGGCATTGCCATCTGCTTCGATGGTGTGCCCAAGATCTATGAGACCTTTCTATCTGACTTAGCACTGAAACCTTCCATAGCTCTTGACTCCCTCATCAGAAGGGAAGCTCCTTGATAGCAGGCAGTGTCTTCCTATTCTATTTGTATCCCCAGGGCTTAACACAGTGCTCTGCATGTTGTAAGCACTTAATGAAGGCCTTTTTTCATTCGTTCATTCCCACTTCTGATATCACAGGCATGGAGATGGCAATTAATGGGGTTGGAAGTGTCTAGCACATAAGATTTGAGAAAAGGAGTAGGGTATAGGTTCTAGGCAGAAGGAAACCTGCGGGCAAAAAAACAATTTTCAAACTACTGCAAAATCTGTTTTAATTTAACTTATGAAATCCAAATCTCGAACTTAGATGATCAAGCCTGGCATTCATTAAAATCTACTGAAATAATATCACAGTGGATAAAGGCAGAACTGACACCAGAAGTACAGGGGATTATTCTCCTTACAGTTGCTATTTTGGTGCAATTAGATGATATTTTTTGAAAGCTAAGATATCTATCTTGTATACTTAGATACTGTAGTACTGTGTGCCATAGTTCCCTCTCTAGACCATGAGGACAATGACCACATCTTATTTGACCCAGTACTTAGTATAGTGTTTAATATACAATAAATATTTTTTGTATTTAATTTAATTAAGATATATAAAAGGGTTACTTCCCGGGTCTTTGCATGCTAGGCCAAATCGTTTATTAAGTACCTACAATATTTCAGGCACTGTGCTATATTGTACACTGGGGTTATCAAAAAAAGGCAGAAGAGAGCTCCCGATCTTGAGTAGCTCACAATCTTAACAGAGGAGACCACACACAAACAACTGTGTAGAAACAAGCTGTATACAGGATAAATAGGAAATAATCTACAGAGAAAGGCATGAGAACTAACAAGTATGGGGAAATACTTCCTGTAGAAGGTAGGATTTTAGCAGGCACTTGAAGGAAGCCATTGAAGCCAAGAGGTAGAGATGAGGAGAGAGAACCTTCCAGGCATGGGGGATCACCAGGGAAAATGCCCAGAGTCAGGCAATGGAACAGCAAGGAGGCCAGTGTCATTAGATCAAACAATACATGGTGTGGTAAAAGGTGTCGGAAGACTGGAAAGGTAGGAGGGAGCTACATTATGAAGGATTGTGAATGCCAAACTGAGGATTTGGGAGGTGACATGATTGGACCTATGCTTTAGGAAAATCACTTTAGTAGCTGAATTAAGGATGAGTTGGAGTGGGGGCAGACTTTTGGTCAGCAGACCAAGCAACAGGCTACTTTAGTAATCCATAGCTGAGGTGATGAGGGCCTGCATCAGAGTGGTGTCAGTGTCAGAGGAGAAAAGGGGGCATATTCAAGACATCTTACAAAAGTGCAGGCTTTGGCCACAAATTGGACGGTGAGAGATAGTGAGTCAAGTATGATACCCTAGGTTGAGAGTCTGGGATACTAGGAAGATGAGTGCCCTTGGAAGCTATAGGGAAGTTTGGAAGGGGGGAGGGTTTAGAAGGAAACATAACAAGTTCAGTTTTGGACGTGTTGAGTTTGAGATTTCAACAGGACATCCAGTTTGTGATGTCTAGTAGGCATTTGGTTATACAAGACTTGAGGTGAGCGGAGGGAGTGGGTCTAGATAAGTAAATTTGAGAATCACCAGCATAGAGATAATTATTTGTTCGATGGTAACCTGTGAGACTGCCAAGTGAAATAGTATAGAGGGAGAATAGTAGAGGACCTAGGACAACGCTTTGGGATGCCCATGATTAGTGGAGATGACGTAGATGAAGATATAACAGAGGAATTTTAGAAGTAGGTAGGTAAAAGGAGAACCAGAAAGGGTAGTATCATGAAAACCTAGAGAGAATAGCAAAAAGAAGAGAGCGATTGACCACGTTAAATGCTGCAGATAGATCAAGAATGAGGATTGGAAAAAAGCCATGGTTTGGTAATTAAGAGATTATTGGTAACTTTGAAGAGACACGGTAATGAACTAGAGTATAGAAAATCAACAGTATCTTCTGGGTTACAAGGATATAATAAAAAGAGTGCTAGACTTGGAGTCAGGAGAAGTCTTGGATCATATCCCACCTCCAGAACATGTTATTTGTGAGACCATTGGCACCTCACTTAACCTGCCTAAGCCTCACTTGAGTTACCCATGCAAATAGAGATGATAATAGCTCCACCACAGAGCTGGAGTGAGAATTATGTGAAGTATAACGTATGTAAATCACTTTGTAGACAAAGTTTGTATTAATGTCAGTGGTTATTCATCGGGATAGCTCGGTGGTGCAACGGATGGAGTGCCAGTCCTAGAGTTGGGAAGGCTCATCTTCCTGAGTTCAGATCTGGCCTCAGACACTTACTAGTTTGTATGACCCTCGACAAGTCACTTAGCCCTGTTTGCCTCAGTTTCCTCACCAGTAAATGAGCTGGAGAAGGAAATGGCAAACTGCTCCAGCATCTTTGCCAAGAAAACCCCAAATAGGGTCACAAAGAGTCAGCTCTGACTAAAAAATGACGGGAACAACAAGATGTTATTAATAATAATACCTCTAGACAGGACCAAATCTAATTGTCCTAGTTAAGTGTAGCTGTCTATACTATTCTTAGATCATCTCAGGATTTCCCCTATTCTTCAGTTACCTTTTCCTCTGTCATAACTGTGCTATAATACATTGAGAGTAAGTACGCTGTAGTGGACAGAGAACCTGCCTTAGAGTCCAGAAAACTTGGGTTCAGATGCCATCTTTGACAGTACTGGTTGAATAGCTAGATAACCTAACTTCTCAATGGGCTCAGTCAACTCTCTAAGATTAGAAGTTTCGAAGAAGGTGGCAATTTGTGTTGTTAAAGGAAACTCCTCATTGGGAGTTCTTATACTGGTAAAATCACAAAAAAAAAAAAATTCAATCATGACCTCAGAGATTCACAGGTATATAATATGTCTGTCCACATATCATATTTCTTCAAGCTACTCTACTTTTGGGAGTCTTGTGTCTACTTATTGTAGTGTTTTTTTTCCTCTTCTTTGCTACCAACTGTTACCCTTCACGGCTTATGTAGTTTGGGGAATTAGATTAACCTAACTTGTTAGAATTGTGTGTGAAATATCAGTAAATAAGCTCCAAATGGATATCTTTTTTATAGTGCATGAACTGTGATATTTGCTTGCCTACTCAGACTTTTTTCCTCTAGAAGAAGTGTTTATTCCCTGATTATCAGCTGTGTTTTGGATAGTCAAAGTTGCCATATAACTAGTTATGGCAGTTTGTTTTTTTAAGTATTTGAACATTTCCCTATACTCTTATTTATAGTCTTAATATATCATCTTTATCAGTAAATATTTGTTAAAAAAAGGTCAAATTTAGCCTCAAGTCTGTTGGAATTGGTTCTTAAATTAATGAATTTTTGTTATACTGTCCCTTAAGTTTCAATTGGCTGATTTAACATTATACATATATTTGATGTATGGTACATGACATTTATAGATAGCACACGTAATTAAATTTGCATATGTGTGGTGTATTTAATTAGATGTTTTGATAAGAGATTGATGTTCACATTTATACATTATCCTAACACATCAAGATTGTCTTCTTGATAGACAGTGTACCATTGTAGTTTAGTGTCCAAGAATTGAGGAATCAGCGGGAAAGAAGTAATCAAACTAATCAGGATTAATAATATCTTTTAACACTGTAAAATTAAAATTCATTTTTCACAATTTTTTTGTCTATAGTCCAGAAAAGGCTTTAAAAGACTCATTGCAACCATATGAAGCAGCTTACCTTTCAAAGTCATTATCTCGACTCTTTGATCCCATCAATCTGGTCTTTCCCCCGGGTGGCCGAAATCCACCTTCTCCTGATGAACTTGACAGCATCATTAAAACCATAGCCAGGTAAGTGCATGTTCAAAAATAGTATATGGTATTCAGAAATGGAAACTAAAAACTAAGTTATAATTGTCTCTTTTCTAAATCCTCAGTTCATAAATGAAGATAATTAGCAATAAATGTTTAATCCCAGCTATTCAAGAAATTAGCATTACAGTTAAGTAAGACCTCAATTAATAGAAGCTATTTTAACATACTCTAAATGTATCCTACCTTACTTATCATGCTTTTGCTGAAAAAACACAGTCAACTTAATTCTGTACAGCATAATAAATCCCTAATGTTACTTACAATTATCTATGTTCGCCATTTAATTTTGTGAAATGATTTTGTAAATTAAGACATGCAATATAGAGGTTAATGTGATTTTACCAAGGATTACAGAGGGCATTTGTGGAATAAGTATGAATTTAGCAAAGCTCTTTTTGATTCTTCTTTTGTTTTCAATTCTTCAAGAAAGCATGACAGCCCCCAATAGGAAGTGAATTGCAAGTGACATATTTCTTGAATGCCTAAAAACAGAAGAGGGGCCTTCTTGCAAATATCATAGCCTAGCCATTATCCAGATGAGATTGCTTTTGAGTCTGTCACGGCCGCTGTGGTAATTAACAGCTTGTTGAAATAGTAATACTATAAATTTGCAGCTAGCATCCTGAAGAAGGCAAAATAACTATGGGGAGATAACTTAAGGCGCTATAACTTTGCATGTGGGATTTATGTAATGTAATAAAGAGAAAGGACAGGAGAAAAGAGATCCAGAGGTATGATATAGAAGCCAAAATCCCTGAATAGGTAGTCTAGATCCTAAGTCTCCCCCTGCTCCTTACTGTCTTGACTTTCCTAATCATGACTATGAATTTAGTCAAAGCAGCTCTATAATCTCTTTAACTGTGATACGAGTGTGATAATCCTAGATTCAATTTGATCCCCACCACCACCACCACCACTACTACTACTACTACTACTACTACTACTACTACTACTACTACTACTACTACTACTACTACTTCTATTACTACTACTACTACTACTACCACCACCACCACTACTTTAACAACCATTCAATTCAATGTTTAATTATTTTTCCTTGGTATACTGCCTTCTACATATTATGTATGTGCTTAACCCAGAGTACTTTGGGCTGTACAAAGTAAGCAGTTATCTAGGGTACTACTTGTTGGAGGGTGTAATGAAAGGAACTTTTGAATATAAATAAGCAAATTGAGAAAGTTTAGTAGGGTGGAAAGAGCAGCAGATTTGTCCTCATAAGACCCAAGTTCAAGTCCAGCTCTTACCTCCTATATGACTAGCTGTATATTCTTTGCTTATCTCTCTGGGCCTCAACGTTTTCATCTTTAAATTGTTGACCCTAAAGTCCCTTCTAGCACTACATTTTGTTATTATTTTATTAGTCTATTATTTTCTTCTTCATGGCATTATAGGTGTTTGTTTTTGTGGTGAGTCAAACTCCATGTTATAATGAAAACTCATAACCTCTAGTGGACAGTATCAAACGGGTTGCAATTTTCCACCTTGTCACGGACTGCAGAAGTGCCATCTCCTGGCTTGTCAGTAACCCCTTGAGTGCCCAATGCACGTTTGTAGTCCTGTATTCTCTAAAGAGTTCTGTTAACCAAGTTAGAACTTGACTTTTAGAGAATACAGGAGAAATGCGTCAGACATTCTGATCTGTACAGTTTGAAATTAAATTTAAACATCTACAAGGACACATTACCTTATCTATTAGTGTTTTTTCCCCATAAACTGTACACTAACTTTGAACAACTATTTGTATTCTCTCTAAATGATTTTAAACTCTCATTATTGTTCATTTCTGGTGCTTGAAAGACCCTGTCTACTTTACTTTTCTTACAGTATTTAGTTTGAAGTACTCTTTCTGTAGGCACTAGACTTTATTATATTTGTTTCAAGTAAATCACTTTTTTGGGAATTAAAACAAATTTTCCAATTAATCTCAGATTTTAAAGTTTAGTATGTGTACATGAAGTAAAATTTTTACATTAAACTCAATTTAAATCAATTCAAAATTGCATTCATATTTCAGTTTTTGATTTCTATTCAAAAGACTAGTGTATATGAAAAATATGAATTTGAAAATTTTCCACTGCAACTCAGTATCTTTGTGAATCATTTGAAATTTGTATTTTTAGCTTATGGTCTCCCAAGGTCACCATTTCCATTCAAGTGCTGTCCCTTTCCTGCAGATGTCTGTGATTTGCATTGCCTGTAATTGCACTTAACGGTTTTAAAAAATAGTGCCACTTTAGAATTTGTATACAATTTACTCTCTTAATCATAGCCATGGAACCACACATGACTTGCCTTTATTAATGAATGACTGGTCATTAAGAAATCTGTCTCCAGATACTTGCTAAATGTGGAATTTAGAAATGCAACAAGGCATACAATTCCTGGTAAAGATCAGTGAAATTGTAAAAGTAACAATTCTGCTTACAGTGTGTAGGTTGAGTTGCTGCTTTCCACTATGTTGGTAAACTAGATTATGAATTATTTAAATTGTTTTTAATTAATAATGGTAACCTATGTTTTCCAGTGAACTTAATGTGGCTGCAGTTGATTCAAACCTCACTTTAGCCGTGTCCAGAAATGTGGCAAAGACTATACAGTTATATGGTGTGAAATCTGAGCAGCTTGTAAGTAACTTCACATTTCTGTAAACTTTTTTTTTTATTATTCTTTGTTAAAATTATTAAACCATTTGGGAGGTATTAATGAATTGACTAAAAATTTGGAATGTCTAGTGAAATTTTGACATCTTGAATTAGAATTTGCCAAAAAAGTTTATGTACCTTTTGATAATTGATAGCCTACTCGTCAAATTTTCTCAAATTCCTAATATGCAAATATACTGTAGGCTTTAAGGCTTTTGTCATATTTGTACCAACATTCAAGCTTATTTTCCCAAAATACAGCTAAATGTGATTGGCTGGGTTGTTTTTTTTATCCCTTCCCAAGCACCATTCACGCATGGTTAGCAAGTGTGAAATTATTAGAACAGCTAGAAACTGATTAAAGAAAACATAATGCTTGAAACTGTAATAGAAAAGGTACATTTTAAAAATGAAATTTTCTGAAAACTCCAGCTTTAATGTCATCATATGTAACAGTTTAACCCATGAAAATGGTAGTTCTTTGCAGTGTGGTTATTTGTATACATTTTAAATAACAGCAAATTTAACTTGTTGGTTTTAAAATTTTATCATTTAGATTATTCTCTCAAGTGAGAACTAAAGGCCTTATGGACATGCTTTTGCTTTTTCTCTTGGGATTTTAAAATGTGAATGACAACCCAGATTTTAGAGCAGAGGAGCAGTAACCCATTTACATGAAGGTCCTGACAAGGTCAGAAAGTTCTTAATGAGTGATTGAGCGATATAGAAAAATGTGTATGCTTGTATATTTGTAGTAAGCAATATCAGTTCATTAACCTTCCTCAGAGTTAGGAAAGAGCATTTGCAGTTCCAAAATTCTAAGAAGCTTATACACATAGAAACTGCAAACCAAAATGAATCACAGAATCCATAGTTATCAGTTGCCAAGTCTTGTTGAGTCTAACTCTACAGCACCTCTCACTTCTCTCAACCAATATAGACCTATACTATCCTAGTTCAGGCCCTTATCATTTCTAGTCTGAACTATTTTGGTTGCCTACCAGTCTCTCTTCTTCCTGCCTGCCCCTTCTCCCAAGCCCTCCTCATGTGGCTACTAAATTGATATTCTTAAAGCACAAGTCTGGCCTATTGACAGGAAGCTTGAGTGTCTTCCTATCTTTTTTTAGGATAAAATAAAACTCTTCTGTGTAGCATTTACAGCACTTCGTAATCTGACTCCTACCTGTCTTTCCTGAATTATTTCAAAAGAGCAGTTCTCATGATCTACATTTCAGTCAAACTTGGCCTATTTATCATCCTGCATCACACAACATGCTATTTCTTATGTCTTTGCCTCCGTTCATTGTCTTCAGTTCCTGCAATGCCCTTCCCTCTCCACTCTTTTCCTTGGACATCCTTGCTTTCTTTGAAGCTCAGTTCGATCCCCCAGATTGCTAGCATTCTCTTCCCTGGCATTACTTTGAAGTCACTTTATCTACTTTTTTGTATTGCCTGTTTATTATCTAACTATTGTATTCCCCAGTAGAATGTAAGCACTTTGAGGGCAGATCCTTTTTCGTTTTTGTCTTTGTATCCTCACTGGCAAGCCAAGTGCTATGTATGTATGCTTAGGAAATGCTAGTCTAATTGGAATGAATGATCTTTCAGTTTCAGCTCTAAGACTGTATGATTCATTGTTTGACTATCAATGAATAAATTGGGTTCCCAGTGTTTTAGTAAACACCTCACCCCAGCCTTATTAAAGCTTCTAATGAAGAACTGAAAACTTCACTTAGAGATTTAGTGTTTACTTGGAAGCCTTTACATAATTTGTTTTTCCCTCAAATTTTATATACAGGAGCCTTGCTATAAAACCAGTTACTGTAGATGAATTTAAATATAATACCTAACAAGTTCTGGTTACTAGAGGTACTAGAAGGAGCTTACATATGAGAAAATCTTACCATAAACGTGATTCCACGGTACAGATAACCTACTAGCTGCAGTGCAGTAAGACCCCAATATATTTACAGAAAGCAGTTTAACATGATTTTGAAGTTGTAGCATCTGCTGTTAATGTTATAAAGCTGATCAAAGCAGTTCATTTGCTTTCTAATCTCAGAAAATATTTTAATACTTCATGGAATATTTGTTTAGATTGGCACCTTGAGTTTTTCTTAGAAGAGTTGTCTGCAGCCTTCCTCAACCCGTGTTCAAATAATGTGAATGACTGACCTGACACAAACAAGGATTTATAAAAGAAGATTTATTTATTTAGCTTGTAAGAATATGATTGTCAAGCACAGGACAAGAATATATGTTGAATGGTTTACTTCTGATTTTGTTCTGTCGAGTACCAACTTTCCCCGATCTCCCTTCTCACCACGAAGATATTATTAAAACAGTGCCTGGCTCAGCTTACATGGGGTGAAGGACTCATCAAGTCTGAGGAAGCTGAGGATCCCCCTCACTTGATGATTTTTACATACTCGTGGGGATGCCAGCAATTGCCTCACCACTGTAAAGCCTTTTGTTCATACATGAAGCAAAGAAACCTTCTCATAATTCCATTGTAGCTTGTAATCTTATCTGTTTCACAGCCTGAGGACTTACCCTTGAAATTTAATCTTATGATGCATAAAGCCTGTTCAAATTTAGGCGATGTATATGTAAATGGCTATGGCATGCCACAAGGTCATAAAAGGATAACTACATATATAGAGAGCTATTATAGAAATTCTAATAGATCTCTTTTAATGTGGACAAAAACGAGAATATGAAAAATATCCAGAATTTTAAAGTTAATTTCTCAAATTTCTTGTGCATGTGTAAAAATGCCAGACAACATTGAATAGTAAATCATACCTTTTAAAAAATTTTTAGTTTTTGGTGAATGATGACTTAAGGAACATTTTACAGTTTTTTTCTACATTCCCTACATAGAGAAGATGATTCGAGGGGCCATAGGAAACTTTGAACTGCTTGCCAACAGTATAGCTTTCATGGATCAAGTCTGCCGTGAAGATAATTCTATATTTACTGAGAGATTTTGCAATAGGGACATAATCAGTCAGGGCAATCCTCTTTTTCTTGATCTTTTGAAACATAACCACGTTTGTACATCAAGTCATTTACAGACTTCAGATTTGGTAACCATTTGGTGTGGTTCCACAGTTCTAAGCATGTTAAGCCTTGTTGAGCTTAACTAAAGTGCCATGGAAAGCCTCTCAACAATGAAGAAGCTACAGTACTTTATAGGCCTTAGGGCTAACACCATTGGTATCTCTTAATTCTGACCTGAGAAAGCTTCCTTAGGGCCAAGATGGCGGCTGGAAAGCAGGGACGAGCATGAGCTCCCCACCAAGTCCCTCTAAAAACCTATAAAAAATGGCTCTGAACCAATTCTAGAGCTGCAGAACGCACAAAGTGGCCAAGGGAAGCAGGGCTCCAGCCCAGGACAGCGTGGATGGTCTCTGGATAAGGTCTATCCCGCATGGAGCTGGGAGCTGAGGGGAGCTGAGGGGAACAGAGCCGAGCGTGGGTGGCATGGACCAACAAGACCGGGAGTCTGGAGGAGCGTGCCCTAGCACCCTGAATCAGTGAGCTGTGGCAGTTACCAGACCTCTCAACCCACAAACAGCAAAGACAACAGAGAATGTTAGTGGGAAAAGCTACTGGGGACAGAGTTTGCAGTTTGGCCACCGGCCCTGGGGCAGCGGAGGTGGGGCAGCTTTAGAACTACAGCTGCAGTTGCTTCTGGCCCCAGGCCCACCTGGTGGGAGGAATTAAGTGGCAGATCAGAGCAGGAGTGAAGAGCCTGCTGAATATCTAAGGCCAGTCCAGGTTGGGGGTTCTTGGGAAAGGAGGAGTGCTGGTGAGGCAGCGCATCCGCCCAAGCATGGAACATAGAACTCTTTAGTCTACAAGTAGTCATACCCCGCTGAAAAACTCAAGGGTCAAGTA
>CM053623.1:119065908-119132148 GCA_028646595.1 Phalanger gymnotis
GCTGGAGCTCTGCTTCCCTCTGCCACTTTGTGGGTTCTGCAGCTCTAGAATTGGTTCAGAGCCATTTTTTTATAGGTTTTTGGAGGGACTTGGTGGGGAGCTCACGCCAGTCACTGCTTCCCAGCCGCCATCTTGGCTCCGCCCCTTGGTAGTCTTATTTCTTACCAGTCCCCATCACACATTTGCCCATCTCAACCCTTATACACACTGCTGTCATTTCAACTAATGCCTTCTCTTCTCCTTGTCAATATAAATCCTGTATTTGCTTCATGACCTAGACCAAGATTCACATCTCCCATGATACTTCCTTAGACTAATGCCAGTCCATAATGACCTTTTCTTTTTCTGAATCCATTTGGCAATTTTGTCTTTGAAATACAACCCTGTATTTGTACTATCTTATACTGTTCCTTATTATTTTATGTATATACATATATATATATATGTGTATATATATATATGTCTTATCCATGTTTTAAGTTACTAGAGGAACCACAGAATGTAGCACATTTCAGAACTTTGTAGGTTCTTGAATCTTTTGAGATTAAATAGTTTTAAATTTTAAGCTGGTTAAGGCTCTATCAGCAAGCAGTTTTAAAGTTTTCTTAGCAAATACAAAGGACAGTTTTCAATTTGGTCCCAGTCTTGTCATGTTCAAAAGCATGTTGTACCCTCTGGAAGCCTGAGTTAACCTGCTCTAGAGCAGTATTCCATAAATTCACCGAATTTCATGAGCTCTGCCACATTGCTTCCCTTTTAATTGTAGGAAGGGATTTCTGCATTGCTTGGTCAGGCTTAATGGGCTCAGGTTCCTTCCAGCTCTGAGATTCTGTGAATGTTTTGTGAAGGACACCATGTGAAGAACTGAAGAAATGCACGGTTCAGAGGAGAGCCAGGCTCTTGACCATGTAGAACTTCAGTCTTATAAAGGTTTGGGCACAAATGCAAACCTCTGCATCACAGATAAGTGTATTAAAATTAAAGAGATTAGCCAAAATTACATTTTTTTAATCTCATTTAGTCGTCACAACAACCCTGTGATGTGTGGGTGCTTTTAATGTTTCTGTTTTACAGATGAGGAACCTGAGGCTCACGGAGGTTAAATGACTTGCTCTGGGACATACAACTATCAAGTGTCCAAGGCAGTATTTGAACTTGGGTCTTCCTGCCTCCAAGCCCATGGCTCTATTCGCCACCTAGTGACCTCTATTGTATCTTTTTCTTTTCAAGAATATTTAGAGGAGAGGCTGCTAGGTAGTGGATAGAGTGGATAGGCCCTAGCGTCAGGAAGGCTCAAGTTCAAATCCAGCCTTAGAAACTTACTAGCTATGTGACCTTGGGCAAATCACTTAATCCCAATTACCTACGCTTGCCCCTACAAAAAAAAAAAAGAATATTCAGAGGTACAGAAAAGCTGAGTGATTTTTTTTAGAAATATGGTTTAAAATTTCGTGTGAGATAAGGAGTTCGAATCTTTATTCCCCAAGCTTGGTAAGAAACTGGCTCACCTGAAGTTTCCCAGTCAAACTAATCAGTAATGTCTGCGAAGAGCGAGGCTTAAAATGGATTGTTTTTGAGGGGACTGGGTTGTTCATGTTCTGGCTGATATGAGGGTGTTTTCAGGTGAGCAGTTATTACTTAGATATATCCTGCATGTATGGAGGTTAGCAGCTATGAACCAGTTTCCCAAATGAGCTCATTCCAAAGGATGATTTTAAACATGGGCTCAGTATGCCATGAAGAAATCCCATTCAAGCAGAAACCACTCTGCTTTTGATATCAAGCCTCTATTTACCATGCAGGGGATGACAGAACCCAGTGAGTCACGCGCTCAATAGGTGAAGGATGTTAGAAAGTGCAGGCTGGAAGGGAGCTCAGGAAGGTCCCCAAGACCAGGTCCATTCCTCCAGTTAGGACTACACCGAAGAGACCCGAGAGAGGGCTGCCTGCTGATTATATTCCCACAAATCTTCTGTGATAGGGGTTCTTTGCATGATTTTCTATTGGAATGGAAGATGCTGCCCCCAAGACCATCTAGGAGGCTAGAATCATTAGAACTTGTGCAAACTATCTGACTCGTAATGTAAATGTGAGCGCCCTCTTTTTATTTGTGACTGCAGCCTGTATTTGTGACATTTGGTCTTTGTCACATCTCTTCCCTTTACAGTCGGCCCTGTCCCAGGGCACGAAACAAAGCGCACTTTCTCTGAGTGCTAGATGCTAGGCTCGTTGTTTTGTATCATTTCCTATCTGGCTGACCGGGATTTCAGGATCTCTAGAAACTCATCTTTCTGCAAGATGAAATCATCTCTGAAACTCAGCCCTCCTGACCACCCCTGTCCCTGGGCCTCCTTTTGAAGAAGTTGGGGGAGGTAGACATTTGGCAGCTCCCCTCCAGATCCTCTGTTTAAAGAGGGCAACCACAGATTTCACTTCATCATTTGCTATCCGGCTCATCTGCATTTCATGATCTCTAAAAACTCTATATTGTATAAGATGAAATCAGCCCTAAAACCCCTACCTCCTCAGATCATTTCCCACCTCTGCTCTAAGAGCCTGATAAACTTCCCCGCCCCCACCCCTACCCCCTTTCAGTTTCTTTGTAGATGTTGTCTCCCCTATTTGATAGTGAGCTTCTTCAGGGCAGGTACTGTCTTATACCTTTCTGTGCATCCGCAGCATTCAGAACAGTGCAAAACAGTGCAGAGTAGGCCCCTGCTAAGTGTTTATTAACTATTGATAAAGCATTATTTGAAACAATACTGCAGTTCAGCCTGCTTTGGTTGCCCCACTTTAGCTCAACGTATGCCCTCTTGGGCTTCTCATTGATATACATTCCTTCCTTGGTTAGCCTGGCAAAGTAGAATTGTGGTGTTTTCCAGTACACTAAAGTATTGTTTCTGCCTCTGTCCAAAAAGAATGTTCTGCACTTGCTTGATTAATGCTAAAATTCTTTTATCGAGGGATAAAACTTTTATTCCATACTTAGAAATAAAATGAAAATGCCTGACTAAAGTAATATATTTTTTGGAAACTCATTCACACTAAAATTTTTTCTGTCAGCCCAATATAAAATTACTTCTCATTTTTTTTTCTGTTTCAATAGCAGGGAGAGGGTTAGAGACCAAGAATATGTTGGCTACCTGAAAGTAGGCACGGGCCCTATCTCAAGGGATGGGGAGCTCGAGCACCTCAAGAATGTGAATGTTAGAGACTTCAGAGCTTTGCCTGATGCTGGCCTTGCCGATCATCTGCTATAGGGAGACAAGAGAAGCTTTGTGCAGAAAGGCTTTGTTCCCCACATTTTGTCCCAGACTTACAGGACTGGTGCAAGAAGCATTGTTCCTAAAGGATTCATTAATTGTCACCTTACCTCATGACATCCTTGTTTAAAAAAAAAAAAGTTTTTGACACATTCATTAGAACCTGAACTCTGGCAGATGCCTCAAAGGTCCTGATGTCCCCCAAAGTCTACCAAGATTCCAAGTGTCCCACCCAAGTGGTGGTGCACTCTCCAAACAATCCCTAAAGTCCATGGCCCATGATAAGTGCTTCATTGATTGATTCAAGGGTTTTCCATGGCATCATATTTAATTATACAATCAAGTTTCTGGATGTGGTAGCTAGTGCCAGATTATGTTTCTGGTCTTCTAGGAAAATCATTCAAAAGTTGTTTTAAGATGACAGCTGTGTTATTGAAATATACACCTGGGAAGATATTATGTATAACATATCCTTTTTCAGTTAGTTAAGCACTATGAAAAGCCTAAAGAAAACGAGGTCTTCATGTCCACCTCAAAGAAGACCTGTGTGCATCCAAAGATTTGCATCGACAGCATTGGCAGTATCTCTTTCTGAGTTTTGCTGTCTAGGCAGCGTGCTGTCTGAAACATTGATTAATACGAGTATTATGTCTTGCTGTTTCACTGCTTTTTACAGAATCCCCCTTGTTATAACTTAAGTCCATAACTTCTATTTCTCTCCTCTCCTTTAGAGATAAAGAACAACTGGTTAGCATCCTCCTTAAATAATCTTTGCTACACTTGAAGATAGCTAGTAAATTGCAATAAACCCAGTTCTTGTAACTTTTCATCATAGGTTCTACTTTTCCGTGGCTTGAGTATGTTTTTCTGCTCTTCTCTGTCCCTCATCCATTTTTATCACAACCCTCTCAAATATGGATAACACACATATTTCTGTATGCATATGTGTGTTTATATGTACCTGTCTATGTGTGTATATTTTTGTTAAGATTCAACATTATATAGACAGGCGTATGTGCGATTAGCTGATTTTTACCAGCTACTTTCTAATTTTTTTTTAACACTTATTTCTTACAGATATGTTGTATTTCTGTAATGAATCATTTATGGAGTGAATATTTGTAGATAGGTAGATAGATAGTTATAGATATGCACATATATGTATGAATATTCTGAGGCATCAGATTTATTTGTTTACTTTAAGTTTTCTATCATGAATTTAACAAACATGAGATAATATTTGCATAGTGCTTAGTACAGTTCTTGATACGTAGCAAGCACTTAATACATTCTTGTTTCCTTCCTTCCTTATTTCCTTCCTTCCATTTCAATATATAAAGAAGAGTAGAAAAAGAGTATTCTAGTCAGCAAAAGGGTATGGGCCTGAGGCTTAACATTCACTTAACAAAAGGGTGCCATCTTTAATCACTGATTGGCATCACACATGTATAGACCTGCCTCTAATCAGGCATCTCTTAACTGGCCCCACCTGAGGCCTATTGAATGGGTGAGGAAAGATCTTTAATCACATCATCACCACACTGCCCTATTCTGTAACTCTCGGCTCCCTATGGCTGTTTGGGCAGAACAGAAATTCCTGTTTGTCCTTTGAAGCCCTTCGCAACCTGGTCCCCTCCTGTCTTTCTAGCCTGGTTATACATCACTCCCTTTACTCACATATGCTGCTCCTTTCCTCATTTCTGTCCCTTTGTACCAGCTGTGCCCCTCCTGGAGTGCAGCCCCCTTCACCTCATGGATTCACCCACTTCCTTCATGTACCGACTCAAGCACTACCTTCTACATGAAGCGTTGCAGGTCCCCCTCACTCTCTCAAATTACCTTATATTTATTCCATATATATTTGTTCTATACATACTTATATATGAACCAGATTCCCCTCCGTTATATCATAAGTTCCTTGAGGGTACCGTTCTCCCCCTACGCAACCACAAGCCAATCACCACCAATGGACAGATGAGCTCAAGGGTTCTGGGAGGAACCCCACTGCCCCGTCAGGCTACTGGCCCTGCTTTCAGCCCACCCCTAAGGCCTTCGAACAAGGGAGCCACCATCACAGAGACACGACCCGGGCATTTCCACCGCGGTCCTTGGCACTGTCAAATGCTTCAACATCAGAAACCGCTGTGGTTTTTATGAATGGAAGCAACATTAAATAAGCTACACGACTATCCGCTTTGCAGCTGTAACTTCCTCTCTCTGTCGTCTCCACTCGTTAGAGTGTGAGCCCCTTGAGAGCAGCGACGCTCTCTCTCTTTTCCACTTGGGTCCCCAGCACTCGGCACACCGGCGCATGTGGGAGGTGCTTCATCAATGCTTTTTCCTTCCTTCCTTCATCATTTTTTATAGTTGTGCCTCCGGTGCCTACCACAGTTCCAAACATATATATTTGATCATTAAGAATCATGAAGATCATGAAGAAATGCTTACGGATTGGTCAGCATCAGTGCTTGAAATCACTCTTCTTTCTCGTGCAGATCCTTACCTAGCTCAGGAAAACCAGATGTCCCTTGTTCTCTGTACATGAAGGAGCTGCAGGGCTTTATTGCCAGAGTAATGAACGACTACTGTAGACACTTTGAATGCTCAGAGTTTGTCTTCGACAACACAGAAGCCATTGCCCAGAGAGCGATTGAACTTTTTGTTCGTAATGCCAGTCTCCTAAGGCCTCTTGGTGAAGGTGGGAAAATGCGACTTGCTGCGGATTTTGCCCAGGTAAATGGAACCAGACTGATTTGAATTCGAAGACGCAGTTCATTTAAGCTTTAGTTTCCTTCCCTAATCTTAATATTTTTCATTAAAAGCTAAGAGCTTTGTGTTCTTATACTTTTAGAGCTTTCCATCCTAATAAAAATTGGCTGCAGAAATCTAATTTTTAAAAAACTGAAGCTACTCTCGTGCCAGATACATTTTTATTTTTGTATTTTATAAATGATAATTTTTAATATTTTAGGATTAAACCGAAGCTGCATATACCGTATTGAGACCACCTTTGTCTCTTCTACATAGCATAATTCTTGTTTTTGTTTCTTTAACATCTCACAATACCAGTACTGATTGATTGATGTAGCTGGCAAGAAAATACTTTTTAAACCGGTGGCAAGGGGCCGACTGCCTGTTGTCATGCAGGCGCAAAGAGCTCTCGTGTGTCTTTGAATCTCAAAAACCGCTCATCGTGACCATTCCATTTTTAGTTCATTCTAGATGAACAAACAGGAGACCACGTAAATTCAGTACCTAATTATTTTATTTCTCTCTGCCCGTTCCTAATGTGGAAAAAAATGGGTATAATATATTTCTTCTTGGTGGCCAGCCTTGAAATAATTATGTGATGCATAGGAGGGAAGACATTAAAATGACAGAATAATAATAAGTTCATTAGGAAGCTGCCTTTTAAAAATTGCAGTGGATCCAGCCAAATGATAATAGTCAGAGGAACAAAAGATAACCACACCAGACCTGACCATTCTTTAAAAAATACTGGAGTCAACGAAGATTTTTGTTAAAATCTACGTCGTGAGCTAACTTGTATTCAAACCTTTAAAAGCTGATAGCTTTACTAGTCTAAATAATTATTCACGTGGATTATTCATAATGATTTGCCAGTTCCTCCCTGCTTAGGAAGAAACATAAATGTTAATTTTAGTATTTATTCCCAAGTGCGTCTGAGTGCATGTCTTAGTTCATTATTCCTGTATCAAGAAAATGAGGCACTGAATGCTTGTGCAGGAATGATTTTCAGATTCAGCCCTCCATCCTACATGATATGATTTTCTAAAGGAGAAGCAGCCCAGAGTTTAATTTTCAAGATGCCTGGTTTCCTTGCATATTAATTTGTCCAGCAATTTACCAGTTGCACCTCTAAAATGATAAGCCTGAGGCCACTGTACCACAGAAAATAGGTTTACCTTAGAAAGTAGGACTCAGTAGCCCAGGCATGAAAACTGAAATGAAATACTGCCACTTGACTGACACGAGTGTCTCTCCTTTCCTTTTTAAAAAAAAAAAAAAAGTAATTATTTTATTTCACTTATAATATTTTGGCACCTATACCCTCCTCTCTGTAGTACCAGAACCAGATTTCAGGTTTAGAGAATTTTGTTTGTACAATGTTTGATTAGTGTCTAAACAGAGTGCCCACTAAAATAAAAATACACTTATATCTCCAGGATCCACTCATTCGGGTACTAGATGTGTATTAAGCTGTGCCCAGAAGTGTTCTCTATTCTTCCTTTGCCCCATTATTTTTGTCCACTTTTTCTTCCTTATTTTTTCTTCTCTGGACCCCTTCCCCCACCAGCTCATAGGCATTCTTCTCCAGCTGGTCCTTGACTTCCTTTTGCTGGAGGCAGCACTTCAAGTTCAGTCCAAGCTGCAGCCAGGCAGAAGCTGGCAAGAGCTGAAGTGCTCTAGGAGAGGGAGGAATGGTGTCATCTTGGTTTGTGGGGGAGGGAGTGGGGGCTGGGGCTTTGTTTCCTCAGGAGGTTTGAAGATGGAGATGATCGCCTTCGACTATGTCCGCCATAGTCCAGCCACACTCATAGTAACTCACTGAAATGTTAAGCTCTCGCGTGGGGAGGAAGATGAATGCACATAGAGAAACTGGAATGTGTAGGAGTTGTTTTGTCTTTGTTTCTTTCTGGACCCGTTTCCCATTTATCCAAAATGTTTCCTGCTCCTTTCCTGTAACTGTGCAATTGAATGAAACACGATGATCACCAGTGCCCAGGTAGACTAGCCATCTGTTTATTGTCTGCCTGAAAGTTTTGCTTGCTCAGGTGGTAGGAGCCGGCAGTGTGCTCGTATGCCCTTTGCCAGATTGTGAGGCTGTAAAGGCTCAGGATAGGCATGTGCTTGCTGTGTGGCATGGCTAATCAGATTCCCATGTTTATCCCTGTGACCCCGTTTAGAAACTTCCTGCCACTTGTATTCATTTGTGGAGCCCCATGTAGGTCACAGGCACAAGAACGATAGATGGAAGTCATGTTCGGGCTCAGGAAAAAGAACCTTTGCAAATATTAGCCAACTTCTCAGGCACTCTGCGCCTTTGGGGATTGTATTATAGCTGTTTTGTTTTTTTTTTAATTCAGCAAACCTTTATTTAGCACCAACTCTGTTGGGCATAGTTTACTAGGCACTGTGGAAGCACAATGGTAAGCTGCCTGTATTGTTCAACCTCAGCTTTAACAATCATTCTGACTGAAAGTAGGGTTGAGCAATCTGAGCTCTGAAATGGCTTCCCTCCCCCCCCATATTCACCACAGGCATCACCTGGAGAATTCAAAAGCCTCTCAACCTCTTCATCATTAAAGGTCATTCTTGAAAGGTACAAAACAGGTCGTAGAGACTCCTGGAATAGGCGAAGCTTCATATTCCAGTGGCGTGGTATACCACCAATCCATGAGCTGTCCTGCATGGTCCATCCCCTTCCCACAACTACCCTAACCCAGGCCTCAGGAGGGAAGACACATATTCTAACTTCAGTAATATAGTAGGTCTCTGATTGTGTTTTTAAGGGCTTCCTTTTTATTTGCCATAAAGATAAATTTCAGATGACTCAAAGGAAAATATTTTTACACTTTAAAATATTTATTCAAGAAATCTAAACTTTGACCCAAACCACCATTCTGCAGGTTAGAAGGACATATAATAGAAAGACCATTGGACCAGGAATCATAAAGTGGGGAATTCTCTTAGTCATTAGCTGTGTGACCTTAATCTAATGGTTTAGCCTCTCTGAGCCTCTCTTAGTTTCTTTATCCATAAAAGTTGAATTAGAAAATTATGGAATTTAGAGTTGGAAGAGGTCTTTGGGGATCATCTAGGTCCTGCCTGTCTCACAGGCTTGTTGTGTTGAGCAAATAAGATATAGGTGGCTGTACCTTGAACAGGAGTGCAAAACTAAACAAATGCAAGCTTTTGTTATTTGGCCAAGGCTCTGATAATTCCGTACTGTGGTACTGCTCAGCGAGCTGTGACTGCCTCCCTTGTGAATGCCCTATGATGTTGGCATGAGGCAGTTTTCTTTCGATGATTATTAGCAATCCATTCCTGCTGTTGGTTCTTTCTGGGTGTCAGCACTATTCACCTGTCAGTTGTATAGCTCTAAATGTGGCTGGGCTGCAGGGGCCCTGCTAGTTCAGAACCTCTTGGTCGGTCTGTCCAGAATTTCTTCTGGAGGCTCCTGCAGTTTCTTTCCTCCCCCTGGAAAACTGTGAGCTGTGGCAGCTGGCTTAGCAATTGTTTATTCCCTGGCATTGGTAGCAATTTCTATTTATAGTCTTTCTGGTGCCCTTTCAATATGTAGTTGCATCTATTTCACTGCATGCCTGTCTATACAAATTTAGGCAAGGAAACAAAACAATTGCAGTTTCTGTTCTAATTCTAGTTGCCTTTTTCTCTTCAGAACAGTGTCAGGCGGGTCTGCCTGGGTAGCATCCTCATGGTCAGCAAGATGTCTCTGATGGTTGGAATCATCTTTGTCATTAGTTAACTGTGCCTGCAACTTGCCCTTTCAGGGGCATAAGGGGAAGCTGTTGCATTTTCCATTTTTGAACTCTCACCCAATTGCAAAAGAACAGCCTCTGTAAGCGTTTCTACTATCCTTTGAAAATATGTTCCTTTCTTTTTAATGGAACTCTGCCAGAAGATAATGATTTTTTATACCCTAAAGCTTTTTTTATGGATGAAATTTTTTAAAAATTCGTAACATTTTGATGTTGTTTGGTGTAGATATTTTATGCATCATCATATAGTTCACATAGTAATTTGTTTCTTTGCTAATGTTTTGTTCAGTCTTGCTGAAGCGCTGAGGAAAATGAACTTTGGTTTAATCTTTGAAGACACCAAAATCCTTCAGGGTAATTGAAAAATAATCATTGATAAAATATTTGGTAAGCGTGTTGTATAATTTCATCATATATATACACATTCATGTGTGTGTGTGTGTGTATATATACACATATACACACACACACACACACACACACACACACATATATATATATATATAGAGAGAGAGAGAGAGAGAGAGAGCGAGAGAGATGGATAATTCATCTTATTTTGAGATTACAGAAGTGAAACTATGATTAGACCCAAACATTCACTAAGATGACCGATGGGACGTAAAATGTACAAACCAAATTATAACAAGCAGTCCCCTCACCTAACCTTCCTCCCTCTTTCACCCCCAAATTCCCACAATGAATAAGCTAACCATGCCTCTGAGATTTGCCCATTGGCTAGTCTGTCTCAGATTCAAAATTAGCTCACAACTATTTTGTTAGAATTAGTGAAAGACCTTACTTTGTTTCCTTAGATTTTTCTTGTTTAATTTTTTATTCTTCTGCATATGTTTTTCTCTGGCACATGTTTTTCCCTTCAGAGTATTCACCCTTTACACATACACACACACACACACACACACACACACACACACACACACACACACACACACACGCACTACCACCTACGTATTGGAAAAGAAGATATACAAAATTGACTGGTTCCACGACTCACTGATATTTGTAAATTGAGTTCCTCTCTTGACTTTACCTGTGACTTCATTTTAAGGAAGAGATTGATTCCATAAAGTTTCCAGAATTGTCTTTCTCACTTTACCATGTCCTGGTGCTTAATTAAAAATAAAATCGTTCCCAAATGTGGCACTATAGATAGTTGTCAGTTATCCATGCTGAAGGTATAAGACAGCAAAAATGTAGGAAAATGATAGACTTCTTAAGTCTTTCAAAATTATTGATAATTTCTTAAAGCACAATAGTATTCCCCTCACATTTATTTACCATAATTTGTTTAGCCATCCCCCAATTAAAGGACACCCCCCTTTGCCAGGACAAAATGTGCTGCTATAAATGTTTTTGTACATATAGGTCTTTCCTTTAATTTCTTCAAGGTATTGATCTGTTGGTGGTATCTGGGTCAGAGAGTAGGCACAGTTTTGTAGCTTTTCGGACATCATTCCAAATTGCTTTCCAGAATTGCTGGACCAGTTCACAGTTTCACCAACAATTAACGTACCTGTTTTCTCACAGCCCCTCCAGCACTTATCATTTCCCCTCTTTTTTTGGTCAACTTTGCCAGACAGATAAATATGAGGTGGTGCCTCAGAGTTGTTCTAAATTGCATTTTTCTAATCATTAGTGATTTAGGGCTTCTTTTCATATGGCTATTGACAGCCTGGATTTCTTCAAAGAGGGGCTACTTTGTGGATTTCAGATCATTATATCGTGGCCTTGTAGGATATTACCCCTAGCATCCTTTGAATTCCCTATTGTAACTTCACAACCGAGACACAAATTGGATCAGTTATTTGGAATTCATAGAATTTTACAACTAGAAGAGATGTTAAACCCCTATCATCTCAGGCCCTTCATTTTGCATAAAAGATAAGTGAAGCTCAGAGAGGATAAATGGCTTGTCCAAAGTCACACAGCTGACAGATGGCAGAGCTGGGATTTGAAGATGGGTCCAGTGACTGAGTGCTACTTCCACAACAAAGGTCAGATGAAATCACTTGAGGGTCAGGTGCAGCCTACAAGTGAGAGGATCCCCATCCCTACTCTACTCTATCCTTGGCTCTACTTGAGCTGTGTTCCATAAAAGGCTGAGGAATGTCCTTTGTTATTACAGATGGAACTGGCTGTGGCTCCCCTCTGCAGACGGGTATCCGACCTAGGGAAGTCTTACCGCTTACTCAGGTCATTCCGGTGAGTTCTAATACCTCAGATCTGCTCTTTATTATCCCTGCTTATTGGCTGTGTATCCACATTCCATTAGGAAATGAATTCCTACTTTCAATTTTTTTATGATTCAAATTAGAAGCTTTACATAAAATCATTTGCAAATGATGTTAAATAGTGTTGTTTTCCCCATTTGGATTGATATTCATAAGCATTATTTACATGTTTTATGTTATTATCTAAGAGGTGTACTCCTAATTTTTATGGTAATGAATCTATAATATCAGGAATTTTATAATAATATAAACATTTTACTGTAATATTAGTCATGTTATGGTAGTAGACTTCTTACATAAATTTGCATTATGCAGAATAAATAATATTTCTCTTATGGCTATAATACAAACCAATGATAAGGCCAGAATCTTACCTTTTCTCTAGTCATCACAGAACTTTCTTAAAAAGCTACCAATAGCTCATTTTTAGCATAACCACATGCCCTGAGGATCAAGTGAAGAAACTGAGGCTAAATGCAGCCCTGATTAGAGGGGTGGGAGGTGGGGGCATTATAAGCTTACTATATTCAACTATTCAAAGGGCTATCAAGTGGAAAAAGGATTAAAGTTAATCCAGGAAAGATATGGACGCCGAATTTCCCGCCCCCCTACGCTATCTGACTCTTGGGTGGAAATGCCTGACTCTCAGCCAGTTTCATGTGTCAGTGATCTGGTTCCCTATGTGTCACATATCTCCTTCCTCCGCTTCTAGCTTCTATGGCTGTCACCATTCCCTCAGACACACACAGCCCACAAAGTGGGGCAATTACTTTTTCCTAGCCACCTGGAATTTATAGTTGGCTAGTTCCATTACCAGTAGAATATGTCAGTCAGTTGCTATCTGTTCATCCTTGGAATTAAGTTCCATAGGCCTAAACTCAAAACTTTTCAATGAGATTCCATTTCACAGCCAAAAACTCTAATCTATGGATGGTATAATGAGTGTCACTGTCAGAGTCCTCTACTGGCAAATGCACGAGGCTTGTCATCACCATCACCTCTTGTTATAAACTGCTTCCGGTATGAAACTACGCCATGCTTTCTAGGCTAGCATCAGTATATGACCAAAGGGCTGGCTTAGATATGCAAGAACCAGCATGGTTGGATGTGAGGCACTTGACTGATCAAGTCCTTAAACATTTGTCCACACTTCTCATCTTAGCAATCTTTTGATGGTTCAGCTTCTCCCTTTCTACTTCTGATTTTTCTGAACCCATGAATGAAATTTTTTTAGAGACTTAGATCTTCACAGATACCTAATAGTATCTGCCAAATTCTAGAAAAAGTTTTACCTCTGGAAAGTTCTTTGGGCATGGCCAAATGATCAGCACTTCTGCCTTCTCAGGGTCAGTATTCACTCCATGCTGAAGAATATATGTGAGCCATGTGTTTTGTAGAATTGGCACTTGTCATTTGACAGCTTCAGCTGTTTTAACACTATAATTAGCCCTTCCTCATGATATTTCAACAGTTTTCCGAAAAATGATAATCAGATACAGATCTCAAAAGTACATGTCACCTGTTCCCAGGGCTCTGTCCACAGCCAGTAGTGTGGCTCCCCACACCCACCTTACATTCCCTTTGGGCCATGAAGGCAGAACAAGAAGCAATAGAGGGGGAAGTTCATGGCATCAGACAGAGAGAAAGTTGAAAGAAACCTTCAGGTTCATCTAGTCCAGCTTCCTCATTTTATACATGAGAAAGCACAACACTTGAGGTTACACAGCTAGTAACTGGCAGAGCCAGGATTCAGGCCCACGTCCTCCAATGCCACAGCCGGCATCCTTTCCACTACTTCATGTTTGCACTGGTTAGGTTCTTTATAAAGTTCACTGAATTGCCAAAAGATTTAGGCTGTCCAAGGAGGTAGTGACTTCATTTTCACTGGAAGTCTTCAAGTAGAGGCAAGATGGTCACTTTTTGACTCTTCTCACATGGCTGCTGTCTTACCTCAAGGCCTGATTACTTCTCCCCTAGATTATTGCAACAGCCTTCTAACTGGTCTGCCATCCCAGGGTTTCCCCCACTCCATTCAGAGTCCCACAAAGCTGCCAAAGGGCTTTTCCTTAAGCACAGACCTGCCCATGTCACTCCTCTACTAAATGAAATTCAAGGATTTCATATTACCTTTACTCTCCAATTTAAACTACTCTGTTTAACTTTTAAAATCCCTCGTAACTTTGTTTCAGCCTATATTTCCAGCCTCATTGTACATTACCCCCTTCATGTATTCTAAACACCAACCAAACTATCCTACGTGAATGAATGAATAGCATTTATTAAGCACTTACCATGTACAAAGCATTGTGCTAAATCCTGGGGATACCAACAGAAAAAAATAGTCCCTACTCTCAAGGAGCTCACATTCTAATGGGGAGACAGTGTATGTGTGAGCTTTCAACTGCAAGTCAGGAAATTCCCATAAACCTTAAGGTCCAGTGGCAAAGCAGATATTAATGCCTCTTGTTTAATGTCTTTCCTACTAATAAAGTCATATCTGTGTGTGTGTGTGTGTGGAGGGAGGGAAGGAGGAAGGGGGAGAAAGAGAGAGGCGGGGGGGGAGGTATCAAAATCCAGCATTATTTTACATGGTTCTATTGACCTTACAGAGAGAGTGGCCTGTGTAGTGAGTTTGGCCTTGCCAAAAGAATAGTCACTGTGACTCAGCTGTCCAGGAAGCCAATAAAGTAAATAAATAGATCCTCTTACTAATAGTGAGTCAGCTGTGTCGGCATGGCTGCTATAGGTATGGTGCAGAATGTTTGTGGACTAATCTATTGACTGATGGGGCATGTTGTAAAAGGGATTTTTGGTAAGATAACAGTTGGACTAGATGACCTCTGAAGTCCCTTCCACTTCTCAGATTCTATGATAATTCTCTTGCCCTTTGTGACTTATGCCTTTCCTCCATATATGCATGATAAAGAACTCCTAGGACTAACATCGGAAAAAAGAGTCCTTCCTGTCCCTGCCATCTTTGCCCTTCCCTCCAGAGTGACAACAACATGATCTTCTAACCCATCTCCAGCGGTCAATAGAGGACTGTGACCCTTGACATCCTCATCCTCAGGATTCCATCATTTCTTGTCTGGCTTTTGTTATGAGCAGGCAGAGCAGGGCTTAGATTCCTTCGTAAGAAGAGAGAAGCAAACCACCCCTGCAGGTTTATCATTACTGCTGTAGTTGCTATATAGTTCCTACTTGTGCCCAGTCAGACAAGAACCTAATCCTAGCTCCCAATTTTGTGAATACCCTGATCTATTTAAAGCTTAGAAAGAGCCTTCAGCTTTCCCAGTTCCTATGATGTTCTGACGACAGAGCAATTAAGACTTTGAGGGGAAGGCAGTACTGCGCCATTATGGATGTGTTCCAGGATAGGAGAAAAGCTGGTGCCAATAAAAACAACAGATATGAATGCTGAGTTCAGGAGTTAACGCAGTAGGGGGAGGGAAGGTGGGGTGAAGGGGCTTGGGGGACCAGCATTAAAACCAATTGTTGTCTGTATTCAGAATCCTAATATTCTTTGCTTGTGTCAATGGAAAGCAGAAGAAAACCGTTTTGTTATTTCCATTCATATGTTTTTTTGCCTTTATGGAACACCCAAATATATTTTTCCCTTTCTTTACCTTAGTACTAGCCTTCATTGTTACTCAGGAACCAAGGACCATGTGTTGACTCCATTTGAGTCAACACACCTATCAGTTTTCCAGTTTTTTATATAGTTGAAACAGTCTTCAAATGATAATCAAAATAGAACAAAATGGTACAGAATCATCAGGTAGAAATGACTGGCCAAAGACAAGAGCCAGAGTTCCTCCCTTCCACCCTTCAAGAGGAGTCCTTCGTGTCCTGGATCAGCCCAAGGATCCTCGTCCATACCAGAGCAGGAAAGAAGAATGGGGCATAAGAAAACTCTAATCTGTATGGTGATCAGCTGCCCCTCCTGTTCCTCTTCGGTGTGCAGGAGAAGCTGTTTCCTACCAGCCTCTGTAATCTGAACCCTAAATTCAGGGGTACTGCTTACCTGAAGAGTCCAGATTCTGAATCCCACCTTCTAGAGACCAGCATTACTGCTCCTTTTTTTTTTAAGTGCCTTATATCTTTAGAAGTTAATAATTTCTCTGATTCACTTTCCATTATTGAAAACATCCTGCTAATAGGGAGACAATTCACTCTTATCCATTAGTCATAATGATATTTTGTATATTGTCTCAGAGGTTTCACTTTGTTTTCTTTTGATATTAGGCTGATACCTCTGAGCCTTCTCTGTGCATATCAATTAGAAGGGGGAAAAGTTTTAAGAAAATCTAAGTTGTTGAAAAGAACCCATTCATAATCTCATTTGTGCATGATGTTAGGCATTTCACAACATACTTTTTCCTCTCTTCACCATATGTTGTGGCCAAATTGAAAGAATTCAGGTATAATCTATTTTAATCTCAAATATTCCCTACTATAAGCACATTTTGCCCCTACTGTGAACCATTCATACCACAGTCAGACTGCAAAATTCGCAACCTTGAAGATGCTGCCATTTCCAGACTGAAATTTTCCAAGAGTGATTTTGTGATATCTGGCCTTGATGCTTTTAGCATCTTATTAGTATCTTGATCAGTTCCCTTTTGTTTACAAGTCAAATTGAGATTTATTTTTTAACTTCTAACACTTTAAATCCCACCTGGAATATGTGTGTTGTGGGGGTCGAGAAGAAGGGAAAAAGATTGGGAATCAAGCTGTGTTCTTTGTGCCTCTTAAATCAAGTACCAGAAATAAGGATTCTGCAATTAGACATTAATGGGTAATTATATTGGTGACACACGAGAATCAAAATCCCGCATTACTTTCCATGACTGTATTGACAATAGAGGCAGTGGCCTGGGTAGCAAGCTTGGCCTTGCCAAAAGAATAGCCACTGTGACTCAGAGATCCAGGAAGCCAAGAAAATGAATAAAGTGATCCCGTTTTTAACAGTGACTCAGCTGTGGGGCATAGAAGTATGGTGCAGTGAATTCTAGTAATGGCTAGAGCATCCCATTTCATGGAGCTAAACTGGAACCACGAGGCAAGCAGGGAAGGCATCAAGGAAAAGGATGAGGGAACAACTAAATAATGTTACTTGCTGAAATGCAAGGCCTCTGTGTCTTTCATTAACTTATGGTTTGTTTTTTATTGGAGAAGCCCATCAGGAATGTTATTGTTGAAAGAGAATGCTTTATACTTTCTAAATAACATCTTTTTGCAGGGCAAAGTAATGCTCGTTTTTCTTTCTTTCAGACCACTGCTCTTTCAGACAAGTGAACATGTAGCCAACAGCCCAGCATTGGGGGACATTATCCCATTCAGCATTATTATTCATTTCTTATTTACAAGAGCTCCATCTGAGTTGAAATCTCCTTTCCAGGTAATGAATTAAAGCTGTCTTACTGTCATGATTAATTAAGTTTGGATCTTTTGAAGGCATGAGGTCCCATATAAAACAATATAGCTGATTGCTCTTGTCCATATCATCAGCCAAGGTCTGTTATTTTCTAGCCTTGGAGAAGTAGAGATTATAGTAGAAAGACACTACTTAATTCAAGTCTCTCTTTAAAAAATGTCAGTAGGCCTTTTAAATGATAGACCAGTAAAACCGCCTCTTTGCTGACACATGCATTAACTAATGATTACTAGAGTTCTTACACTTCACACACCAAGTTCCAGCCAAATTGTTCTCTTCATATCTGCCTCCGTGCTCTTGCAAAAACTGTCCCTCATGCCTGAAATGCACTCCCTACTCATCTTTCCATGGTAGACTCCCAAGCATCCTTCAAGACTCATCTCAGTGCTGCTTCCTATGGAGCGCATTTCCAGATTTCCAAGTTTATTATTACTCTCTCCCTTCTCTTCAATTCATCATGTACATACTTGTATCTATTTACATATTCTTTGTCCCCAGTAGAATGTAAGCTCCTTGAAGGCAAGGATGGATTTCTTTTAATTTTATCCATCCTCAACACCCACCATTTTGTCTTGTACCATTTTGGACTGGATCTGCAATTTTGTTAGTTTAAGAAACTCCCAAGGAGGAATCTCTCTGTACAATTTTAGGTTGTCAACTGTTCTGCAACTAAGAATCTAAGAGAATTGCCCGGTGTGCTGAGAAGTTAAATGACTTGCCTAGTGTCATTTAGCTAATGTGCCTTAAGAGGGAGGATTTGCTTGGACCTGTGTCTTTCTGTCTCAATGACAGCTCTAGCCATTGGACCAAGATGCCTCCCAGAGTAGAGTAATTAAAAAATACTGACTTGGTTAGATTGGACTGGAATTCCAGGAAACATTTTAGTAGTCAAAGAGGTAATCTGAGGATACCTAAAATTATATTAACTATGACTTTAGTTGAGCCTTCTTGACATATTCTTCATGATTTCTGCTGTCAGGAAAATGCGTGACAATAAATTGCACCTTAAGAATTCCAAGTAAATTTTATATCAGTTGACATTCGTTGTGTTTGCATTTCTTTTTCCCTGATTGGTGTCCATTAATGTTTGAATGCTTCAGAGAGCGGAGTGGTCCCATGCCCGATACTCCCAGTGGCTAGATGATCATCCATCAGAAAAGGACAGGCTCCTCCTTATAAGGTAAAGCAGTTCTAACTCTATTTTTGCTCCTTAGCCCAGAAAAGCAAACTTTAGTTGAAAGCCTTGAGGTTTGTTTTGTTGAAAGATCAAGGTAAGCAGTGAGCATTGTGGTTTTCTTTACATTGTTCTCATTCCCAAGTGTTGCTTGTGATGTTTTTGAGCAGTGTTTTTGCCATTTCCTCCATCTCCTGCCATGGCTCAGACTTAGTCTTCCCATGCATTTTCATACTGCTCCATGAGGGGCTTAGAGCAGTGCTTAGGGCCATTTGATTCTCCCTGCTTCTGAAAACTCACCAATACCATGGAGCCTTACGCTTAGCATTCTATATTTTCTCTTCCTCATCCCTGGTATCATTTTGGTTATTTAGGTTTTGAGTATTTTTTAAAAATAAGGAATTCAGACATGATGACGTCAATCAATCAGTAAACATTTATTAAGCTCCTACAACATGCCGGACACTGCACTAAGCACTGGGGATGTAAAGAATGGTTAAGAGACAGTCCCTGCTCTGGAAGAATTAACACGTGAATAACTATGCACAAATAAGGCATATCTAGGATAAATAGGAAACATGAGGGAGGTGGGAAAGCATATAAGGAGTAAGAGGACTGGAAAGGTAAAAGGGGGGAGGTTATGAAGGCTTTGAATGCCAACTAGGATTCTGTATATTTGATCCTGGAGATGGTAGGGAACCACTGGAGTTTATTGAGAAAGGGGGAGGAGGGTTACATCGTGCTTTAGTAAGATCTCTTTGATAGCTGAATGGAGGATGGACTGGTGTGAGAAGAGACTTGTGGCATGGAGACCAAGCACAGACTATGGCAATAATCCAGGCATGAGGTGATGAGAACCAGCAACAGGGTGATCAAAGTATCAGAGGTGGCAAGGGATGTATGCAAGAGATGTTACGTAAAGGTAAAAGTAGCAAGCCATGGTGACAGATCAGATAGAGTACGGTAAGAGAGAGTAAGAAGTCAAAGATAACACTGAGATTGTGAGTCTGGGTGACTGGAGGATGGTAGTGCCCTCCACAGTAATAGGCAAGTTTGAAAAGGCGCAGGGTTCTGGGGGAAAGACAACAAGTTTAGTTTTGGACATATTGAGTTTAAGATGTGTGACATCTATTTCACATGACCAACTGGCAGCTGGAGAGGTTAAGACTGGAAGTGAGCAGGGGTTAAGGCCAGATTAGTAGATCCGAGAATCATCTGGATAGCAGGAAGCTGATGAGATCACTAAGTGAAACAGAAAAGCAGGAGAAGCCCTGGGGACACACCCTCGTGGGACACTCATGGTTAGTGATCACGTGTCCTCTAGGCAGTGCTCTTTGTCAAAATACACCCCACATACAGATACAGCACAATTGGCAATGTTGCCTTCCCGCTATAAAATTTTGCCATGCCATTGATTCTTTCCACCTAACAGATTTCTTTCCAAAAGGTGACCCTAGAACTCTTTGATGGCCCAAGGCACATTCTCAGTTTCCCCAAAGCTAAAAGTTGGGAAAAGATGAGTCCTGAGTTGGTCCTTTAACTAGGTCACATTCCAGTTGCCTGCTGAAATGTTCAGTATTATATCCTGGTTTTAACTTAGTGCACTTGAGAAATAATTTCTGTATAGTCCCAAGAAAACTGTAAGAAAAATGCAGTTAGGAAGATTCAGCTTGATGTTCTGACACATTTACGACTTGTGAAAGTCCAGATAACCTGTCACTTTTGGTCCTGTAAAGTGGTAGGTGTAGAGAAATGCTAAGTGTAGAGGAGTGCTGGTTATCTCAGGCCTTCAAGGGCAGATTGCCTACATTTCTTCTCCATTCAGCTATGCCATAGTCTTTTCCATTCATCAGATTCAAGTTGAGCAAGGGAGGTACAAGGTGACACAAAGGTCAGTGATTTTGGTCTGTCGTATAAATCTCTAGGGAAAGTCTTGGAGGAAGAACATGGGCACAGGCCTGTTTGAATTTTTGCATTTGACTTATGTTCATTCTGCATCAGTTACTACCAGATTTAATATTCGATGCTGGCTGCTGAATAAAGGAAAAGAATTCACCTAGTTAGAGAATCCCTTTTTTCCCCTTCTTGGTTAGCCAGGAGCTTAGAAAACTAGAGATGACTGCCCAGTTATGCTAGATTACAAATCATTTCTCATCCCTGCTTTCTTCTAAGAATGTATTGGCTCAGTGATTTCATCTGCAGCATTGTTACCGAGTCTACATTTAATGCCTGAAAATCCTATTTTAAAAGATGGCATGCCTCTCAAATAAAGGTCTGCAAATCTCTTGGCAGCTAATTGTAAAAAGTAATCATGGCACTGTGAAGCCTGTGCCCTCCTCGTGGAATTCTTAAATGCTAAGATGCATTTGATGCTGTCCACATGGTTCATGGCACTTTGTTGTCTCCTGTAGCACAATTAGTTTGATTTTGCCATTGTATGGGATAATATGCCTTTCCTTGCAGATCAGCCCAGACTGAGGGGTGCTTTATATACATCACTGAATTTCTTTCACTTTTTAGACAACCCATGTTTTAATACTCATTTCCTTTATCAAAGCAGTATAAAATCTTTTAGACTATCACAAAGCAAGGCAACTTGAGGACAATATGACTATTTCTACTAGTGAACTCTTAGGAATTCCTCTCTGCTTTTGAAACTAGACTTTTTCCTAGGGCTTGGAGTTCCTTCACCAAGCTTTTTTTCTCCCATCCAATAATCATTCATTAAGTACCTACAATATACAAGGTATTGTATAGGCACTAGGAATAGAAAAGCAAAATGTAAAGCAGCCCCAAAGGAACTTGTTTTCTCTGGGATCATAGGAGCCCCAAAGACTGTACAACTCTAGAGGAGCAGAGAGGTCAGGGAAGATACTCATCCACATTAAAAGCTTCCCAAGCCGCAGCTTCTTGCCAGTTGTAGTCACACTTGGCAGATCTTCTGTCCAGCCTAGTGTCTCTGCACTGATAAGGCTTTGATTAAGAGTTGGAGGCTGCCAATGTGAAGAAATGGTCTTTCCGATTTGGGCTATATTGTTGAACTCTAGAAAATCATAAATATAACTCCCATGTCTACAGCTTAAAATGATTTCTAGAGTATGTGGTAGGTAGATGAAGAAACTGGGGGTCAGTGAGGTGAACTTGAACATACACGATTTATTGTAATACACTGTTGACTTGCTAGTGAGGATGGAGTGATAGCTACAGGCTGTTTACCAGAAGAGAAGCAGGGCCAGGATAGCACAGGATTTCTTGAATCATTTACCTTATTTAAAAATGAGACATCACTGGCTTACCATGACACCAGATTTTCCAACTAGATAATTGTGCCTGCCCAGCAAAGTAGAGTCCATGCTTATAAAGTTCAGGATGTGTGGGGGGAAGAGCTCCAACTGCACCAATGGCACAGCGAGCTTTCTTGTTCCTTTTATTAACTTTGCTACCACTCGACATGATGCGAACAGGTTCCCTCTAAATATGTTCATAAAGAACACAGCATTTCTTCCAAGGATTTAGATGTTTGGATAGAAATTCCAGAATTTATTATGCTCCCCTCCCCTCACCATCCATCTCATACACATTAAAGGAATTCTCCCATCACAGTGCCACTTTAGGGTTTACTTATAAACAAGAGTTTGGGTCACAAAGAGTAACTACTGAGTTCCTGTTGGCTGCAGTGACAGCTAAGGGATCACTTTTCTCCTTGGTCCCCTATTTAATATTTACAAAATGCTTACTAGAAGGGATACAAAGATAAGGAAGATACATAGTCCTTACAGCTTCAGGGAGATATAGTCTGATAGGGCAGTACAACAAGTACATTGATCTCTTAATTCAAGACAGAATAGACTTGCCTAAGAGAAGGACAGCAAAGGTGCTAGTCGATTGAGGGGATAAGATACATCACATTCCAGGCACAGAGAACGTAAGCTGAGGTATAAAAGCAGGAACATGGAGGGATGTTCAGAGACAAGGCAATAGTATAATTTGGTGAGACTGTTAGTTGCTAGTCTGTGAACCACAAACCTCCGAGCTGGAGGGGATGGGGGGGGGGGGGCGGTGTTCTTGCACAGCAAGTGTGATCATTTTGAGCTTTATTTATTTTGACAAATATGCAACATAACTAAGAATGAGCAAACATCTTTGATAGGCTGATACATCCTGAGTATATATATGCATTATTATTTTTCAAGCACGTATATAATGATTGATAAGATTCATTTAAGAGGATTATGGAATTACTGGCAACTTTGTGATCATGCACCTTCTCAATAAACAGATACTGATAGCACAATTACTATCATATAGGGAGTCCACAGAATTTTTTTATGTTTAAAGGGGACCTCATGCCCAAGAGGTTGAGAACTAGAGCTAAAGGATAGGATACATTCACAGGAATAAAGGGAGACGAGTCAAGAAACTGAAGCTATTTATCACAGACAAACGTGAATGAGGACCTGTATTGAAAGGAAAGCAGCATAAACAGAGGATTGTACAGTATAAATGCATGCATGCATTAGATATTATGGAGGATTGGATGAAGGGAGAAGGAAGAGATTAAGAAACAGGCGACAAAGATTTTGATTCTGGAAAACTAAGAAAATGATGGTATTGTTGACAAAAACAGTGAAATTGAGACCAAGAGTGCAGGCTTGAGAGTAGCAGGGAAATGATTTGCTACATGTTATGTTTAAGATGCCGGTGGGATATTTCATCTTTCCCACACTTCCCTAGTTCAGTCCAGTACTAGTTCTAGTCTTCTGAGTTTGGAACCGCCGCGTTATTCTTGACTCCTCCCTCCCTTCACCTCACATGTTCCCATTTCTACCCCAACAATAACTCTCGCATCCTAACCTTTCTCTACTCAGAGCTACCACCTCAGCTCAGACCTTTTACTAGGACTATTGTAATGGCTACCTGCTTGGTCCCTACCTTCAATCTCTCCCTCTTCCAGTCCGTCCTCTACATAGCAACCAAAGGGATTTTCCTTAGCACAGCTCTAATCATGTCACTCCTCCACATCATTCAACTACTGTGGTTCCCTTTTTATCTCTAGCATCAAATGTAAAGTCCTGTATTTGGCTTTTAAAGCTTCACAACCTGGCCCCAACTTATTTTCCCTAGCTTCCTTGTGTAACTTCTTCCCACAACCTACAGGCCAGCCCAACTAGCCTTCCCTCTGCTCCTCGTAGATAGTACTCCAACTCTTATCTCCATGCCTTTGTACTGGTCATCTCCCATGCCTCAAATGCACTCCCTCTCACCTCTGAATCAAGGAAATCCCTTCACTTCAACACACAACTCAGATACCACCTTCCACATGCTATTTATGCCCTAACTCCCTTGTATTTATTGTGAAGCAGCCATGGCATAGTAGAGAGCTGACTTTAGAGCCAAGACAATTAAAGCATACTGGCTCTGTGACCCCTACGCAACCTGCATTGCTTTAAGGAGCTTCCTCACCCAGGAGTTCCCTAGATCAAAACGCAAATAGAAACTGGAGGCCACTAAGCCACACATAAGGATCTCTGCAGGGCACACATTGACTTAGAAAACCACATATTAACATTACATTATAGTGCCTTTTTCTTTTGCTATTTACCAATTACATTTTAATCTGCTTCTGGCAACACTGGGAAGTGGTGGCTGCATGTTTAACACTTCTGCCATAGATCAGTGAAATCCTAAGTCTATTCCCTATCCATACGAGGCAGCCATGGATGGCCTTGGAGCTATAAAAGCCTGAATTCATCCCAGCGCTGGCACATATACTTCATAATGTCTTTATGTCACAGAGATGGGGCCAACCCAGTGGTACAAGTTTCCCTAAATAAATAAAACACAAATCCAGTCCCTATCCATATCTGCATGTTTTCTCCCAATAGAAAATAAACTGGAAAATATATTGTAACATTTTTTTGTCCTTGTACCCCCCAGTGCCTGGCACATAGTAAATTACAAATCTGGTTTATTGATTGAAGTGAAGAAACTTCAGGGAAGAGCAGCCACAGAGACAGGAGAACTAAGAATGTCATAGAAAATAAAGTCGTAAGGTGAGGCAAAGTAGTCAACATTGTTGTCAAATGCTGCAAAGATCAAGTAGAACTAGGATTAAGAAAAGTTATATACTGTTAGGCACATCTCAGGCCCCATGGTGCTGAATATAAATGCTGAAGGGAAGTGAAGCCTCTGACTTTGGATGGCTATTTTAAAAAACCCTAGTATGTTCCTTGAATATTGGGATGTCATGATCCTCTACAGCACTTAAAACAGTATCTTATATTTATCAGGTTTTTGAGTTGAATTGTATTATCTGACACATTTTTCCTCGTTGAAAAATAACGTTGGTCACATTGCTAAATCTATTTTAAAAATGAGATATATCCTAAACCCCTCATTCAGTGAAGTTAACTCAAATCAGAAAACTGGGTAGGTACTCTTATATCTTACTTCCAAGAAAACTATTTTTGCTCAAACAAGTGTAATTATTAAGTAATTAAAATCCTATACTATGTAGGGAAGTAGCTTGAATCTGCTTTTCTCTATCATTCTGATGGTATTCTTGATGAAATACTATTAAGTGCATAACCAAATTCATTTCTGAACTGTATAACATATCATGTAAGCTGATTTTATTCTTTTTGGTAAAAAAAAAAAAAAGGCCCTGTTCCTTTCACTACTAAAAAGATTGCCCTCTCTGTAAATTTCATTTTTGCTTCACTCGCATTGTATTTTTACTAAGATCAATACCAAACACTTTCTCTCCCCCACCCCCATCTCTTTAGGGATGCCGTCTACTTTATGTGGGAGTATATAAGGACTTATGAAGAAATTAGGAATTTGAGAAAGGGGGTAAAGAATAGTGATAATGACAGCACGAAAGAAGTACAAGAGTGCAAACGTAGTTCTACATTTCAAATTATCTGTGCTTTTGTAAAACAATTTTCATTGTATGTCACTAAAAAGTATTTAAAGGGGATGCTTTCAGGAATCCTAGGCAAGAGATTTGTGTTTAAAGACTAGATATTTGCCAGGCAATGAGACTGATCACATGGATTAAACAAATTAAGGTATTAATACTAATCTTGGCCTTCACAGAAATGTTATGTCTGCTACTATGTGAAAATGTAAAAATATGAAGATTATTTCCAAAATGAAATTGGTATGGTTAATGCCTGTTCTAAGTAGAGTTTTCAGAAATGATTAGGTTTTTAATTCCAATTAACCACCTGTTGAACTATGCTGACATTTATAAAGATGAGGATGGCTCTATAGTCATAAAAGCCAACATCTAGGTAAATCCAACTTTACAGCTTAAGTTTTGATATGATAGTTCAATCTACTTTAGGTTTCAAATGAGGCCTATTATAACAGTTGTTATCGTGTGCTCCTAGGGTGTCTGTCTCATTATAGTCGGCCTTCTCTCATATTTACCCATCACTCCAGGTCTCTGGCTTATTGTAAGGGCCCTGCAGACCTAATCTCATCCAAAAGGGGCTCTCCATGGTGCTGATTCACCTCTGTAGAACTTTATATAGCTCACATAGTAGCACACATGTATTAATACTGCCTAAAATAAAATAACAGCCATTCTAGCGTAAGGCAGGCAACATATTCTATGGGTTTAGGAAACCTTAACATTTACTCTTTTGAATGTAGGTGACTTAGCCATGAATGTACATTGTACATGGGAAGAGAGGCGTTGTGGCCTTAGTCAGTTTAATGATTTAATGCATAATTTAAGCAATACTGCACATTGTAAAGTGTTTCATTTTTGAAACTTGTTACTAAAATTGAGAGGAGGTAAGCATAATTCCATTAAACCTGTGTTTTTAAAGTGTTGTAAACTAACATCTCTATAGATTTAACTATATTAAGAGTTGTTTTTCTGTTTCGTCCACCTCTCTTTTGACAGTGTTTGTATTTTTAATTGTATTTCAGAGGAGCCCTGGAAGCCTATGTTCAATCAGTGAAAAGCAGAGAAGGAAAAGAATTTGCACCAGTTTATCCAATAATGGTTCAACTGCTTCAGAAAGCTATGTCCTCGATTTAATAATTACCTAAAACATTCCCTTGCCCTTCCTTCCTATGCTTTATTGACTTGTATTTAGCAGTTACTTTCTAAGCTAAAGAACACACACTACTCATTGTCCACTGTTATAAAGATCTAAATCTCAAAATTCTGTTTTCTTAGCTCCTCATCTAGATAGCCTGTTGTAACATTTCATGTTTCAAGAGCTGTTATGATCTAAATACACCTACGGACCTGATTCCACCAGTGAGAAAAGCAGTCCGTCCAATTCTCCTTGTAAGACTGGCTGAGAATTGTCCCTTGCCACAAAAAATGCCCCCTTTCATAGTTCATAGATTTAGAACCTGGGTACACACATTTCAAAGTGGCTTGACTCAGGCTATATATAATAGATACCTATAAGAAGTCTATTCTGTCACTAACATCTTCCCCTAGAAAAAAGGAATAAAGATAAGAGCTTTTATTTGAATGTCGTGTCTGGTTCTTTTTGTTGGCCCTTAAAAATTTAGGACACCAATTCCATACCCCAAGGCTAAAACGAAACAATTACTTCTTCCTTTAGCTTTTCTTTTAAAAATGACATAACTTGGATTTATTCTATGGTTCTGAAAAGCATTAAGTCAAAATAGCTCCAACATTCTAAATAAAAACATCACATTGCCAATAAATACTTAGAGATATTCCTTATTATTTGATGCTCTTATCACTTAATTCATATATTTAAGAACCAGATATCCTGTTACAGAAATACACAAACTGTTTTTTAAAGTTTTATTTGAAATAATATACAAGAATATAGTGTGCAAAATTTAGGGGCAACATCATGAAGACGTGTAATGAACTCAAATCAGTTTAACAGCTGTGATTCCTAACCAGAAACACCACTTGTTAAGTAACATGAAAAGCCATGATTGTAGCTCAGAGCAAAAGCAGCTGTATCGCCAATGGATTTGCTCTAATTTTAAACAGTTGGAGGAAAAAGTAAAGTGCAAGTGTTGCACTGCCCATAAGTGCAAAATCTGCCCCCACCATGAGATATCTGTTGACAAAAATAAGATACTTAAGATATATGGTTGAGGAGATAGAACAGAGTTTAAAAATATAATGGTGACAATGTGTTAATAGCACCTCATGGTGTATATACCAGTGCTATTAACTAACTTTACCTTGGCCTGGCTAGTTTCTCCATCGGAAATGAGGGCTGACAGTCCTGCCACCTGGTGCAAAATGTCACACAAGACAGAAAACAGGCCTAGAGCATGCACTACACCAGGTGGTTTCCATGTTCTATTAGACCATCCACCTGCCACATGTCCTGGTCGCCTCTTGGCACTGGCCAGACTGGGAACTTCTGTGTTTGGCACTGGTGTTAGGGCCACGTGTTTGCTGTTCAAGGAAGTCCCAACTCCTGGCTTCAGTTTAATTACATGGTTTGTGCAATACATATTAATAAGCAATAAGGGTCCAATGTATAAACAGCAGTTACATATTTTAAAATTCCCCCTTTTGTACATTTTAAAATAAAACATTTATACATTTCTCTTTCTACTGTACTTTAGCACCACAGGATATCAATTTTCAAGCCTATATTACCTGATAGACATATATGAAGTTTGGAAGAAAATAAGGCAATTTGGTTTACAATGTTGATAGTTTTAGCTTACTTAATGCTCTATTGTTGAAAGCAAATCCTCACTCTTATTTCAGGACTCAATGCTATCAGTATTTTTATGGTCACACAAATTCACGAAAAATGGTGAGGCCTTGATCTGCTTAAGTCTTTTTTTTTTTCCATCAAGTGTCGACAATTTGCAAATATAGATTTAAGAACAATAAAACATCTTGGTTTAATGTTGTTGAGAGCCCTGTGGAGAAAAAAAAGTGAACTCAGTGAACATTTATAGAACAAAAAAAATCAGTCTGTGTTGTAAACACTTATAAATCAAAATTTAAAAAGACTTTAAGATTAAAACTAAAATTTAATAAAACTGGAGCCAAGTCCTCAAGAAGATCTATGGGAATAAACATGGCATTGATACTTATTTAATGGCCAGGCATTTCTGAAACATACATCCTTATTATAAAATAACAATAGCTAATGTTTATATGGTGCTTTTGTACCAGACATCAAGCTAGGTGCTTTACAGCTATCTCATTTGATCTGCACAATAACCCTAGGATGGAGGAACAATTACTATCTCCATTTTGCAGATGAGGAAACTAAGGCAAACGGGTTAAGTGACTTGCCCAGGGTCACACAGCTAGTAAGCTTCTGGGGCAATTTTGAACTCAAGTCTTCCTAACCAGGCCCAGCACTCTATCTACTGTTCCACTTAGCTGAATGGATAGATCTTGGAAATGACCGCTAAGTGGTGTACAAAGTTTGAATCCTGCCATAGACAGTCATCAGATATGTGACCTTAGGCAAGTCATTTAACTACTCTCAGCCTGTTTCCTCCTATGTAATACAATGTAGTATCACCTAGCTCAAAGGGGTTGTTGGGAAAATCAAATGAGATAGCATACGTGAAACACTGCATGTTAAAGAGTTTTTAAATTATTATTATCATCATCGTAAAAGATACCCAATATAAACCTAAATTCTAGCATGAGACCCTGGAGCTTTTCGGAACTGTTATGTCTTATTTATGAATATAAAGAATGTTATTGGTCTTCTTAATCATCACAGCCTCCTTGAACAGTTTGCCTAAATGTTACACAATACACCAACCGTTTTGGTGAGACACTTAAGATATGTTCACATAAAAACACACTGTATTCTACCATTTGTAAGAAACTGCTTATAATCAGGTGAAAACCGTTTAAATCTTCATTTCACAAGTGACATATCACAGAACTTAAAATCTTATTTCTTAAATGAAATGAGTTCCTAATTTTTACTGTTGATTTTAACTGTTTGATTGTTTGAATTGTAACTGTTGATTATTTTTGGTCTAAGATTCAACAATAAGTCTTACTACACTACAATGTCGTTTACCCATTCTTTTTCTGTGCCATTCCATTTAATGAGGGTTCTTATCAACTCTAGAAATTATATGCATGCTGGAGAAGTCCCAATATTTTAGTAAACATAGTAAGGCATCTTCTCCAGACCTCTCTTCCATTTAAGAAAAAAGGTCTTACAGTTCCAATTTATTATGATTTTTTACCAACATCCACCTTTCAGCCAAATCTTTGTCTCCTAGCATATATCAAGTAATAGGTACCCAGGAATTCCTAATTCTCAGGCCAACTTCAAACTGACTGAAGATTAAATAGCATTTACTCAATAAGAAAGATACCCCTCTTAACATGAAATATTTTTAGGCACTAATGGATATTATGATATAGTAGAAAATTATAATATATTTGTAATTTATGTTACACACACACATAAAAATAAAATATAGGAGAAAAATGATCATTTCAGTTCAATAAGAGGAAAAAACATTATTGATGATAAAAAATAAAAGCTAGGAGAATGTAAAACTACCAGATATCCTTCTATAAAATTTAACAGAAATGTGGGAAGATAAGTTTTAATCACTAATAGGACTTTAGAGCAATTACTCTGTCAAACATACTGAATTGGTTCTTTTCCGTTTCCAACAGTCAGGATTTAGGCGTTTTTGTTCTTCAGCCAAAGCCTTGGCTTCTAGGGTGTACATTCTCCTTTCTTCATTTTTCATTTTCTTCCACCTGTCACCAAGTATCACACTTATGGCTCTGGAAAACATTTTCAGAATGTTATTGGAAGGTAAAAAAATGTGGATTTGGAATAGAAATCATTATCAACATTATTTTGTCAAGATATTGAAGGAATAAGGTTAAAACAATAATAATCTTCCCCTAATAAAATCTCAAGATACAAGGACCAGCTTTACCATACTTGAGGAGTTTAAAACCATTAGGTATAGGGCCAATAATGCAATTTGTTAAAAAGAAATCTGAACTAGTGGAGCCTATTTGGTCCCTATATGATGGTATGGTTCAAAAGAATATTTTTTTTTTAATCATTTAGCCAGTTACTGTCAAACTCAAAAATAGGAGCCACTAAACCATACAAAAGGATTCCCCACAGGCCACACACTGACTTTACATTAAAACCAAATAGGAACTACATTTTAATTTGATTCAGTCTACTTGTCTGACACCTCTATAAATATCAAAAGAATGGCTATGGTGCTCCCGCCGTGGCTGATCTACCACAGCGTGCATCTGTTGGCAGCCCTTGCCTGGCTCAGTGCAGGGGCATCTTTTTGGGGGGCCAAGCCGCTATTTCCTGAAGGTCACCTTTGGGACTTTGAAGTACTCGGTGCCTCCAAGGAAGCCGCAGGACCTAGAAACACTGAGATCCAGCCAGCAACCAGGCTGCTCAAGAGAACAGGCAAGGGCCTGACTCAGAAGGAAAACGGGGGAAGAAAAGGAAGAAATATGAATGGATGGTGACTGAAGTCAGAGACACTGGGAATAAGATGAAGAAGAGAAGAGTGTCTGACTTCAAGTCCAAACGCCTGACAGTCTTCCACAAACTTCTGAAGGAGCCAGTCATCTAACAATTCCTCCAGGCTGACGTGAAATACTATTCCAATGGTGAGAATCTCATGACTGTGATGATAAACTATTTTGGCCGCCTGGAGTTCCCTGAAGAGCCTTACAATGTAGCCCACTTTTTCCTGTCACTGCGCGCTGCCAGTCACTTGGACACAATGGATCTGTCCTACCAATGGCTCATGCTTTCTGCCATTTTGGGAAGTAATTGGCACCAAGAAGACTTGAAGAAATTCTGGCTATTGCAGATGGATTTTCTTAATAGCCTTGATTGGATTGGGTTGGCGAGCCAGGAAATCTACCAAGAGGTCAATGATTGGGGAAGCGAGACATATATTCTGCAGGAGCTCTAATAAAGAAATGATAACGTGCTTCTGTATTGTGCCCTGCCATCTAGGAGTTTCTTGTCCAGAAAAATCTGTGTTCATAAAAGACCGATGGAGCAGTGATTTTCATTGCTCCGTGTTGTTGTCTAAAGGCCAGGACATGTTGGCAGCCCATAAAAATGTGTCATAATTCATTCAATAAAGATTTAATAAGTCAAAAAAAAAAGAAAAAAAAGAATGGCTATGGACAAGTCTACAAATGAGAGAAAACTAGTTGGAAATATTTAAAAAGTCAACCGAATTTTCATTCAGTGATACTCGCATAGTAGATCTACCCATTTATTTAAGTTTAAAATTGCATTATGTTGGTAGCCTTCTTTTATCTACTCACTACACTAAGTGACTAGCTATTATTCGCCTTAATCATCTATTTGCTTTGCTCCAAAATCAGAATTTGTGAATTTAAAGTACTCCTTAGTCGTCACTTGAGAAAAATGCATACCACCTATGCTCAATAAGTATTTACTGAATAAGAAATTTAAAAGGTAAGGAGACCCCAAAAGCAGAGAGTTACACAATGACGGAAGTTGTGGCTAATACTTATCATACCTACCGTACTCATCTACCAAGACCAGCATTCAGATATGAGACTGCTTCTATTCAGTACAATGCTTTCATTTAGTCCAGGTACTTATAAACAAATAATGCTAGAACCATACAAAGATAGTTGGTTCCTGGACAGGATGCATAAAGGAGATAAATACAGATGTACCATCTGATGTAGAAAGCAGAAGGGCTTGGGAAAAGGATCTCTAAAAAAGCAAGAGAAACTAACAAATTTGAGAATTACGACATGATTTGAGTTTGATTAAAAAAAAGAGAAGGGAAACCAAAATAGGATTTCTTACCCCTTTAAGTTACAAGATACAGGGTGTCCTAAAAGTCCTATCTTAATAGTTTTATATATATATACACACATATAAATTTAATAAATCACTGTCTAAAATTGCCTGACAAATTAAGGTTAGCATGCAATTAATTTATGAATTAACAATTTTGCAACAGAAAAAAGTTCCATTTATATACAGATATCTTATTCTTCCCACGATGAGACTATGAAATTAATATATATGGCACAGTAAGGCATAAATTAGAGCTCCACAAATCTCAAGTACCTAATTTAATACTGGGTGATGTAAGATGCACATCTATAAAGATTATAATTGGCTCCTTTCTTTGAATATTCATGATTTTCCTTCTCTCTAGAGTTCACTTAAAGTGAAATATTAATATTTATCAACTATTTTTGCATTAAATTTATGCATGCAATTTCAAGTTGATTTTTCATTTTAAAAGATAGCTTTATGTATTACTTAAAAGTACCACCTCTTCTCTCCTCCATGCCTTTGATTTTCCTGAGTAGAGTTTGACCAAGGAAATGGACCTGCCTTACTCATAACATTATTTATCTCATGGGAAAAAGGCAAAATTATCAAGGCAGTCAGTGTTGATACGCATGAAAGGATCATTATTACTATTCAGGATAAAAAATAAACCCACTTAGATAAGAAACACAAAGTGAAAAGTTGGTCCTACAGAAAAAAAAAAGTCATATTAAATAGTCACTCAAGTATAATTGTAGCTAACATAAAGAAAATTTAAATAGCTAATCATTTAAAACAAAGACTACCTTGTGAGGTAGCCAAGAATAGTCTTCAATGGCTTAGGAATTAGAAGACATGAATTTTAGGTCCAGATAGGTCAAGCTGAATCACCCCCCAGCTTTCATATTTTTAGATGGGGACATTACCTCCCTGTCTATCTCAACTATGGAAGTTCTATGCAAAGATTAAAGTGATATTATTACATGGCAATGATCCCAGAGCCTTCACAGAGATATCTAGAAAACTAATTTCACCAACATTTCACACCATATACCCAGATAAGGTCAAAATGGGAATATGATTTAGACATGAAGGGTGATATCAAAAGCAAATTGGGGGGGGGGGGGGATCAAATTGGGATAGCATGAAATATTTTCCCTGTCAGACCTATGCATAAGGGAAGAATTTCTGACCAAAAGAGAGAACAATACAAGACATAAAATGGATAATTACATTTAAAAAAAATTTGCACAAACAAAATCAATGCAGCCAAAATGAGAAGCAAAGCAGAAAAGGGGGGAGGAGGAAGAGATTTACAATCAAGTTTCTTTGATAAAGCCTTCATTTCTCAAATATACAGAGAATTAAGCCAAATTTTAAGAATACACATTAATCCCAAATTATTAAATGGTCAAAATTTATGAACAAGTAGTTTTCATAAGAAAAAGCTATATGTAAGTCACATGAGAAAATACTCTAAAATACTAATTACAAAAATGCAAATTAAAAACTCTGAGGTGCCACTTCATAACTATCAGACTAATATGACAGAAAAGGAAAATAACAAATGTTGGAGGGGATATGGAAAAAATAGGGACATTAATACACTCCTTGGTGGAGTTGTAAACTGATCTAACCATTCTGGACAGTAATTTGGAACTATGTCTAAAGGACTACAAAACTCTGCATGCCCTTTAACTCAGCAATACCACTACTAGGTCTGTATCCCAAAGCGATTTTTTTTTTTTAAACAGAAAGGACCTATATGTACAAAAATATTTATAGCAACTTTTTGTGTGGCAAAGAACTGGAAATTGAGAGGATGCCCATCAAAAAAAAAAACTGGCTGAACAAATATGATTGTGATAAAGTACTATTCTGCTATAAGGAATGACGAGTAGGATGGTTTCACAAAAACCTGGGAATACTTATACGAAGTGATACGAAGTGACATGAGCAGAACGAGGATAATATTGTACAATGGTCAACTGTGAATGACTCAAAGTCTGAAAGCCTTGTGATGAAAAATGACCTCCAGAGAGTCTGAACATAGAATGAAGCATACTTTTGTACTTTATTTTTCTTGGGTTTTTTTTGGGGGGGGTGGGGGGTTCACTATGTTTTCTTTCACAACATGGCTAATTTCTGAAAATGCTTTTGCTAGACTGCACATGTATAATCCATATAAAATTACTTACTTTCAAAAGGAGGGAGGAAAGGAGAATGTGGAGCTCAAAAATTTTTTAATATTTTATTTTTTCCTCAATTACACGTAAAGCCAATTTTGAACATCCATTTAAAAAATATTTTTGATTTCTAAATTTTCTCTCTTCCTTCTCCTGACATGGTAAGCAATTTTATATAGGTCATATATATGTTGAATCATGCAAAACACATTACCATATTAGTCATGTCGTAAATGAAGACACAGACCCAAAGGAAAAAAAAACAACACGCAAAAAAATGCAGAAAGTACAAGGAGTATGCTTTGATCAGACTCCACTAAGTTCTCTCTCTCTGAAGGGGGACAGCATTTTTCATCATGAGTCCTTCAGAACTGTCATAGATCAAGTCATTCACAACTGATCACCATACAGTGTTGCTATTATTGTATACAATGTTCTCCTGGTTCTACTCACTTCACTCTACATCAGTTCAAATGAGTCTTTCTAGGTTTTCCTAAAGTCAGCCTGCCCCTCATTTCTTATAGCACAGTAATATTCCATTATAATCACATACCACAACTTGTTCAGCCATTCCCAAATTGATAGGTATCCCGTCAATTTCCAATTCTTATCCACCACAAAATACAAATAGATCCTTTCTCCACCTTTTTTTATTTCTTTGGGATATAGACCTTGTAGTGGTATTGCTGAATCAAAGGATTTGTAGTTTTATAGCCCTTTTGGCATAGTAGAACTCAAAATTTTAAAAATTAAATTGTGATTAGATGTAATGAGGAAAAAAATATATAAAAATTTTTATTTAAAAAAATTAAAAATTATGTAGGAAGCCTATTGGCTTCACAATTAGAATTCCTGTGATGGTGACCTGATTCTCTCCACTAACCTTGTTTTCAAATCATAAAATAGTAAATCAAATAAATGTGACAATTTATACTGATCTATATATTCTAGTTATAACAGCCAATTTATGCACTAAAAATAGTTACTGGCTGGAACTATCTGGATAGAATGTTTCAGAACAGCCTAACTTGGATATCTGAATTGGTTGGATATCTAAACTCAAAAATATATACTTTGGAATCTCAATCATTTCAGTAATGCATAAAAACAAAAAGATATGGATTATAAGGTATCCTAAAAACAAGGTACATGAAGAAAAAAATTACTAAAAGGCACAATAAGACATTGGTATTTGACATCTTTAAGACTGCAGTACACATCCTTCAGGGCAAAACCAGTTCCTCTTACTCTCCATTTCCTTGCCAATACCACAAATGTGAGATTCATTTAGGTAAAATTAAGTTCTTTTATAATGAAAAATGGTGAATAAAGGAAATAATAATTTACACCTTGTTGTGAACTAATGTAAATGAAATTGTTAAAATGAGAGTTTGAGTTTTGTTTGGAGAAAATGAAGAAGTCTGTGGAATTTGGGGGGAATATAGGCCTAACTATGGCTTTGGAAAGCAGCAAGGACAGAGATAGTATTCTTCAAAATAGGCTTTGGCACATTTGCATCTGGCAAATGTCTGCCTATAACCAATCAACTTCCTTTGCCTAATACCACAGGGCAACAAATAATGGAACATACCACAAAGCAAGGATTTGATAACTCTGGGTAAAGATAACCTTGTGAAAAGCTCTAGTGCAATTATACCTAGTATTTTAAAAAATAATCTACTTAAAAGCACTTTTAAACAACAAATACAAAGTAAAATGCAAGTATGTATGGCAAGACTAGGGCTACCCACTCATAGATAAAAACAAGAAGTGTATGTATATTATCTATTAAAAATAAAGCGAATATGAAAATAATTAAGAAAATAGAACGGCACGTATCACTGAAAATTGTAAATGTTCGAACAAAATAAATATGTTCATTATGTAGAAATAATATTATGTCTATTGGTAGATGATGATTAACTTCCTTTGACACTGTTACACTTCTATGAAGACTTAACACAATAGATTTAGACCTGAATTCTAATCCTGGCTCTGCTATTTAACTAATCATGTGATCATGGGCAAGCCATTCAGCATCTACCATATTTCCCCACGTATAAGATGCACCCTTTTTTGAAAAATTTGGTGTCTAAAAACTGGGTGCGTCTTACACAGTGGTTGCAGACTTTTTTACTTGCATTTCCTGCTTTTTCGTGCTTGTTTTTGTGATCATTGTTGTAGATTTTTTTACTTGCATTTCCTGCTTTTTCACGCCTGTTGTCTTTTTGAGCTCATTGTTTCACATTTGTTCCCGGTATATTAGGTTACATTTTGCCACGTTCTGCCCAGAAATGGTGCAGAAAAGATTTTTGTACAGTGCTGAATTCAAGTTAAAAGTGATCCAGTTTGCAAAAATGAATGGAAATCGTGCTGCTGAACGTAAGTTTGGTCCTCCTCCAACTGAGAAAACAATTCAAGACTGGCTACGGGGAGAAGAAACCTTACTGAAAATGCCACGGCAGAAGAAAACCATGAGAGGCAAGTCAGCAAAATGGCCTGATTTAGAAAGGGAATTGAAGATATGGATTGAAGAGCAAAGGGCAATTGGAATTCCTGTGTCCACAAAGATGGTTCAACATGAGGCAAGAAGAATTGCTGTGAAAAAGAAGTTACTGATTTCAAAGGAGGAGACAATTGGTGCTTCAGGTTCATGAAACAGAATCGACTAAGCATGTATACATGCACCAGACTTGCCCAAAAGATGCCTGAAAGCTATGAGATGATTAAAACTCGAGTTCAATAACTTCATGTAATACGCCTTTTTTTTTCAAATTTTGGGCCTCAAACTTAAGGTGCATCTTATACATAGGAGCATTTTATACATGGGGAAATGCAGTACCTTAAATTTCTTCAGACATCGTCTAATACAAATGACTCATTCTATATATATCTAAGGTCCTTCTGGCTCTGTCTTCCTTGGGATAGTGAAAAAGGAAAGTGGCTAACTTGTGAATTTTAATTATATTTTAAAATATATGTAGCAATTGGCTTATAGCAGCTAACCAAGTTACTGGTTGTTTCCCTTCCCCAACAAATATCCCTGTTGAGACCATGTGAGAAAAAAGGGAATGTTTATTCTTGTTTTTATGCTTTCTTTTTGCTTACACAAAGGAGAAAACCCTCCCCTTACTCCATTTGTGTAAAGAACACATAAAATATGAATTTTGCTAAATTTTTAGAGGCATGTGTATGTAAGACACTTAGTCTCTGAGCACAAACATTTTTGATAATGAAAGTGTAACGTAACATTTTAAAAAACTGTGTACCCCTTAGGACCAATTACTTAATCACACCAAAAGTTTACTGGAGCTGTTATTTTTTTCTATTTTAGGAACTACTATCAATCGTCAGTACTCACTACCAGACACACATTAAAGAGCTCTCTAAAAATAAAGAGCTTTCTATATCTAGAAAGTTATCATTTTTAAGTGATCTTACAATACACTGCCACAAATACTAATAATTATGTAACATTATTTAGATCATGTCCAAGCAAGAATTCAGTAATTTTTTTTAAATTAGCCCCATTCTAAAGCATGCCTAAAAACCTGTTAGCCAGTATTTGCATTACGTTTCTCCATGATTCTTTATCCTTTTATAATTATTGCAACGCACAAATGCACAGATCTTCAGGGTGGGGGAGGGAGGAGGAGAATGATTACATTTTCCTAGAAAACAACCTGGCATCAGAAGCCCTGTATATCAAGGTCCAAACATATCTGTGTGGTACATCATTGCCAGGAACTTTGAAGCTCTAGCAGCACCGTTAAACATGCTGTGAAGAACCTGTTAATAATGTAGTTCAGTTGTACCCAGAAAACCACAGCTACTGTGAACAGCAGCACTCTATGGGGATTTGGTGACGCAGCCACAGAGCTTTATCACCAAGTCATTATCCATGCAACCAATGCCTCGAAGTACTGTGTATTTAAAACTAGGGATTCCCCACTCAACATACAACACCTGGAAATTTATTTTTTCCATTTCTCTTGACTGGTTATACATTATTACCTTCTCAAACACTGTATAGTACAGATAAAATGGCGTATTTGCTGTCCCCAATGTCTGTAATTCCCTCCCTCCTTGGAAACCTCCATTTCTTGGAACCTTTAAGATTCCAAGGCTCATTTCACATGTCACCTCATACAAAAAAACTGCTTTGTGTATTATTTTGTATTTGAAGATCTTTCCAATGGGACTGTATCTCCTTGAGGGTAGGGACTTTTCATTTTTGCTTTTGTCTCCCCAATGTAGTTTCTTAACAAGTGTTTGTAGAATTGAAAAAAAGTATAGATAACCATTGAAGTAATGATGAACTTCAGTGAAAACACCAACTGTCATAATCAGAAGAGACTGCTTACCTGTTATCTTTCCCTGGATACATCTGAGTATATTCAACTCTGTACTTTTTGGCGAAAAGCATAAAGGCATTCATTGGTCTTTTGCACTTGTTAGGAGAAGTGGCACTCACAGTACTTGTAGTCCCTGAGCTGTGGCTTTTGACAGCTTTACTATACAAAGAATTGGAAGAAAGCTGTGATGATCCAGCAGAGACACAGTTTTTGCTGCATTCTGATCTTTCAAAGTCCTGACTACCAGGTCCTCCACAAGATAAAGACGCACGACGCTGACGAGCCATGCTACTTAACACATAAACGGCAGAAGAATCCATAGGTGTGAAGTCATAACTAGAATCATAAAAATAAATATATTATTAAAATGACTGTCATTAAATAAAGAGTATGTTCCCCCTAGTTTCTGAAGACTCTGATTGTTCTCAAATTATCTTGTCTTTTCACTTGCTTGGGCACACGTTGTATGCTCCCAATAGGAGACTTTTTTTTAAAGAATCCCCAGCACTTAGTTTGATGTGCTTGGCACATTAAAGATGTATATTCAACAACTATGCATTATTATTCTTTTTTACTAATTCATTTTTCCTTAACATGTAATTGATAACTTAAACTTCTTTCTACATCACATTTAATATTTGACACTTTTCTATCGTTAATGGCATTACTACCATACCTTTCTGTCCTTAAAAGTGATTATACAGAACAGCTCAGTTACCCGCAGATCATCTGCTTGAACACTAAGAACCAAGACCTATTTTGAGAAAACTTTTGACCAGGCAAGATGTCAATATATCCATTCTTTAAATTCTCCTGCATGTCAAAGGAACACTCTTCAGGCCCTTACCCAGAATTTCTTTAATTTTAACAAACCTGGTTATCTAGTTTCCTAAACCACAACAGATTAGGAACAAAACATTTAAGAAGGCATGGGAAAAGGGATAGAATTCTTCTAGAGCAGTGGTGTCAAACTCAAATGGAAACAAGGGCCACCAAGCCATACATAAGGATTCCTGCAGGCTGCATATTGACTTAGTTTTAAAATGTAATGTTACCTTATAGTGTATTTATATTTAGTTTAATATTTGCCAAATAAATTTTGATCTGGCTGCCATAGATGGCCATGTGTTTGACACCTATTCTAGACCCCTAAAATTTCAGGGGAATTCACAAACTTGGATGGGGGGGAAAAACCTTTATTTTCACTAGCCTCAAAATGAAATTTAAAATTTTAATTTAAATGAGTTTAAATTATTTAAATTTAAAAAATTGAAACCTCAATTATTTAAAAACACTATTCTGAAAAAGGGTCCACAAGTTTTGCCAAGACAACCAAAGGAGTCCTCGATCTATAAACAGGCACAATGACAGCAAAACTCTAGAAAGCTAACATAGAAATTATGAAAATACAGCCATCTGGGATAAAAAGTCTTACTTCAAAGAACCCTCTAAACATCTAAATGGTTATTACGCTAAATATAATAACATTCATAAGATGACTCACATAATCAAAAAGTTTAAGTCATGTTAAGTATACTCTTTATAAAGGCAGAGCAGTATGAGATACATTTTAGAAAGGTTTTGATAGAAAATTATTCCAATTTTTAAAGCTTCATTTAATAAGAAGGGGCAAGCTAGGGGGCTCAGTGGATAGAGTGCTAGCCTAGAGTCAGAAAGACCTGAGTTCAAATCCAGCCTCAGATACTTATTAGCTATGTGACCCTGAGAAAGTCACTTAACCTCTGTTTGCCTTAATCCACTGGAGAAGGAAATGGCAAACCACCAAGAAAACCCCACAAGTCACAGACACAAATAAAAACAAAGCTTCAATTATCTGGAAAATTCAATGATATGAATTCACCATTATTTTCAGATAAAGCACATATTGCTATAATAAACAATGCAAGAAGAAATCATAATCATACCAACAAAGAGAGCCACCATTAATATAAACAATGGCCTAAGGATGACCTAGTCTCTTTACTACCAACATTACTGCGCCATTACAATTCTTCTTGACTTCCCACTTCTTACGCTTTTTTTGGGCATGAAATCTGTCATTTCAGTTGTATGCTGAACCCAATTGCTGCTTATCTACCCTTTTAAAGTAACCTAGCAATGAATCAAGAAAAACAAGTGATGTTTTGTCAAAATATTGAAGAGCAATTGCACATTTCTAAGAGACCAGTGGGTTTTGTTATAAATAAAATGAAGAGAAGGTAAAATATATGTAATTGCCACCCATCGCTGCAAATAGCACAGCTAAAGTAGGAAGATAAATCTTTAAAAGAGAATAATTTTCATTGGAGTATCAAATGTCCAAATTACATTCAAACAAATGTTATGATTTAACATTGTGACATCTAAAAATTTCTGAAAAATTTTACTTTAAAATGTGCTCTTCTTCCTACAAAATGACTGTGCAAGGTAAGTAGCTGATACTACTGACTGGACTATTAGCCACAAATGACTTCTGATGATTATCCATATGTGTAATTTTTAAATGTATAATACATTTAGATAAATTTACTGATACTGGACATTACAGTCAAAGTTCAAATGCTATATAGGATGCTTATAGTTGAGAAATATAAACAATAATCAATGGTTAGTTTGTACATCAATGCAACTTTTTTCTTAAAATGAGCATTTTCAAATTTGTGGTTTTATAAAAATATTAATCTTCTCTATATTTATAAACGGCAGAAAAAGAAAAGTATTCTTAGGATACCATAGCAAAGACTTACAAAAAACCCCAACAACTCTGAATTATAATCGAAGTGTAGTGGGAAAAAGAACTGAATTTAGTTGCAACTGGAGTTTTAATTTACTACCTGTGTGACCTTGAAAATTTGTAAACAGAGGCCCTGGTCCAAAGACTATCTCTGACATTTGTTTTATTTTGGGTAAATTACTTTGGGTGTCTTCTAACTTTAATGGTATGAAAAATAATTGTATTTTGAAGTACCCAAAGTCTAGAGTAGAAGAGATATTAATTGCTAAAATTTGATAACTGTGCCCTCTAGTGGCACCAGTGGTACATAGCAGTAACTCAAGTTTTTGAGTGCCCCATCCAGACACAGCCTCCCTTTAGTATTTAAAGTCCTGCAATTTCACAAATGGGTGAAAACTCAAATAAGTAAAAATTTAAAATAATTAATTATGAATTTTCTATAATTTTGACCAACAATAAAACTGAAATATGTGGGACACATTTTTAAAATACATATATTTACTAATTCCAGAAAACTCAAGAAAACAAAATTCCCTTTTCATCAACAGAAATGCCATTTTTACCAAGGGAAAAGAGCAGTTTCAAGTATGTCTGATGCTCAGAAAGTGGCAACTATCAACGCCTCAGTAAGGCCAATTAAAAGATGCTTAAAACACCTAAACTTCTACTTAATTCCAGTAAAGTACCTGCTTTTCACACCAATTTATTACCGATCTTCCCCAGATTTGAGAGATGGCTATAACTTTTTCAATGCCTTTTCTTATTTTACATTTGGCTTGTAAACAATTTAGATTTTATTTTAGTCTTTGTCCATTTAGTTTGCCTTCCTGCTCTGTGGAGACTATTGTTTTTTTCTTTTCTTTTTTTTTTTTTTTTGGAGGGGGGAAGGCAGGGCAATTGAGGTTAAGTGACTTGCCCAAAGTCACACAGCTAGTAATTGTGTCAAGTGTCTGAGGCCACATTTGAACTCAGGTCTTCCTGACTCCAGAGCTGGTGCTCTACTCACTGCGCCACCTAGCTGCTCCTGTTTTTTCTTTTCCTAAACAGAACTCATTCCAAAGTAGCATCTAGATGGTACAGTGTTGGACCTGAGGTCAGGAAAACCCAAATTCAATTCTAGCTTCAGACAGTTAACTAGCTGTGTGACCCTGGACTTAACACGTTTGCTCAGTTTCCTCATCTGTAAAATGTAGATAATAATAGCACACAAGTGAAGGTTCTTATGAGGATAAAATGAGAAAATATGTATACGGTGATTTGTAAACTTAAAATCGCTATATAAATTCCATTATATTACATTACGTGAAAACTTAAATATCCTAAATAGTTTCCCTAGTTACTAAACTATGTTGTTAAGTTGAACTGTTAATTTCCTCTTGTATGGAAGCCCCTAAAGAATGGAAACAGTCTGTTCCATAATGAGTCTTATTTTGCTTTAAGAATTAGTTCAGCAACAAAAGCAAGTGTAGCCCCTAGTTCTCATAGAACACAGGCTATGAGCCAGCAGGTCTTAATCCAGAGGAAGATACTCAAATGGATTTCTGATCTCATCAGAATGGATGTTCTCTTCAATGATGCTGACCAGTGGAGTACTCTGGCTCTTCACCTGCCATCCAACTCTGTGACCAACCACAGGAAGATGATAACTGAAATCATGACTTGCTGTAATTCTACTATGTTTTTCCAAGCATCTAAAGCCCCTGAAGATTGATGCATCATATCTAAAGGATTTCTAAGGATGAGATTTTTTTTTAATACCTGTAGACTTTTAAATTTGGCAGAAGAAAGAACACATCTGATCTATCCTCAATGTTGACTTGCTTAATTCAACTCAACAAGGATTTATTAAACTCCTGTTATTATTTGCAGGCATCGAGCTGGGTGGTAGTAATAGAGAAGAAACACCCCAGGCCTTACCTTTAAAGAACTTTGGGTCTAACGAAGGGGATACAACATATACATAAATGAGATAATAAAATGGAACTATCTTTCCCCCCAAAACCAACCCTCTTCTAAACTTCCAAATTTCTGTCAAGTACACCCCCCTCCTCCCCATCACTCAAGTTTAACTCCTCATTCTTCTCTCATTCCACGCATCTGCTTGCCAGGTGCCATCAATTCTACCTCCACATCTCTCACTTCTTTCCATTTACCTGGCTCCCACCCCAGCTCAGCCCCACACCACTTCCAATCTGGCTGCCATGTCCTAATTAGTCTCTCCCTTCTCCTTAATATTGTCAATCCTAATGCAAAGGTCTGACCATGTAACTCTTCTGTTTGACACTGAAAACCCTTCACACTAATCTCATTCTATACTGCACCTTCACAAACCACCTGGGGTCCAGACAGAGTGGCCTCATTGCTGCTGTTCCCCAGAGACAGCGCTGTGCCTTGCCTGTCTCCCCATGCTGGGGAAGAACTCCTTTCTCACCTTGGAATCTTTCGCTTCCGTCAAAACTCAGCTCAAATACCACCTCCTCTGCTAGGCCTTTCTGGCTACTAGTGCTTCTCCTCTTCCCCAATTACCTTGTATTTATTTTGTACCTTATTTCCCTGACCAAAGCTTTCATTTTTGTCTTTGTATCTTCAGTGCCTAGCACATAGTAGGAGCCTAATAAATGCTAGTTGAATAACTCATACAATTCAAATTTTAAAGGTGTCATACAGGCTCAACCCCATTCCTAAAAGATCATACAATTCCCCAGATTGCATGTTATCTTATTTACCCTACTTCGTTTAATTCTGTTACTCTTTGTAATTTCTCCTAAACAATTTTCCTTTGATGTTTTTCGAAGTCACTAAGGTTTATATGCCCCTGTAAATATTCATTTTAATATTACAGCAACTACTACAAAATATGCTATTTGAAAATTTGAAAAAAGAATGAGTCCAAGATTACCTTTTAAATGTATCAAAAACACCTGAATCATCAAAATTAATGGCATCGGGGTGTCCAGGAGGTAGACATACATCGCCAATATGAACTTCACAGCATGGAATGCCATGCTGAACCACAGTCAGGCTTGGATAAAATGATGACCAACCTATAGTTATATATAATAGTAATATAAGCACGCTGATGCTATACCTAATTTCTTATTCCCCTTCCCCCCAATGCATCCTTTTTGTTTACAGATAGTTTTTATACATCTTAACTATAAAATGTCAAATAGATTGTTAGTTAAAAGACATGTGAATTTTTTTTGATGCTGGTTATTAGCACTAGGTAATTATTTTCTCCATAAAATTAATGTTAACAAATCTATCACAAAATAATAACTGATATTCACAATGATATCAGGATTTTAGCACAGTAAATACTTTCTCAAACACTTGAGATTAAATTGTGTTTTTCATAATAGTAGTGTTAAAATTCATTTACCATATTCTACTTCTCTAAAAATTATTGATTCAAGTACGGTACATTTGGCAACTCTATCAACCAGATTATCTGACTATGACGCCACTATTCACTAGAACACGCCAGATAATACCCATACATTCCACGATGGTACAATCTTTTTAGAGGGCAATCTGGGATTACACTATGAGTCACAAAAATAATCATACCTTTTGATCCAGTAATCCAATTACTGGGAATCTACTCTTTAAGACTTATTAAAAATAAAACAGCTGTTCAAAAATTTACTTAGTAGCATTATTTCTAATAGCAAAAAACTAGAAACAAATATTCAACAGTTCATGAATAGCTGAATGGTACATTAATGTAACAGAATATTATAATGACATTAAAATTATGAGCATTTAAAAAATTTGTTAAGGTTTGTATGACGCAAGATGAAGAAAGCAGAAGCAAAGTACATCATACTATGACTATGTGTGAATACACAGAATGGACCTGTTATCTCATCAATGATTAAAGTCCACAACCAGTCTATGACTTAGTAGATAATGACTAGGGAGTTGCCTGAGTCACAAAGAGGTGAAGTGACTTGCCCAAAGTCACAAGAATAGTCAAACATCAGAGGTAGGATTTGTTCTTCCTGACTCCAAGCCTAGACCTTTATCCACTAAGCTTCACTGCCTCTACACTATATAAAATATGACATTATATGACTATAACTGAGAGGCAAGTATGGCATAATGGAGAGGCAGCCCCAAATCAGGAAGTCCTTCAAGGCCCACTTCTGACACACAAGGCTGTGTGACCCTACCCCAGTTCCTCAGCCTCTCCATGTCCCATTCAACTCTGCAAGACTCTTGGGCTGCAGACAGTTCTCTAACTACTCTGGAAGAGATGATCCACACTGAAATTTTCTAAATCAATGAAATCACAGGTCTGATCCCACCCCCACTCCACTCTCCCAAAAATTTATAACCCTATAAAAGGAAAAATGAATAGACATATACTTACAGACATTAATGGACAAAAAAATGACAGAAGGTATAGTTGAGTAAATAAGTCTGACATACACATATGTGTGTATTATATATAAATGTATATTAACACACATATACATGGTAAATTAAAAACTAAATATAAATATCACAAATATACCAGATAACAGGAAAGTAAACATTAAAGTCACTTATATTCAAAAAAGATACAGTCACATTTATGATCTGCTGTCGTTTAAACAAATATATAACATGTCCTAAAACAAATATTACTGAAATAAACTTTTCCCTTTAAACTCAAAACATCACCAAAACCATGGGACACTGTGAAAAGTTTAAGATGTTTACTTTGAAAAAAGTCAGAATATCTACCATACCTTTATTTTTAACATAGAAAGGGTGGTCCAATTTACACTCAACAGTCAGTAAACCATCTTCTACTGTACCAGGATCAAAAGTCAACTTCAGTACAGACTCTCCAAATGAAATGCTTTCTTCGTGGGATAACAACTTTAGACCATCAGAACCATAACCCTGAGAAAACATGTACGATATGAAATAGACATGCTGACTAGCAGTCTATAAAATTTCTATGGCTTTTCTTATGGATTTGTCAAGAAGTAAACAAATGCAATTAATTCTCAAGTAATTAATTAAACATGGGAATCCCCCAATTCATAGATAATACTTAAGGTAAAATTTTAATGCTAACATGCCATCTCCCTCTCCCAAATATGAAATCAGTATACTCTTCATAGCGTATAAAACGAAAATTAGCATTAAAGTATGAATTAATTTTAAGGCAAAAAATTATAATCACTCCCTCCCCATCCACTGCTTCCCACTGTACGCTAAGGATGTATAATTATAAATTCGTTACAAAAAATAGTAACAAATTCTCACCTAAAATGTGTAATATATTATTTCTGGATCTTATTCTAAGGAAATGAAAATATGTCAGAAATATGTAAATTGTAAAGAATTAGAGCCCTACCTTTTGAGTACCCACAGGGAGATCTTCACTCTCACAGCTCTCTGATCTAGCAAAATCTTCAACATCCTGCCATTCTTTATTGCGTCCCTTATGAAAACACAGACGTGTGCCTGAAATTTAAATTGAAAATGGAATCCAAACATTGATATGCTGTCTTACAAGGACAGGATCTGCAAAACAACATACCACATACTCTTACCTTTCAAAAAACAATGCCACACAGTGGAAGGCCAAGAATTGCACCATCCCAGATCGTCATCATCTGAGAGTGAGGACATGCAGAAAATTCCAGACTCCGATTCACTACTTGCCTAAAAAAAATATACATTTTTGTAACAGTTACTAATTCTTGCAATCAGTATACAGATATTAAATGTAGCATCTTCTCACCTGACCAATTTTCTAAACAGAGAAATATAGTTCTCTAAAGTCCATTTCTTGGAAGCTATAATACATTTCTCCCACTATCGCAAAATGTATTAGCAATTTATGGAGTAACACTACAGTATTTAGACTACTTCAACATTTCATGAGGTTATGTATAAGTTCACAAACCACTGGAGGGAAGAAAAAAGTTATTTTGAAAGTTAATGAAAAAAAGAATGCATTGATTCTTTTGCCAACTTTTTTAACCTCAATGAACAAACTCACCCTTTCATGTCTTACTGATGCTTCATCCTTCCAATGATGATTAGAGAAAGTAGGCTCACCCTTGGAAGAAGACACTGGTGGAGGACGTGCATAGGAATGTAAACTTTTGCTAGTTGCTATGATGTGTACAGGAGATGATCTAAAAGGAAGCATTTTTAGCTTTAAATCCTGTGTTCTTCAAATCAATCTTTTAACAAAAGTTATTTCACATTCAAAATTTTATGTTACTGCACAAAAATCTCACTTAGAAAATACAGCTAAAACAAGCAAGATGTCTGTGTATTATTTGCTTCATGTTATTATATTCCCCACAAATTATTAACAAAGCCTCCCCCCGCCATTAATTTTAAATACCTAACGCCTTGTTCACGTTTCCTTCAATTTCACATTTTAACCACCAAATGTTATCTCACCAACATACTTTATTCATTTTATCCATATTTATACCTTCCTTCTTAATGATTTTCCAAGCACTGGTGTTTCCTATCTGCATCTCGCCTTACCCTCACGCACACAAAACTCTTTTAAAAAAATGTATAGCGGGGGCAGCTAGGCAGTGTAGTGAGTAGAGCACTGGTCCTGGTGTCAGGAGGACCTGAGTTCAAATCCAGCCTCAGACACTTGACACACTGTGTGACCTTGGGTGAGTCACTTAACCCCAATTGCCCTGCCTTCCCCCCTCCAAAAAAAAAAAAACAAACAAAAAAAAACCAGAAAAAAAATGTATAGTAAAAATGGGAATGCAGTCAACATGAAGAAAATTTACTTCAGTGAAACAATTTATTTAATTTATTCCTAAGTATTTATTGATCACCTATTATGAGCTACTACTTGGTTAAATCTCTTAAGTTTAACAAAACTGAAAGCAGCTGATCCTTTGGCTCAAGCATTCTGATATTTGTATGATATGAGGGACATAAAAGTTTTAAGGTTTTTTTTGAATGTCAAAAATACATTAGTTGAAGTATTCTTTTTCTCAGTGATCACATTTAAAAATAAAAAAATTAAAATCACCTTCCACGAAAAGTCTCAGAAGCCTCTTTACTAAAGCAAAGCTGCTTTTTCAAGTTCTGAGAAGGTTCAGACAAGGGCTTAGAGACACAGAAGATAATCTTATATGAGATTAGGAATATATAGAAGGGGTAAAGTTAAAAGCAGGACTACAAAATGATAGGCTTGCAATTAATTTGTACAGACTGAGCAGTCTGGAATTGGAGCAAAGAAGTAGAGAGAGGTGGAGAGCAAGAGGGGGAAGGGAGGCGGGGAGAGAGAAAAAGAGGGAGGGAGAGAAAGAGAGAAAGAGCATGTGTGAGAGAAAACACAGGGCCTACAAGGGAAGTATTCTCTGAAGAACATAAACAGAAGGGACACACAAATTCTGTCCAGTGCCAATGAGGATTCTTAAAATTTAGTCATATCAAACTCAAAGAAAAACATCTAAACCTCTCATTCCTTTGAGACCTTGAAATTCAGGGTTTTTTTCCTTTTTTCCAATATCATGTATGGAGCCAACTTTTAAATCAAGATTCCTCAGAACTTATTTCTGATACCACAGATACATGATCCCATCGATATAGGTACTATAGTTTGGTTTGATTTCCATGTATCTTTGTAATAATCCAAATATATCCCATACTGTTTAATCACCTTTTTATTTCAAATGAGACTACATGTTTGATTTTGTCCTGGTAAAATGGATTCTACCAATATAACTGAGAGAACAATTCTTTCATTCATTCGTTCCCTTAAGCCACATTTAAAAGGAACATTATGTTCTTAGGTTTTTCTGGTATAAAATTAATGTAATAAAAGGATTGAAAACACTATTTTCACCTGTTGCTTTATCCTTTCACTCTGCATGAATAGGGTGAATTTACCTGACTCCTTTGGTACAACACAGTTAACAACTTCAGACATCCAAATATCAATAACTAAAAGATTTTAAACTACACAGAAAGTTGCTTAAGCAACTTTGTGTTTAGCAAAGGCAGGCAAGACAGCTGAATGTGACTTTCCATCTTGTTCCCTAGGAAAAAAGGGAAGCACAGAAAATTCTGCAGAGAATAAATTCACATCTTTAGGGGGTATTCCATTAAATGCTAATTTATATTTATTTCCTTTAACTATGCTTAGTCCTCACAACACTGCTATAAAGATGAAACACATGATCAAACTGAATGAAAAAACTGGGTACCAAGGCAATTAACAAAAAACAAAACAAAGCAATTAAAAAAAAACACAAAAAAACCTAGGATTATGATGCCTGGTGGGGTTCTATAACTGTGCTGAGATTTTTGATGCCATTTCCATTTCTGTAAGAGAATATTTGCACTGTGTAGTACATGCACTAATTTTTGTTGCTGCTGTTTAGTCCTTTCAATCACGTCTGAGTTCTTGACCTCATTTAGTGTTTTCTCTTTCTCCAGGTCATTTTACAGACGAAGAAACTGAGGCAAACAGGTAAATGACTTGCCCACGGTCACACAGATTTAAACTCAGGTCTTCCTGACTCCAGGCCCAACTCTATTCACTACACCACCCCATACACTAGTTTACAGTAACTAAAAAAAAAAAAGATAAATTCCTGATCTTGACATATAATAAAAACTAATACTGATTTATTTTCTAACAAGAAATAGTGAACAAGTAAAAAAAAAAAACCTGATTTAAAAAAAAAATAAGATGCCTTTGAATGGGAAAAAAAATAATTCTTTCCCAGAGTGTTTCAATTTTCCTTTTGCTTCAATACAGGTGAATGACAGTAAACTGGCTTAAATTAAATCTAAGTGATTCTGATAAAATGGTAGGTAAAAGAAGCAGTCTAAGTCTATCAATAAGATAACTAATGGTTTCTTAGATGAATAAAGTTTACTCTTTTACAATGCTATCTATCAATTCAGAATAACATGTATTTATGTTATAGTACTCTGAAATATGCACACAAATACATATTATTCTTTCAGTGGACAAAGTCCACTGCTATATAATAAATTTTATTTTCTCACTGAAGAAATCCAATGTTATCTTGTGCCTTTTTCGCTCACATCAAGAAAAGATGGTGGTGATTTATTTTCTATGCAATGTGTCAGAGGTACTCATGATTCCACAATTTTTAGAGCTAAAGCATTATTAAAATAGACTCTACTTTGGTTTATTCTAAAGCAATAGATTCCATGGGTAGATAAATCAGTAATCCACTTTCTTAAACTATTTGAATGAATGGAACAACAGGGGTCAACATCAACCAAAGTAAATTTTAAAGAAAGTCCAGAACACTGATTTAAATCTACAGAGCAACTCAGTACACTAGCCTATAAATACTAGATGAAAGAAACAAAGCTGCAGATTAATATTAACAAGCTGATGTATAGTATTACCACATTTCTTCAAGCCAAAATAAATTTCATTTCCATGAAAAATAAGGAAAGGACTGGTAAGAAGTCGATAATATTTTTAAAAATTGTGTTGGTTAATTTTAGTAAACACTAAAAAAAAAAAACCAACAACGAAAAAAAAACTGTGACTTTATCTCAAGTCATGTTTTTCATTCATCCAGACAGAATTAAATAGGAAAAGTCAGTTAATGAGTCAAAGATTTCATTCTCAAAAGTTGGGACCATTTTTGGAGTTATTTCAAATCAGATCTACCAAAACCCTAATCCAAATATACTACAAGGTCCAATGTATAATTTAACTTAGTAAACAGGTCAATTAAGCCAGGTTAGATAATTTAAACATTAACAAACATAAACATTTTACAATTATCGATAGCTTACACAATGGCACTTATTTTAGATTCTTCTTAAAAAATCAAGATTCCTACCTGTTATAAAATGAGCACTGCATAAGAGGACTTTGTGGACTTGTGGCTATGTTTGCCAATTCTGTCAGCCAATCCACCTCATTTTCACAATATGCATTTTCTGACATGTCTGAGGTATTCTGGCTCCACGGTGGCCTTGTATATTCTTGATGTGAAACGTCTGCACTAAGTTGGTATATGGAAGATTGGGTAGAATCATTCTGAACAGCTTGAAGTTCAGGAAGGTCATCTGCACACAAGTAAACCCAAAATCATATGTAAGAAATTACTCATTTATGGCACAATATCATCATTACTGAGGGAAAAGAAGTCTTTCAATATAATATCCATATTAAACAATTGGGAACATTAAAGATCATAAATTCAAAATTAAAGGTACAATTATTTTCCCTTGTATCATGTTTTGAGTAACAACCATTTTTAGATTTAAAATTCACTAATATATTAGTTTGATGGATGAGTAAAGATCAAATAAATATAATGTAGCAATGAATTTTAATTGCCTAAACTATTATACTGACAACCATTTAAAGGGCTATAACAGGTGATTTTTAGAGTTCACATGGGAGTAACAGGTATCAAAAGCAATACAGAAAATAAGCAACACTATAAACTCCTTAGTTATACTTACATATTAATGTTCATGGGGAAGCAATGGGGGGGGGGGAGAAACCCACATTTCTGAGCCTCAGTTATCTCACTGTAAAATGAGGGAGTTGGACTAGGTGACCTTTTAAGGTACCTTCCCAGGTCTAAATCTATAATCTCATATCTTTACCCACATTTCTTGAAACCTTTTCCTGAAACTATGAAACTCATTCAGGATATCTATTCCTAAAATCCCAACTAAAGGATACTAATTTCTTCAAACTCCTGATCACAGGCCTCCCTTCCCAAATCTATCCCATACAACTACCATCTCAATGTACCTCCACCTAATCACAATAGACAATACATTTAGCCACTATTTTCTAATTTTCTATTAAATTAAGCTTGATTCTGTCCTTTAGGCTTAGGCTACATAACAAAAGGAAGTGAAGTCAGAGAAGTGAAGCCACTGAAGGGATCTGTCCATCTGATCTACTTCTTTTATTTCTCAAGCCTAAGTTCCCAAAGCAGCTACTGGGTTGGTAACCTACCCCAAAGTGAAGAATCATTCTGCCCTCTACCTACAACTAGAAGTGGCCAAGCATTGAGTTGTCCCACTTGTTAGCGAAGGATAAATCCTTAACATTTTTATTAAATGCTTTCAATATACTTTCAAGATACTATGCCAGGTAGTAGGTAAACAAAGATACAACAGGAAGGATAAATACACTAATAATTAGAATGCAAAGTGTAAAATAAATGCAAAATGTGAACGCCATGTAATGTTCTGAGTTCCATAAGGATTGGGACTATCTTATCTGATCCTCAAATAGCTCTACATATAGCAGAAACTTAGTAAAGTTTTTAGATATTGAGTGAAGGAAAATACATTCATATGGGAGAAGGGATAGGTAGTCTTCAAAGATAAAATATCACCTGAAAAACTTCAACTGAGAACGTTAACATCCATCCCAAACATGGGGAATGAGAAATAGCAAGAACAAAAGCTGAAAGATGAGACAGGGCAGAATGAGCTATGGTGAGCAGTCCAGTTTTGCAAGAAAAAAAAGAGTATGTCAATGGTGTAATATGAGATAAGGCCAGACAGGTATGGTGAAGCCATATTGCAGAAGTCCTTGAAAGACAGTTAGGAGTTTATACTATATTTGAAAGGCAATGAAAAGCTACTCATTGCTACTTTTTTTTTAGTAGGAGTAATATGATAAAAAAATGCTTAATAAACAGTTTGATGTGGTTCAATAAAATTTTAATGTGTTCTTTAAAATGACCAACAGAGTCAAGACCCAATTTGGTTTTAAATCACACTTTAAAAGCACAAAATAAAATTATCTTGAAAATTTCTAATGGACAAAGTCATAAATATGATCAGATTACTTTACAGGAGTACAAATTGGAGCTGGCTATGTAAAAATTAATGCTAAATCTTATGGTGAGGCCTGGATAATTTCTGAAAAGTAGTAAATTGTTTACCAAGCTCCATGTGTTCATCACAGGAAGCATATCCAGGTGAAGATGGCAAATTCTCATTACACTGCAGCAACTCCAAGGAGTCATTCATTCCTGAAGCTCTCTTGTCCATTACCAGCAGAAGTTTCTGTACTGCATTAGACATTTGATTTGTCTTCACTTCCCACACCATGTTATGGTGTTCAGACTTAAAAGAAAAATAAGTAATGTGAATGAAAATGGCAAGATATGTGATCTTGGGAATTTTAACTACAAACAGATCAAAGGCATCATAATCTTGCGTCCCCTCACTAAGCTTATAAAGTCTACATATACTGCTCCTCAGAGATTCAGGCCGATTCCCTAAGATATCTTGATCTGCAACTATAAAGTTAACATGCAATTACATCTACATGCCAGATTCTGAAGTTATCAAGCTGAATTCGTAAAAGTCCTTCCTTTTAAAGAATGCAAAGGACATTACTTATATACATATTTTATTTAACCTAATAACATTCCTGTGAAACCCTGGGGCCAATCTCCAATTATAGGTCTCAAAGAGCCTTTTGTTATGTTTGAATCCAATCCAACTGAACAAACATTTGTTAAACACTTTACTAAATCCAAGAACTAGGCCAGGCACAAAAACAAAACAAAAATAGTCCCTGGCCCCAACTAGCTTACATTCTCCCAATGGGGGAGGGGAAGGAATAAAACATGCAAAACAGGTAAGTATACACATGGTAATTTGAGGGAGAGAGAACTAAAAAATAGAAGGACATGAGATAAGACTTAAAAGATCACAATAAGTGAGCCTTATTACACAAACTTTAAAAAGGGAGTATAAGTAAGTGGGAACTAAAACAGAAGTACTGGAAAGAGAATTGGATGTAATCAGGATAAATAAGGTTCAAATCCTGATTCTGACATCTCTATTAGTTGAGTGGCCACAAGCTAGTCATTTAACCTCTCTGAGCATCTGTACATTTGAAAATAAGGACACCATGACTTGCATCATCTCACTGTATTGCTGTTTAGTTTGAACCTTATAAATCTTAAAGAAACATAAATATGTGAGCTACTTATATTATACTGCAGAAGGACCTTTCTTGGTCTTAGATCCACAATATTCATTACTTGTTTCCTACAATTTCTAACTGAAAAGATGTAAAAACCACAAAATTTTGACATTACTTCTCTTCAAAAAAAAAAAAACATTTATTTTTATCATAACCTGACTATCCCAGGCTTTTGGAAAATGTTAGTTAAGTGGTTCAATGACAAAGCACGGGCCTGAGTCAGACACTTGTTAGCTGAGTCATCCTGGTCAAATCACTTAACCCTGTTTGCCTCAATTCTCTCATCTGTTAAATGGGGATAATAAAAGCACCTCCTGCCCAGACTAGTTGTGAAGAACAAATGAAATATTTGTAAAGTATTTAGTAACTGTCTGCCACATAGCAGGTGTTATGGAATAGAATATATTAATATTAATTATACCTGTGATTTTGAACAGACAGAAATGTAATAGCTAAGCCCACAGCAAAAAACAACTTTTTTCAAGTCTCCATCTATCACTATCTGTGTGACCTTGGGTTTGTCATTTCATGTAGCTGGTTCTCCCTTTTCTCACCTATAAAATGAAGATGTTGGACAAGATGACCTCTTAAACTACCTTCCAGCTTTTAATCTATTATTTATGAATGGGAGAGAATAAGCATTTATTAAGCATTACTACGTGCCAGACACCTTGAGATAATATTTGTCAAGCAATTATTATCAACACAAACAATAAATGTAAAGTAGCTGTTATTATTAACCCCATTTTACAGTGGAAGAAACTGAGGCAATACAGGTTCAGTGAATTGCCCAGGATAACATGGTTAAGTGTTTGAGGCTACATCTGAATTCAAGTTTTTCTAACAGCTGGCTGAGCACTCTCAATCCACTGCTACTTGGCTGCCTCAAAATCTTTATCTGCCTATGAAATCTACAATGCCAAATCAACCTATTCACAATAATTTCCCCAAGTTACCATGAAAATCTCAGATTAGTGAATTTCTGCAATTCACACCCAGAACACTTCTATCTTAAGGTCAACCATAGGAGAAGGTGCCAAGAAACTCTTTTTAAAACCTCTAAATATTGTTAATGCTTATTTAACATAAGATTAATTAAGGGCAACAAGGATTTCCTCTGCATTCACGGGATCACTATATATTTCCCCTCTGGACTAATGGCTAAGAACTTGGCAATACGAATCAAAGGAATTCCTTCAACTACAACATACACACCAATCTAATCCAAAAAATATTAAGCACCTAACATATGCAAGACACTGTACTAAGCCAGGCACTGGGGATACAAAGATAAAAGGAAAACTTTTCTTAACAAACAAAACCTAAACTGTCAAGTGTTCCAAGCTAATCAAAATGCACTGAAACGTTTCTTACTGCTTAATAGGTATAGCAATGCTTTTCATTTGATTAGGCACAGAAAGCAAAAGGAGTCAGGAAAGACAAAGTATAGAAGATAAATTTTTCCTTCAGAAGCTTTATTAAATTCATTTTGGTCAATTTTATTCACTCTCTTCAACAATACTTGCTTGCAAACTATTTCAGCAGGAACGTTCCTTAACAGGAAAGGAAGAGGCACACATAAAAGTACTAGACTTCATTAAAAAATCATTCTAATCACTGACTGCATTTCCCTAAAGTGGCACATCCTTCACGTTATATAATTTAACACCTGTGGGACAAGCGAAAGAATACTGATTTGGAGTCAGAGGGATTTAAAGTGTGGCTCTGCTACAGTTATAAGTTGTATAACCTCACCTCAATGTTTTCTCAACTATAAAATGTTCATATTTATATTGTCATGAAAATGTCACAAGGATCAGATGAGAGGTATTCAACTACTATGTAAATCTTGATGCACAAATGTAAGTTCATTACTCAAAACTGCTTGTAATATCCAGAAGAGTATAATGGAAAGAACATTAAACAAGGTCCCAAGTTTTAGATCTAGCCAATGTGAGTAGATGACTTTAATTCATTTATTCTTTGTCCTCATTATCTTCATGTGTAAAATGAGGTTAAGACCAGTCCTAAAAGGGCAGTTGTGAGAATCAAATGAAAAAGCTCCCTAAAATGAGAGACACTGGGCAGCTAAGGGGTGCAGTGAATTGAGCACTGGCCCTTGGAGTCAGGACAGTAATTTAAATGCAGTCTCAGACACTTACTAGCTATGTGACCCTGGGCAAGTCACTTAATCCCATTTGCCTCAGTTTCTCATCTGTAAAAAGAGCTGAAGAACAAAATGGCAAATCACTTCAGTATCTCTGCTTAAGAAAACCCCAAATTGTCACAAACGATTGGAAACAACTGAAAAACAAAAACAATCGAACCCTTAATAAATTTATTAGCCTCTTAATTAACCTAGGATAATACTATTGTGGGCACACAAAATTAACTGAAATAAATGAGGAAGATTTTTCAAAGGCTACAAGTCAAAAGTTTTTCAAACTCAGAAAACTTTTAGAAAACAGCATCATATAACCACGATAAATCTCACCTTAATTCAATTAGTTTATCCAAATGATAATAACCAACATTTATATATGGCTTACAATGTGCCAGGCACTTTACAAATAATATTTCATTTTATCCTCACCTACAAGCAGGACTGATAGGTGCTATTATTATCCCCCATTTTAACGATAAGAAACTTAAGTGACTTGCCCAGGGTCACACAGACAATAAATGTCTGAGGCTGAATTTGAGTCTTCCTGACTCCACGACCTATCGGCTGTGCCACCTACCTGCCTCTAAGTTACATCGATTTTAAACGGAGATATTTAATATTTCAGTTTACAAAATAACATGTCCAATACAGCTTTGTCTTCTTTCTTGTTAACACTCGTCTGGACGTTTGTGGAAACCAATCTAACCACTGCATAACTGGGACATTACTGGTTTTTTTTTTTATATCCAGGAAGCCTAATATTGGTTGGCTTGTTTTAAGGGGAAGAGGAAAAAAGAAATCACAGAAGAGGAAAGGAGAGAACTCCAGATCAAAGGGCCTGTCAGCAATTGCCTGAAATACATGGCATACCCTATTCACTTTTGCACCCCCTCAGTGACCACAGTAGGTACCCAGTATTTTAATGAGCGTCTTTTAATCAAAATATCAAACAGAAGTTTGACTTAAAGTAACTTTAATCTCACACCCAACTTAATTCATTAATAAACCTCATTCATTCCCTACCATATAGACCTTCCACCTTCCCCCCCCCACCATCTTCCCCGTCCAATGGCAAGCCGGCAAAAATGTTTCCAGACCCTCGCCCTACACATTGACTGTTGATCGAGAGCACCACTGCGGGGCAGCAACGGGTGAAGAACCCTTAAATGTGTACACGGGCTGCTAAGGTGCTCACACCTGGGCCGTGCAATTCAAGGATACCAAAGCACGGCCAGTGTTAACAATTACGCCCGGACGCCTTTTTTCCCCTTTAAATGGGTTGCGGGCAGCTGCTCAAGCTGGAAAAAGTAAACTTGAGTGGCCTGCCAAGCCGCCTAGTTTCGGCCCTGCACCCGCAGCACCGCCCTCCCACTAAAAGCCAAGTCAATCCCCTTCCTGCCCCCACTCGCCTTCATTACTCATCCCCCCTCCCCCACCTCCCGTCATGTGACCGCCGCCTGGACGCGGTGGTTGTTTATTCCCCCTTCGACACTGCCCCATTGCGCAGGCGCCCCAGAGCCCATTCATTCGAACTGCGTAACAATGAGCCCCAGGGCCCAGGGGCTTCGAAAGGTTTGCGGCTCAGGCCACTTCAGCCAACTCCTCGGCCTAGGTTCGGACGGAGACTCTAGACAACCCCTTCCCCGTCACCCCCAACCCTCCTCCACCTCGTTAAAGCCGTCCCTTCGGCCTCCCCACTGCTCCCTCCCCCCGCAGGAAGAGTTGGCAATCAAACTTTGCTAAAGCCCCCAGAGCTCCGTGCCCGTTCCCACGTCCAGTCAACAAGCACCAGGGCAGCCCCCGGCCCCTGCCGGGCAAGCTCCTGGATCACTCCCCCTCCCTCAGCCCTACCCGGAAAGTCCCTCGCGCACCGCAGCCGGAGCCGCCGCGGCGAGCCTCCAGTGGGCTCGCGCAGGTCGGCTCACGGCCGTTACGAAAGGAGTTCGGGGGCCGAAAAAAGGTGGAAGCAACGGTTAACGGCCACCGCCCCCGGTTGCCGGTCTGGGTGAAATGAAGCACCCGATCGATTCTCAGCCTCCTCCGCCTCCCGCCATTCGCCCTCCCCCCCTTTTCCTGAAGCCAGACAAACAAGCCCAGCCGCGGAGAGAGGGCAGCGCAAGACAAAAATCACGCGAACCGCTCCGACATCTCGACCCCGCGCACCCTCCGCCACAGCCCGACAGAGTCCGCCGGCGTGCCTTGGGCCGCAGTCGCTGCTTTCATTCCTCAACCGAAACTTTCCCACTTACCAAACCCGTCGCCATTACCAAGTCTTTCAAGCTTCTCCTTCCCCCTCCCCTCAAACCCCTGGGGGCCGAGCCTCCACCTAGCTCCCTCGTCCTTTCATTGGCCTGAGGAGTCGCCATTCGACCATACATTCCCTCCCATTGGGCACTATGGATGTCTGTCATGGAGGGCGGGCACATGTTGACTCTCTGTTTCTGTTGATTGGGAAGTTTGGTGCGTCAATCACAGCAGCAAGCTATTCGGATTGGATCGCTGCCGAGACTCCGGAGGTATACGCCAAACTTTATCACCGACATGAATTGTGGGGATGTAGTCTCTGACCGCCACTTTGGACGAAGAGAGAAGCAGGTTGATGGAATACAGTGGACTACAATTCCCAGAATCCCAGGCGCGGCCCAGTCTTGATAGTAAACAAGAGTCATTGGGACACGTGTATCAGCTCGTTTGTTTTGGTGTCTGAAGAAAAAAGGAGGGGGCGAGGAAGGGAGTGTTTTCATTCTTGGTCTTTCCTCGCCTTTATCTGGGCCTCTCTACAATACTTAGGGCAACCCAGAACTTTGGTGCAAAACTTCTTTGCTGCCCAGATAAAGCTCTTTGCTGGCCAGGTGACAGGAGACCATAGAAGCTGTTTATATATTACAGATGAATTCACAAAAGAAATCATCTTAAAAATGGCCCTGAGAATCTCAGAGGAAGGGGTGCGATTGATAGGACTGAACTTTCTGTAACATGACCCTGTTAAAAAAAAACAGCCATCTCAATTGCAGTTTTCTTCATGGCGAGGGAGGTGAAAGAGTTTGAAGTCTTTGTATGGACACGCAGGACATGATATGTTATACAATAGTTACGCCTTTTCCTTAGTCGTATCCACAGTAGACAGAAAGCTGGCCGGGTTCTTTTTCTTCAGTAGAAACATGTGAGTTAAACGAATTTCAATTTTCTAAAATTTTCACTTGATTTCTTCAAGAAGCTTGAGTCTATGTCTTCAACACAGCTTGAAAAGGTTTTTTCCTTCCTGTTATCCAGAAGAAAACTGTCCTTCCACTTCTTATCCACTAGGCGCTCCTCCATGCCAAAGCTGCTGAAACACTGAGTCACAGGGTAGGGTGGTGATGACTTCGGTTTTATTGTTATGATTCACTTTAAATACGTGCTCCTTGGTGGTTGGGTGTATTTCATCTGTAATTCATATTTTCACATAAAGCATTTCCACTGAATAATCGCTTCAGTCTTTCGTCGTATTGGAAATGCTTCAAATCATTTCTTGAATTTCTAAACCGAATTCTTAAATTTTTTTAAAAAATCAGGAAAATGCAGATTTATAGCTGAGTTTGTGAAATTGTTCAAATGTAAAACTATAGAATCTACTTGGTGGTTATGAAATGCCCTTGGACATTTAAATCGAAAAATGTTTCTCTATAACAGGGATTCTTACCTTTTTGTGTTTTGGACTCCTTTAGGGGGAGAAAAAAAAATCCAAAATACCCCAGATTAAGAAATACTTTATAAAGTAATTTAAGTAAATAAAGTAATTTAAGTAATTTAAATTTAAAAAGCAATTTAAATAAAGTAATTAAAAATACTTTATAAAATGATGCTCCCTGCTCTGTGGATATTTTATCAGTGATCAAGTACATCCATTCTGGATATTGACCAAAATGTCAGCTATTATTAGCTTAACATTATTATCTGTCTCATTTAGAGAAAATGAAATGGAAAATAGGTCAGTAAAACAATAGACTATTAAAGGGAAATAAATTTAGAACAGAATTTCTACGTTTCAACTTTAATAGACTTTTAAATAATAGACCTTAAAATAATAGTACATAAACACCTGATTTAGAAATAGCTCATTTGATCCTCACAACAACTCCATGGGGTACCCGATTCTACCTGGATTTTTTTTTTAACAAGAAAAAAGATTAAAGAAACACATAAGTAACAAGGATTCTAACCCAAAAAAGGTCTCTCCTGATTTCAGGTTCATTACTCTTTCCATCACAGCACACTATCTTCACAAGATAAAAGATCAAAACCAGTAATCTTCCATTTTATCACTAGTGTGATTAAAAAAAGAAAATTCCTGACAGAACAAACTAAATGTGCCCAGAAATGGAAATGGATGGTCTACTATTCTTAAAAAAATAATAAATTAGTTGGTTTCAACTAATTATTTTGTAATTAAAGTCTTCCAAGTTACTGCTGGGAATTTTAGTTACATCACTCCTAGTTAATCAGCCCATTGGCTATATATATATATAAAATCCACAAGGGCTGTAAGTGACCATTTTGTAGCCAAATTGAGAATAAGGACAACTGAGAACATTGACTATGGACAATTGCTGAGAGTGAATCCTTACAGTCATTAGTTCATCTTTTCCCTGCCGACTAATGTCATTATGCACCTATACAGTCTGCCTTTATTTCAGGTTAAGTTTCTGTAATGTTTCAGTAAGGAGAAACTTTGTGATATGTTGTACAAGACGATCTTACAGGAGGTATTGGGGAAGGGAATAATCATTTTACAAATAATTCATTTGATCCACACAATGGCCCTGGAAGGTAGGCAGTATTATTATCCCCATTTTACAACTGAGGAAACTGAGACACATAGGTTAAGTGACTTGCCCAAGGTCACAGAGCTAGAACACTGTCTGAGGCCAGGTTTAAACTCAGGTCTTCCTGAATTGTATAGTCCTGATTCCAGACTCACTCTACTCTGCCACCTAGCTGCCTAGGGAAGACAATTTAAACAAGACAGTTATTCTTTGTTAAAAGGCTTAATACTAACCTTAATCTATTTCCCTGAGAAAAACTTTTTTGTTCTTTTTTCCTGACCTATCACCCAGCATTCCAAAGGGTTTTTCTTAGAAGCCTGGAAAGGGCTTTGGAGAAAAATATTTTTAATACTTAAAAAAAAAACTTAAAAGGCAGTTTTTAATATGTAATATGCTTCCGCACTGGGAACTTCAGGACATGGATTATGTCTGAGTCTTTACAAATGTGGGTAACGGTGATCCTTCAACTCTTTCACAAGCCAACACTCTCTCTCTGTCTCTTTATATATGCACACACACATATATACTCAAACATATGTAATATAAGACAGTCATCTAAACATAGCATTAATAAGGAGTCTACACCTTTCAAAAACAAATATAGAGACTGATCCTTTAAATCTTCTCAAGTTGACTATGGCTAACCTATTTCTTTATTGAAGATGTCCACTTTCTATAAGTAGATGTCTTCTGTCATGCTATTTTAAAATTATTTTTAATTACAAACTTACGCATGCACATGCGTTCACACGCACACAAACATTTCCACATACATAGCAGAAAGTGCAAAAAAAGATTGTGTATGAAACAGCAACCATTTACACTTCTTTTCTCTTTTCTTTCTTAAAACCCTTAGAACAGAACCAAGCAGCTCCAAAATCTTTGCTTTTCTTATTTAACTCCCACAAGAACCTTTGAAAGTATTAACGTTCTAAAGGATCACTTGTTCCCCCCCCCCCCGCCCCCGTTTCTGTTAATTAATAGTACTGCATCAGTATTTAGCCCTTCCCAAACTTATCTTTCAAGATTTCTTTGGACTCCCTTGTTTGACTTTCAAAATTCCCACTCAGCTATGGACTTTTCATTAAAAGTCCATTTTTTTTTTCCCAGCATAGGATTATAATCACCTTTGCAAGGAAAATTATTCTTTATTTTAAGCCTCTTTTGCCTTTCACAATACCTTTTATTCATAGTAGAAGCTTTCAGGTCTCAAGTAAATTCCAAAGTATAGTACTTGAACTGATTTTTTTTCGGGAGGCTTGCAGTATTTTTGGCTGACACGTTCTGGATTTTGGTTATGACATTACTAGGGTATTTCCTTTTGAGGTGTCTTTCAGTTGATGGTCAACGTGATGGGGTTTAGACTATGGGAGCCTTCTTGAACGCTTGTTGAATCTTGCCACTAGATGAGGCCTTTGCCTGAGGCCATAAGCCTTTCATACACTAGGCCCAAATGTCTAGGCTAGGTTACGCTTAACCTAGCCTAGCCTCCCATTGTCCAGCTACTTCCTACCCTTAATCCCATTCCCAAAGTTCCTGGAGTGTGACCTCACCCCAGTCCCATCAAGCTGCTCCTTAGATTCCTCCTCAAGACCCTCCCTAAACCGCTTCTCCCATCACCCCAGGACCACCCTAGATCCCTCCCACGGCTTTTCTATATATAAGTCTCATCCTGCCTCCATGAAGGGGCTCAGATTCAACTACCTCAGATTGAATCTGGCCTGCTTGTGAAAAGGAGCATCACAAATGGTGAGATTTCTTAAGAGTCAACTCAATATGGCAAACCTTTAATAAACTTTGTTTTTCTTTGGCTGTGAGAAGGCTTGAGTCGAATACATTCGAGCAGGACCTGGCATATTGGTATTTTGGGGTCTCGAGCACCCATAAAAAACATGGTTCCCTAACTTCATCAAATAGATTTTATCCTCAGTTTGCCCTCTGGTTATAATAGATATGGACAGTTTTAATTTATAATTTATTGGAACAGATTGCAGGATTTTCAGGAAGTCCATTGGTTTTTAAATGATTTCTCCTTAACCTGTTTTCTAGATCTGGTGATTTTGATATTGGACTTTAAATTTTCTACTATTTTTCCAATCTTTTTGGGCTTTTTCCTAGTATTTCAGTCAGTCAACAAACATTTTTTTTCCTTTGTTTTTTTAATCATTATTTGATATTTTTAGTTTTCAGCATTAATTTTCACAAGAGTTCAAATTACAAATTTTCTCCTCATTTCTACACTCCCCCCACTCCAAGATGGCATATATTATGTTTATGCCCCATTGGTGAGGGGGAATGAGTGAATCTTGCTCTCATCAGATTTGACTTGAGGAAGGAATAACATACACACTCAATTGGGTATCTTACCCTACAGGAAAGAAGGAGGAAGGAGATAAAAAAGGGGGATTGATAGAAGGGAGGGCAGATGGGGGAGGAGGTAATAAAAAGCAAACATTTTTCAAAAGGGACAGGGTCAAGGGAGAAAATCGGATGGGATAGGATAGGAGGGAGCAAAATATAGTTAGTCTTTCACTACATGAGTATTGTGGAAGGGTTTTACTTAATGTTACATGTATGTCTTATGTTGAATTGCTTGCCTTCTTAGGGAGGGTGGGTGGGGAGGGAAGAAGGAAGAGAATTTGGAACTCAAAATTTTAAAAACAAATGTTCAAAAAAAAGTTGTTTTTGCATACAACTGGGAAATAAGATATACAGGCAGTGGGGCACAGAAATCTATCTTGCCCTACAAGAAAGTAAGGGAAAAGGTGATGGGGGGAGTGGGGTGAAGGAAGGGAGGGCCGACTGGGGAATGGGGCAATCAGAATATATGCCATCTTGCAGTGGGGGCGGGGTAGAAATGGGGAGAAAATTTATAATTCAAAATCTTGTGTAATTCAATGCTGAAAACTAAAAATGTTAAATAAATAATAATTTTTTAAAAAAGGAAAAAAAGAAAATGTACTCATTATGCAAGGAAAAGATAGAATGTATAGAGATCATAAAACTCCCAGAAGAGGATGACAGAACAAAAAATTTTAACACCACAAGAAATAATAGAACTGCCCAGATCTTCTGAACATAGCAAATGAAATTTCAATTAAGAGAATTCACAGAATGCCACCATAAAAAAATGCAAAGCTACAAACTCCAAAACATTTATTACTTAGATTTAACAATTAAATTCAGAAACAAGATATACAAGTCATCGGGAAAAAAGACCTTCAAATATGAAGGAAAAGACATTCATTACATATGAGATTCATACAAGATTATTCCACACACATTAGAAAAAGGAGGAGGGAATGGAAGAATGTATTCCAAAGAGCACTAGTGCTCAAGATACAGCCCAGGGTGGTTTCTCCAGCAAATCTGATCTTAATCATATGGGACAAAATAAGCACATTCATAATAAAGAAGAATTTGAAACATTTTTGGAAAGAAAGAACCAAAGAGATTATTTGCATCTTGAACACCTGAAACAACAGAAATGCAAAAGAAGTGAATAAATGTAGGAAGCAACAGAAACAGATTACAGAAAGACCAATAAGAGACTTTTTTCTAAATGTACATGAGGAGATGTGTGAGTGGAAATATGAGAGAGGTAACCGTGATGTGGTGGACAGCGGGTATTACAGACAGAATCTGGTAAAAAAAAAAAAACCCTGCCTATAGGTGAATGCTCCTTTTATGGGACTGCATTACAGCATAGGAGGCTATATGCAAAGGGGGCAGGGGGAACAGAGAAGAACAAGTGATTGAGTGAAATCAAGGGCTAGCAATGAGAGGAAGGTGACCTCTGCAGTATCAGAAAGAGAAGAACCTACAGGGTAATGGGTGCGGAGGAGGAGAGATAGATTGAAAAAGGGAGGAAAAGGAGGAGCCCTTACTTTGGAGGTAGGAGAGGGTTCCATTGATGAATGCTGAATGCTCCTATGAGTGAAGGGAGATGCGGACCTTACAGTATATGGGGCCTGGGGGATTTGGTGCCTCAAAAATCTACTTATCCTGGTTGGGGGTGGGGGGAGATGAAAGAGTTCAAACCCTTGGGGACAACTGGTACCTGAAGCAGTGGAAGACTGTGGATCCAGGAAAGAGATTTCCAGGCAAATGTAAAGGGGAAAAAGGCAACAAGAAAGGGTAGATAGGGTACAGATATAGGGGGTGGGAAGAGGAGGAGGTGTTCTACCATGGGGAAGTGCCTTCTCTGACATCTGGAGTAAATGACATTGTTCTAAGATTGAGGCACAATGGAAAAGGTGAATCCATGAGGTTGAGCCCTACTAGGCATAAAGCACCTAGAGGGCAGGACCTTGGAAGCTTTGATTCTATGAACAATACAGTGAAAAGAGAGAGACCAGATGATTATAGGGGTCATGAATCAGCAAATGAGGGTACAGGGTAAACAGAAAGAGAAAATGGATGATGAAGAGAGTAAAAGAAATTGTTTTTTGAAAAGGGTACAAAAATGAGATTAAAAAATGCTAATGAATTGGACTTGGAATTGAAGGTGAGGAGAGAAAGGGGAACCTACCTGAGAGGAACAAAGAAAGGGAAATATAATCAGATAAAATCAGGAGAGAAGAACTAATAAACAA
>CM053623.1:119132248-119142250 GCA_028646595.1 Phalanger gymnotis
TATCTAGCCAAATCATGTTCACTGGCCTCACGTTCCTGCTTGCACTCGGGTAAGCCCTGCTTCCGCAGCTTCCTGACTCCGCAGCTTCTGGCTTCCGCAGCTTCTGGCTTCCACACCTTCTGCCGCCGCCGCCGCCGCTGCCGCTGAAGTTGTCTCCCGGCTCACCCCTCCTCGCAGCCGAGCTTCCGGAGTTCTCAAGCCCCACCTCAATGACCAGAGACCATTGGTTCCCGAGCTGGCCCCTCCTAAGTCACCAATCCACACCCATACAGGTTTCACACCTGACAGGGCCCTGGGCCTGGGGCTTAGCACTTAACAGCTGAAAGTACTTCCACTCAAAAGAAACAAAAGCCATGCTAATGAGACAATTTTGCTTAACAACACAGAGGGCCACCTTAAAAAAAAAAAGATTAAAGTATCAAAAGTAACATAATACTATGTTTATAGCAGAAGAGAGGGAAAAAGTCATAACTTGAAAAGATTTAGAGATCGATGGAAGAAATATAAACTTAATTCATACCTTTAAATGTGAACAGAATAAACAATTGAATAAAATGAAAAAGACATGAAAAAAAAAACAAAATCCTACAGTCTGTTGCTTACAAGAAATGTTTAAAAAAAACAAGGACATGCACAAAATAAAATGGAGAATAGGAAAAAAATTACTGTGCATCAAGTGAATCCAAAAAACAGGAGTTGCCATCATGCTATCAGAGTAAAAACAAACATATGCAAAATAGAAAGGAATAAACAAGGAAACTATATTATACCTAAAGGAACCATAGAAAACAAATCAGTATCAGTAATAAACATATGCTCCAAATGCCTTAGAATTTATATTCATAAAAGAAACATTATCTGAGCTTCAAGAAGACATAGTTATGAAAAAGTGGCAAGAGACTTGAATATCCCTCTGTCAGTTTTGGATAAGTTTAACAAATTTCTGGAGAAATAAGAGTTAAAAGACTTATTGTGTCTTCTAAATGGGACAGCAAAAGAATATACATATTTCTCTGTACCACATGGAACTTTTACAAAATTGATCATGTACTAAGGCGCAGAGATATGCAAACAAAATTTTTAAAAGGCAGAAATTGTCAATACATGCTTTACAGACCATAATGCAATAAGAGTAGAAGTTGGTTCAAGTACCAGAAACAAAAGATACAGACTCAAATGGAGACTTAACAATGAAAGCTTTTGTTTGTTTTTTAGGAAGATATAGATATCTACATGTTTACATCTATATATGTCTACATGTATGCACACATATATATTCCCCTCAATTACATTTTTTTCGTTTGTTTATTTTTGTAATTAAGATTTTTTATTTTTAGTTTACAACGCTCAGTTCCACATAATTTTGAGTTTCAGATTTTCTTCCCACCCCTCCTCCCCAAGATGGCATGGAATCTAATACATCTACTATAACTTTGCATTGAACTTATTTACACAATAGTCAGGTTGTAAAGAAGAATTATAACCAATGGAATGAATCAGGAGAAAGAAGAAACAAAACCAAAAAAAAAAAAAAGAGAAAAAAAGGAGAGCAAACAGTGTGCCTTAATCTGCATTCATACTTCATAGTTCTTTCTCTGCATGTAGATAGCTCTGTCCATCATGAGTCCTTTGGAGTAGTCTTTGCACCTTGTATTGCTGAGAACAGCGAAGTCTATCAGGGTTAGTCATCACAGAATCCACATATCTGTGGTTGTGTATAATGTTCTCCTGGTTCTGCTCTGCTCACTCAGCATTATATCATGTAGGTTTTTCGAGGTCGTTATGAAGTCTGTATCATCTCCATTTCTTATAGCACAATAGTATTCCTTTACATTCATATACCACAGCTTATTCATCCATTCCGCAATTGATGGGCATCCCCTTGATTTCCAATTCTTTGCTACCACAAAAAGAGCCACTATAAATATTTTTGGACATATGGGTCCTTTTCCCACTTGTGTGATCTCTTTTGGATATAGCCCTAGAAGTGGTATTGCTGGGTTAAAGGGTATGAACATTTTTATAGCCCTTTGGGCATAGTTCCAAATTGCTCTCCAGAATGACTGGATCAGTTTGCAACTCCACCAGCAATGTAACAATGTTCCAATTTTCCCACATCCTCTCCAGCATTTATCATTTTCCTATTTTGTCATTTTAGCCAATCTGACAGGAGACATGTGGTACCTAAGAATTGTTTTGATTTGCATTTCTTCAAACAGTAGTGATTTTGAGCATTTTTTCATATGCCTGTAGGTATCTTTAATTTCTTCCTCTAAAAACTGTCTGTTCATATCCTTTGACCACTTCTCAATTGGGGAATGACTTGTATTCCTATCAAGTTGGCTCAGTTCCCTGTATATTTAAAAGATGAGGCCTTTATCAGAGACACTGGTTGTAAAGATTTTCTCCCAATTTTCTGCTTCCCTCCTAATCTTTGTTGCATTGGATTTTTTTATACAAAAACATTTCAATTTAACATAATCAAAATTATCCATTTTGCATTTTGTAATGCTCTCTATCTCTTGTTGTCTCATGAATTCTTTTCTTTTCCATAAATCCGATAGGTAAACTATTCCTTGCTCTCCCAAACTGCTTATAGTATCAGCCTTTATTCCTAAATCATGAACCCATTTTGACTTTATTTTGGTATATGGTGTAAGATACTGGTCTATGCCCAGTTTCTGCCCTACCGTTTTCCAATTTTCCCAGCAGTTTTTGGGAAATAGTGAATTCTTAGCCCAGAAGCTGTATTCTTTGGGTTTATCAAAGAGTAGTTTGCTGTAATCTTTGAGTACTGCATCTTGTGGACCTATCCTATTCCACTGATCCACAGCTCTCTTTCTTAGCCAGTACCAGGTAGTTTTGATGACTGCTGCTTTATAGCACAGTTTAATATCTGGTATGGCTAAGCCACCTTCGCTAGAATTTCTTTTCATTAATACCCTAGATATTCTAGACCTTTTGTTCTTCTAGTTGAATTTTGTTATTTTTTATACAGGTCTGTAAAATAATTTTTTGGTAGTTTGATTGGTGTGGCACTGAATAAATTAATTTAGGTATAATTGTCATTTTTATTATATTAGCTCAGCCTAACCATGAACAACTGATACTTTTCCATTTATTTAGATCTGACTTAATTCACATGAAAAGTGTTTCATAATTATGTTCACATAGTCCCTGGGTTTGTCTTGGAAGATAGACTCTCAAATTTTTTGAAATGTCTACAGTAACTTTGATTGGAATTTCTCTTTCTATCTCTTGCTGTTGGGCTTTGTTAGTAATGTATAGGAATGCTGAGGATTTATGTGGGTTTATTTTGTATCCTGCAGCTTTGCTAAAGTTGTTTATTATTTCAAGGAGTTTTTTACTTCATTTTCTAGCATTCTCTGCAAAAAGTGATAATTTAGTTTCTTCTTTGCCTATTCTAATTCCTTCAATTTCTTTTTCTTCTCTTATTGCTACAGCTAATGTTTCTAGTACCAAATTGAATAGTAGGAGTTTTATGGACATCCTTGTTTCATCCCTGATCTTACTGGGAATGCATCTAGCTTATCCCCATTACAAATAATACTTGTTGATGGTTTTAGGTAGATGCTATTTATAATTTTAAGGAAGGCTCCATTTCTATGCTTTCTAGTGCTTTTAATAGGAATGGGTGTTGTATTTTGTCAAAGGCTTTTTCTGCATCTATTGAGATGATCATGTGGTTTCTGATAGTTTTGTTGTTGATATGCTCAATTATGCTGATAGTTTTCCTAATATTGAACTATCCTTGCATTCCTGGAATAAATCCTACCTGGTCATAGTGTATTATTCTTGTGATAAGTTGCTGCAATCTTTTTGCTAATATTTTATTTAAAATTTTTGCATCAATATTCATTAGGGGAATTGGTCTATAATTTTCTTTCTCTGTTTTTACTCTTCCTGGTTTAGGTATTAGTACCATATTCGTGTCACAAAAAGAATTTCATAGGACTTCTTCTTCATCTATTTTCCCAAATAGTCTATAAAGTATGGGAATTAATTGATCTGTAAATGTTTGATAGAATTCACATGTAAAACCATCTGGCCATGGAGATTTTTCCTAGGGAGTTCATTGATGGCTTGCTCAATTTCTTTTTCTGAGATGGGGTTATTTAGGTATTTTCTTCCTCTTCTGTTAACCTGGGCAATTTATATTTTCATAAATATTCATCCATACCCTAAGGTTATAAAATTTATGGGCATACAATTGAGCAAAATAATTCCAAATTATTGTGTTAATTTCCTTTTCATTGGAAGTGAATTCACCTTTTTCATTTTTGATACTGGTAATTTGATTTTCTTCTTCTTTTAAATCAAATTGACCAAAGGTTTATCAATCTTATTATTTTTTTCATAAAACCAGCTCTTGGTTCTATTTATTAATTTAATAGTTTTCTTGATTTCAATTTTATTAACCTTTCCTTTGATTTTCAGTATTTCTAATTTGGTATTTAATTGGGGATTTTCAGTTTGTTCTTTTTCTAGCTTTTTCAGTTGCATGCCCAATTCACTGATCTCCTTTTTCTCTATTTTATTCATGTAAGCATTTAAAGATATAAAACTTCCCCTAAGAACTGCTTTTGCTGCATCCCATAAAGTTTTGGTATGTTGTCTCATTATTGTCATTCTCTTGAATGAAGTTATTAATTGTTTCTTTGATTTCTTCTTGGGCCCACTCATTCTTTAGAAGTAGAATATTTAGTTTCCAATTAATTTTTAGCTTATTTTTTTCCTGGTTCTTTATTACAAATAATTTTTATTGCATCATGATCTGAAAAGGATGCTTTGACTACTTCTGCCTTTCTGCACTGGATTGTGAGGTTTTTATGCCCTAGTACATGGTCAGTTTTTGAGTGTGTGCCGTGTACTGAGAAAAAAAGTATACTCCTTTTTATCCCCATTCAGTTTTCCCCAGAGGTCTATCATACCTGCCTTTTCTAAAATTCTGTTCACTTCCTTAACTTCGTTCTTATTTATTTTGAGGTTAGATTTATCAAGTTCAGAGAGGGGGAGGTTGAGGTCTCCCATTATTATGGTTTTGCTGTCTATTTCTTCCTGTAACTCCCTTAACCTCTCCTCTAAGAATTTGCATGTCACACCACTTGGGGTATATATGTTAAACAATGATATTGCTTCATTGTTTATGGTGCCTTTTAGCAGGATGTAGTGTCCTTCTTTATCTCTTTTAATTAGATCTATCTTTGCTTTTGCTTTGTTTGAGATTAGGATTGCTACCCTTGCTTTTTTTGCTTAAGCTGAAGCACAATATATTCTACTCCAGCCTTTTACCTTTACCCTGTGTGTATCGCCCTGTTTCAAATGTGTTTCTTGTAAACAGCATATCATAGGATTATGGTTTTTAGTCCATTCTGCTATCTGTTTCCATTTTATGGGAGAATTCATCCCATTCACATTCACAGTTATAATTGCTATCTATCTGTGTCTTTTTCTCCATCCTATTTCCCCCCGTTGATGCTTTTATTTCTCCCTTTCCCCTTCCACTCCTCAACAGAGTTTTGCTTTTCACTGCCACCTTCCTCGGTTTACCCTCCCTCTTGATTCCCCTCCCTTATCTTCCCATTTTCCACTTGCTACTTCTTCCCTCCCTTCTGACCACCCCCCTCCCTTTTTTTCCCCCTTTCCCCTCCTATTGCCTGTAGGACAAGTTAGACATCTATACTTATCAGGGTATGTTAGACCCTTCTTGAGCCAAATCCGATGAGAGTAAAGCTCAGATACTTCTCTTCTCTCTCCCTTCTTTCCCTCTACTACAGTATGTTTTTGGTGCCTCCTCATGTGATGTAATTTACCCTTTTCTACTACCTCCTTACCTCTTCTCCAAGAACCATCCCTTTATATCTCTATAATTATATTTTTTATCATTATATTGGTTATTTTATACTGACATCCACAGTCTATGAATGTTCCTTTCAATTGTCATAAGTATACTATTCTCAAGATTGACATATATATCAAACATATATAAGACAAAATAATCCTATATAAGGATGTAATTAATTAGCCTTATTGATTAGGATTTTTTTCCCCATTTGCCCTTTTATGTCTCTCTTGAGTTGTGTATTTGGAGATCAAATTTTCCATTGAGCTCTGGCCTTTTCATTAGGAAGGTCTGGAATTCCTTTATTTCATTGAATTTCCATCTCCTTGCTTGGAAAATTGTGCTCAATTTTGCTGGGTAGTTGATCCTTGGTTGTAGTCCAAGCTCCTTTGCCTTTTGGAATATTGTATTCCAATTTCTCCTGTTATTTAATGTAGAAGCTGAAAGATCCTGTGTAATCCTGACTATATTTCCATGATATTTGAATAGTTTCTTTCTAGCTGCTTGCAATATTTTCACCTTGACCTGCTAGTTCTGGAATTTGGCTATAATATTTCTTGAAATTTTCAATTTGGCATCTTTTTCCAGGGGTGATGGATGGATTCTTTCAATGACAGTTTTATCCTCTGGTTCTAGGACCTCCGGGCAATTTTCTTTAAGGATTTCATGGAAGATACTGTCCAGGCTCTTTTTTTCATCATAGCTTTCAGGTAGACCAATAATTCTTAGATTGTCTCTCCTGGATCTATTTTCCAGGTCGGTTGTTTTTCCAGTCAGATATTTCACGTTTTCTTCTATTTTTTTCGTTTTTTAGATTTTGTTTGACTGATTCTTGATGTCTCATAGAGTCATTAGCTTCTGCTTGCACAATTCTAATTTTTAATGTTTTGTTTTCTTCCTTTGTCTTCTCTATCTCCTTTTCCATTTGGTTGATTTTACTTTTAAATGAGACATTTTCTCCATTTATATTCTCATTTTCCTTAACCAATTCCCCAATTTTACCTTTTAAAGATTTGTTTTCCTCAGTGAATTTTTTTTTCCATTTTTTCTTTTACCTCCCTAATTTGGTTTTAAAGTCCTCCTTGAGTTCTTCCAGGAATGCTTTTTAATCTGGAGACCAGTTCACTTTCCCTTTTGATGTTTCAGATGTGGGTGTAGTGTCCATGCTGTTCTCTTCTGAATTGGTATTTTGGTCTTCCCTGTCTCCATAATATGAGTCAATCATCTTTGAAAGCTTCTTACAATTCTTTTTCATGGTGGTTTTTCCCCCCCTCCTGGTTTCTGAAGTGGTTCTCTGTATCTGAGGCTAAGGGGGCTCTGTCTCAAGTTTCTTGTATTGGGATCTAGCTTTATGTTCTATGGCCTCTGGTTTCATGAGGTGTGGGGGAGGGGTGGTCCACCTGCTGGGAGTCTCCTCTTCCCCAGGACTGCTCTACAGCAGGGGTGGTCCCAGCTCGTGTCTGCCCCTTCCCCTGGCTGTGCAAAGCCAAGTCTGGGGTCCTGGAGTTGACGTCAGTTAGCTCCACCCTCTGGAGCTCAGTCACTCGATGTTGTTCTTCTAAGGTGAGAGCTGCTGGGACATCTCTCTTCCTGCACTAGTCTCCTTCCGTCACCACAGGAAGGGCCCTCTCCCCCACTTCTTTCACTACTGAAGCCCCTCTTCTGGCTCCTTTGTTTCTCCTGAGATTTTATTCTCTGGGTTTATTGAAGGGAGGGATATGAGCCATTTTACCTGCACATACTGGCTAGTGGGAGTTCAAGAAGGCGAGTTTCAAACCTTTAGACTGTGGGTTGGAGGCCTCCGGGATAGCTGCTTTGGCGGCTGCAGCTTCTGCCCTCCTACACATTCCTGTAGGCTGAGAGGCCTGGGGCTCGATTGGCTGTAGCTGGTACTTCTGCCCTGGGCTTGTTCTTGCTCCTGATGGGTTTCACCATGCTCTCCCAGACCGGAGTGCTGGCTGAATTCCTCTGCTGTTACCAGTTCGTTTGGTTGGGTTGCAGATCCCTGTGCCCAGCGCTCTTACCCCTCCAGTCTACTAGTGGCTTTTATCTCTCTCAAATCTGCTCAGATTCACTTTTTTAGATTTATTTGACAGAATTTGTGAGAGAGCTCTGGTAGTTCCTTCCTTTCACAGCACCATCTTGGCTCTGCCAATTCTATTCCCAATTACATGTTAAAATAATTTTTAACGTTCTTTTTAAGTTTTGAATTCCAAGTTCTGTTCCTTCCCCCTCCCTCCTCTCCTTCCTCTCTGAGACTATAAGCAATCAGATGTAGGTTATACATGCACAATTGTGTAAACCATTTCCATATTACTCATTTTGTAAAAGGCTCAAAAGGAAAAAAAGAAAGTGAAAAACAGCATGCTTCAATCTATATTCAAACAAGGTGCTTCATCAGTCCTTTTGAGATTGTCTTGGACCATTGTATTGCTGAGAATAGCAAACGCATTCACAATTCTTTATCTTACAACATTGCTGTTAACTATGTCTTAACATTCTCCTGGTTCTGTTCACTTCACTTTGCATCAGTTCATGTAAGTTTTTCCAGGTTTTTCCAAAATTGTTCTGCATGTCATTTCTTATAGAACAGCAATATTTCCTTACAATCATATACCACAGCTTGTTTAGCCATTCCCCAATTGATGGAGGCATCCATTTGATTACCACAAAAAGAGCTGCTATAAATATTTTTGTAAAATAGATCCCTCACCTTTTTTTATGTATTTGGGATATAGATCTAGCCATGGTATTGCTGGATCAAAGGGAATGCACAATTTTATAACCCTTCGGGCATAGTTCCAAATTGCTCTCCAGAATGTTAACAATGAAATCTTAATTAATGATGGGGCCATAGAAGAAAATTGGAGAAACAATAACTATGTTAAAGAAAACGATAATGATAAAACAACATAGCAATTTCTGGGATGCAGCTAAAGCAGTCCTTGGTGGAAAAATCATCTCTTCACAACAATATATAAACAAAACTGAAAAAGAAGCTTATTGAACTGAACATGCATTTTAAAAAATTAGGGAATCAAAAATAAAGTAAACATAGAAGAGGAGTTATTAAAAATTAGAGAAATATATAAATTGGGGAAAGAAAACATAGAAATGATAAAACTAAAAGCTGATTTTTAAAAGACTAACAAAACTGATAAGATCATAGCTAATCTTATTGAAAAGAACAGAAAATCAAATTTAAAAATACCCAATGAACAGGTGAAATCACAGCAAAATGGAAATAAAAAGAATAATCAGGACACATTATGCATAGTTATATGCTAACAAAACTGGGAACATAAAAGAAATAGAGGAATAACTTCAAAAATATAAAATACCTCAAACTATCAGAAGACCATATAGATCTCAAATAACCTGATTTCAGAAAAGGAAATAGACCTAGCTATAAAGGAACTACCAAAGGGGGGAAAAAACTTTTGAAGAACAGTTAGTATCCTTACTTCACAAATTACTCTCAAAAATTGAGAAAGAACCCTACCAATATCCTTGAATGAGACAAATATAGTCCAAATTCCTAAATCAGGGAAAAATAAATACACAGAAAGAAAACTATAGGCCAGTATCATTAATGAATACTGGCTCAAAAATTTTAAACAAAAGCCTATCAAATAGATTACAGTGATTTATCTAAGAAATCATTTATCGGGGTTGGAGCCAAGATGGCAGCTGGAAAGCAGGGACTAGCTTGAGGTCCCTGCCAAATCTCTCCAAAAACCTATAAAAAATGGCTCTGGACCAATTCTAGACCTGCAGAACCCACAAAATAGCATAGGGAAGCAGGGCTCTAGCCCAGGACAGCCTGGATGGTCTCTGGGTAAGGTCTATCTGCCATGGAGCTGGGAGCGGAGGGGAGCGGAGCGGAGCAGAGCAGAGCCCAGCGTGGGATGCGCAGACTGACCAGAGGAGGAGCCGGGCGGAGCGTGCCCTAGCACCCTGAGTCAGTGAGCTGCGGCAGTTACCAGACTTCTCAACCCACAAACACGAAGGACAACAGAGTAGCTTAGTGGGAGAAGCTGCTGGGGACTGGGATAGAGTTTGTGGTTCAGCCACCGCCTAGGGGACAGTGGAGGTGGGGCAGCTTTAGAACTACAGCTGCAGTTGCTTCTGGCCCCAGG
>CM053623.1:119142750-119159986 GCA_028646595.1 Phalanger gymnotis
TTATCTTGCCCTACAAGAAAGAAAGGGAAAAGGGGATGGGAGTGGGGTGACAGAAGGGAAGGCTGACTGGGGAACAGGACAACCAGAATATAGGCCATCTTGGAGTGGGGGGAGGGTAGAAATGGGGAGAAAATTTGTAATACAAATTCCTGTGAAAATCAAAGCTGAAAACTAAATATATTAAATAATTAAAAAAAAGAAATCATTTATCAACATCAAGTGGGATTTATATCAGGAATGAAAAGGATGGTTCAACATAATCATATTAAAACTCAAAACATCCAAAACCACATGATCATCTCAGTAGATGCAGAAAGAAGCCTTTGACAAAATACAATACTCTTTTATGATAAAAACCCTACAAAGTATAGGCTCAGAGGGAATTTTTAAAATATAAAAAAATCTAACTAAAACCAAAAGCAAACATCATATGCAACAGGGATAAACTAGATCCTTTTCTAATATGGAGTGAAGCAAGGGTGCCCACTCTGCCCTCTATCTCTGGAAATGATAGTAATAACAATAAGAAAAAATGAAGGAATTGAAGGAATAAAGATAAGTAAAGTGGAGATAAATCTAACCCAGTTTTCTAATGATATGATGTTTTACTTGGAAAACCACAGGAAATCAGCAAAGATACTAAATGAGGCAGTTAATAGCTTTAGCAGAGTTGCAAACTATGAAATAAATCCTCAAAAGTTAATATGTCTATATAATGTCAAAACACAAGCAAATAATAGAAAGGACAATCCCATTCCAAATAACTACAAAATACATAAAACATCTGGGGGTCCACCTCCCAAAAGACTTGTATAGATTCAATTGCCAAGCATTCCTTAAAGAATTAAAGAATAACCTAAATAGCAGGAGGAATATTCAGTGCTTGTGGCTAAGATGTGCCAATATAATAAACATGACAATACTAGCAAAATTAATTTTTCTATACCAATCAAGTTACCAAAAGGATACTTTACAGTGCTTGATAAAATAATAACAAAATTCAAGGGAAATGAAGAAAAGAAGAGTGAAGGGGTCATAGCCTTTCCAGATCTCAAAGTATATTCTAAAGCAGCAGTCATCAAAGAGATCACAAGGGAAATTCAGAAATAATAGAATTCAGTAACTCAATTTGATAAGAGGAAAATACAACTTATCTAGGGGAAAGCTCCCTATTTGATAAAAATGGCTGAGAAAACTGGAAAGCAGTTTGGCAGAAATTAGGTTTAGACCAACACTTTGTACCACACTCCACAATATGTTCTAAACCAATACATGATCATAGCATTAAAAAATTAGATCATGTGCTTCTCATTGCTATGGATAAGAGATACATTCTTAACCAAACAAGAGATAGAGGCAATGCAAAAGATAAAATAGGATTTCTCTGATAAGCATTTGGTATCCAAGGTATATAAACAATAAATATACTTAAGACTGATAGCCATTTAAAGAATATGAACAAACAGCTGTCAAAATTTTAAAATTCCCAATGAACAGGTGAAATCACAGCAAATTCCCAATCATACCAAAAAATTGCTCCAAAATGCTAACAATAAGAGAAATGCAATTCAAAAGAACTCCGACGTTGTCTTATCACATCATATGAGTTGGCAAAAAAGGACCCCCAAAAATGACAACAGTAAATGGGTTGTGGAAAGAGAGGTGCACTGATAGATTGTTGATAGAACTGGGAAAAGTACAATTTGGAATTATGCAGTTAAAGTAACTAAAATGGCCATAACTTTTGAACCAGAGACTTCATTACTAGGTTTGTACCCTAATGAAGCCATTGATAAGAAAAAAAAGTCCTCACATACTCCAAAATATTTATAGCGGTATTTTTTGTGATAGCTAAGAATTGGAAACAAAGATATCTAGCAGTTATGGAATGGCTAAACAAATTGTGGTACATGAATGTATAAAATACTATTGGACTATAAGAAATGTTTTACTGTTGTTCAGTCATTTCAATCATGGCCAACTCTTCATGACCCTATTTGGGATTTTCTTGGCAAATATACTGGAGTTGCTTGCCATTTCCTTCTCCAGCTCATTTTATAGATGAGGAAAGCGAGACAGAATTAAGTGGCTTGCCCAGTCACACAGCTAATAGGTGTCAAAGGCCAGATTTGAATTCAACAAGGTGAGTCTCCCTGACTCCAGGCCTGGCATTCTATCCACTGTGCCACCTAGCACAGTGATGAATACAGAGAAGCATATAAAATCTGTATGAACTGATACGGAATGAAGTAAGTGGAGCCAAGAAAATGGTATACACAGTAACTACTACAACAATGTAAATGGAAAAAAAATGACAACAAAAAATATATACATGTAACAAAATTATAAAGATTAAGTAAGACTCAAATAGAGAGGAGAAATCACCTGTGTTCTGTGGCATCTCAGGACAGAGTGCTAGGGCCCTTACAGCCCTTGGACATCTGGGCTGCCTCAGTCTGAGATCTGCAGTTCTCACAATGGGCATTGCCTGTCTTGCTGGCTTCCAGGGTGTCTGGATTTCTGACCACCTTGGACTGTCCAGCTATCCTGGAGCTCTGTGCTCTAGAAACACAAAGCCAGGTGGGCTACACATATCCCGGGCAAATCTCTAGAGCTGCTGGAAGGCTGCAGTCTAGTTTGCCTATGCTGGTGCTGGCTTTGCTGATGGTCTCTTTCCTCAGTGATTACCTGTAGATTTTTGGCTGACTTTTTGTGTAGTTCTTGGGGATATGAAATAACTTACTTTAGTTTCCCACTGGATTTCTTGTTCTATTGGATTATTTATTCTAGGTTTATTCTAGGGGTTTTTTTTAATTTCAGATTTTTGCTGTAGTAGGTATTTGGAAGCTGGGTGGTCTACTGTTGTAGGACCTCGTGCACTTTATAGGTAAAGTCAGAGCACATACAGTATATAATGCCTATTGCCAAACCATTTATGGGGGGCTTGGTAAGCCTCCCCAAATGCCTAGTAATGTGGAACAAAGGGGCCCCAGTCTTCTCCTTCAGAACATGTGTAGGAGTTCTGTGATCCAGGACTGGGTATGAAATCAAACAACACTGGCCTGGCTGTATTTGAGTGAGAAGCAAGCACTGCCATGAACCTCCAGTTGGGTAGGAAGAGCTTGTACCAGTGGCCCCAGGCCGACATGAAGCCATGACCAAATGGTTCTCCGATCTTTCTTCGGGTCTCTTGTCTGTTCTTTCTTTCTTTTGATGAAAAATTTTTAGAGATGGAATATAATAGGCTGTGACTTTGTTAAGTTTCAAAATATCTTGCACTGGGAGTCTATGCCTTCCTGCTGTGCCACCTGATTTCCAGCCTCAGGTGAGAAAAGGAACTAGACCTTCCTCTGAGCTCTTTCCATCTCCTGCTTTGCATGTCCCCTGAGGGAAGGTGGCTATGGCCTAGGCTGGGCCAACTTCAATATGTGCCAGTACAAGGCAATTTATACCTCTTCCTTTTACCCTGATCTCCCAATTGGAATGTGGAGAATGTTTGGTGCTGGGATGAGCAACCATCCCTTCGACCTCAGGCCTTTGATCTCCTTTGGAACCCATCCCTCGTGGTAAGAGGAAAGTCAGTGAGAAATGGCACTTCCTTCTTCTACTGTGCATGGTCAACTTCCATCTGTTGTTCCATTTCCTAGCTGATTCCCTCTTCAGAGAGAAGAGTAGCAGTATAATGGGGCCTCCCATCTGACCATCCGACTATATGCCTTCTATCTTATTCTATACTCATCTCCAGCCCGATCTCCAGCCTCCTTTGGGAAGACAAGTGGCACCTTCCACTCAATGGTCACAGCCTTCACATCCCAGAGATTCTGAATCTCCATAGACTATCCAAACCCTACTTCTGATCCCCATCATGCAATTCTTTATTACCATCACCCTCAACCCTCCACTCCAAAGTTCCAATCAAACACCATTCTTCCCCTTCCACTGGCCCTCTGGAATGCTTGTTCCATAGTCAACTAACTTTCTTTCAGTCTAATTTTACTGAAATCTACCCCCACCCCCAGCCCCATGACACAATATCCCTGGCAACCCTTTTCAGTACTGGTTGTATTTTCACATTCCCCCCAGCTCACTGGTCAAGGTTGGGGAGAGAAGGGTGGGTTGGAATATTCCTTGCTCCCCACTGCCACTTCCAGGTTATTTTCCCACCTCTATCACTCAATAGCTTTTTTTCCTTTGAGGTTCATGCTATTTATCTCTGCCCCCCAATCAAAATCCTGGTAGCTGTTGTCTTTAGATCTCTATTCACCTTTGTAACACATTTGGTACATGGCTCACAATTTTCTTTTCCTCTCCAATTCCTGCCCTCCTACCTCATACCTGCCCTCAAGGGAACTTAAACGTGCATATTGGCTTTCCCTCAAACACCTGAATAGTTCAGTTCCTCAACCTACTCACTACTCATGACCTACTCCTCCGTCATACCTCAGCCATACTCAAAGATGGTCACACTCTTAATCTTGCCATCACCCACAAATGTACCATGTTCAAGAATACAGGAATCCCCTTATCCGACTATAAACCATTGCCTTTCAACCTCTCCTTCTGCTTTCCTTTCCCAAACTCTACCTTCATCCAAACTGTGACTGCCAACCCCTTGATCACTCAATTCTTTCCCAAGCCATTTTCCCCTACTCTTCCCTCTCTGCTTTTCCCCACCTTGGTCCCTGGGTGAACCATCTCAGTTCTACCCTGTCCTCTCCTCTTGAGTCCCTAGCCCTCTTATTTCACTAATTGTGTCCTGATTGCACCCTGCCAAGCTTCAGCCTTGGCTCACTTTCACCATCCACTATCTTCCATGGCACACATGTACTGCTAAAAATAAAGAAAAGAACAAAACTCTTTTGTCTGGGTCCACTGAAAATTTATGTTCTACAACCTCAACTGGGCCCCCACTGATGCTAGGCAAGCCTTCTATGCCTCCCAGAACGATTCACTAACTCCCTCTCCACAGCTGCCAAAAAACTTTAATATAACCTCTTCCTCTCTCCTCAAACCTCCCACAGATCCCCAGCTCTCCCCACCATCTCATCCAAGAACCTTGCCTCATATTTTACAGAAAAAAAGGAGGCTATTTATTGTGAGGTTCTTTTCCCCTTTTCCTCAAGCCGTATCACTTATATGCCTTCTGCCATTATCTCCATCTTTACCCATGTTTGATGTGAAGTGGCTTTCTTCTTTACCAGCACTAACCTCTCTCCCTGTTCAAGTGATCCCATTCCATCTTGACTCCAATAAATTGCCAGGTCAGCCACACTTGGTCAGCCATTTTCAATCTCTCCCTGTCTACTGGCTCCTTTCATCCAGCCTGCAAACATGCCTGTTTCCTCCATCCACAAAAAAGCCTCACTTGATCCTGCCTTCTCCAGTAATTATCCTCTTACCCTCTATCTCTTCCGCCCTTTGTGACTGAACTCCTTGAAAAAGTTGGAAGACAAAGTCCGGGCCAAATTTTGTCATCAGACCAGTCTGGTCTGCCAGCACAGCCCTAAGGAGCAACCAGGACCCAGGTTAGCAGTGGAGTGAATCTGCAGCCAAGACAAGGGATCAATCCTGTACAAGGAAACAAATCTGATGGCTGTTGGTGTTTGAAAATGAACTTGATGGGAACACTTGCTTTGTAGGAAATACTTTAAATTCGAGCTGCTCTTCCAGGCACCTCGGTGGTGTGGGGGAAAGCGTGCCCCAGAGTATTGGGGGAAATGTTTACACTTCTGTTCTTGCTACATCTTTTCAAGAAACCCCTTTTTGTAAAGGCTAATTGATGTGAATTAGGGAGTACTGATTTCTAGCTTGATGATTTGAATAACACAGTTCTGTAGCTTTGAGAAATCAAGAGAAAGGAATGGAGTAATATATTCCAAAAAGCAACGGAGCATAAACAGGGAGAGGAGAAGTGGAAGACGGGCGCCTGGGTCACGGTCTGACTTCTGGTGCAATGGATCACTCAGAGTCCAAGGGTTATCCAGTTAATAAAAATACATTCAAATACCCTCAAGTAAAAGCAGCTCTTGGGTCAGTTAAAGTAGTTTATAAAGATAAAAGTTGCCGGCAGAAACATACGTACAAACAATCTATATGCAGGATAAATAGGAAATAATTAAAAGAAGGAAGACACTAGAATTAAGAAAAATTGAGAAAGGCTTACTTTAAAAGGAAAAAGAGCATAATTAGGAAGACAAAGCAAAGGAAAACTTATAAAGGTGCGCAGTTAAAGAAAGTTACTAACAGGTTGGAGGAGAGGAAGAGCGAGAATAAATTTATTGTATCAAAAGAGCTACCCTCCTTAAAGCTGCTTTATATGAAGTTCTGCAAAAAGACATTTAGCCTGTTCCTTCTCTGGCTATACATGCACTAAAAATCATCAATGCCAAGAAAACTAATCAGCCTGCAGGGTCCCAAGGTTTGAGCAAGATAAATAATACTGAAGATAAAACCACATATTGAAATTTCCCCGACGCACTTAAAGCAGCATTAAAAGGGTCGGGGAGAGGGGAACTGACAATGTATATTAACGAAATAGGGGAAAAAAGAATTAGTGATCTGAATATGTCATTTCAAAAATTAGATAATCAAAAAATAAAGCTCAAATAAAAAATGAGAAAAATTTGAAAATTAAAGGAAAAATAAAATGTAAAAACCCCAAGCCACAAAAATGGCAAGGTTTCAGGACTGGCTCTGATTTTACTGGTATAGGCACCTGTTGCATGAGTTAACTCCTACCAATAACATTTTTGCAACTGAGTCTAAGAGAGTTGCCTGGAGCACTGATCAGTTAAGTAACTGGCCCAGGGTCACACAGCCAGTATCTGTCAGAGGTGTGATTTGCCAGCTTTCTATCCACTATAGCATGCTGTCTGTAAAACTGATAAAAATAAGATCTCACTCATTGAAAAGACTTAACAAAATCAACAAATTCTTAGCTAATCTTATTGAAAGGAAGAGGGATCATATTACCAAAATAAATAATGATCAAGGTGAAAAAAATATGACCAATAAAATGACCAAGGGAAGAAAAAATAGAAAAGATTATCAAAACCTATAGGCAAAGCTGCAGTCATATGCCACATATAGCCTTTCATACCTGCTGCTACTGAGAAGTTAAAATAAATGCGAGAATATTTATCAAGATAGAAATATCCAAACTGATAGGACACAAAATAATCTTAAATAATCTAGTTTCAGAAAAAAAGAAATCTAATTTTAAAGAATTCTAGTTCAGATATATTTAAAAGTGAATTCAGTCAAATTTTCAAAGAACAATTAATAGTCATACCACACAAATTATTCTCAAAATTGAGGGAAAAATACTCCACAAAAAAATTTTTTTTGGAGAGGGGAAGGCAGGGCAATTGGGGTTAAGTGACTTGCCCAAGGTCACACAGCTAGTAAGTGTGTCAAGTGCCTGAGGCCAGATTTGAACTCAGGTCTTCCTGACTCCAGGGCTGGTGCTCTACTCACTGTGCCATGTAGCTGCCCCCCCCCAATTTTTTTTAATGAGACAAATAATAGAAAAACTACATAATATACCCTGGAAAGACAAAGAAAAGAAAGAAAACTATAAAACAATACCATCAATGTAAAAAATTAAATACTGACCAAAATTTTCCAGCTCTCTGTCCCACAATATTGTATTTTTTGGACAGGCAAAGGTTTGAAAAGGCTTAATTATTATTACACAGGTCAAACTGATAAATGTCCTACCAATGTCCTTCGAAACTAAGAAGAAAAATGCTATTTAACTATTGAGTCACAACTATTTGTATAACCCTTCTGTGATTCCAAAAAAACTTTTTGATTTTATTCAGATTCTCAGATCTTCGAGGGATCATAGGATTTAGATGTAGAAGGTACTTTCAAGCTTAGATTCTAGCTCAAATCCCCTCAGGCCCTGAGAAACAGGATTTGCTGGAATCACAAAGTCAGTAAGTATCAGATGATTTGAATCCAGACAGTGAATCTTAATGCTTTTTTACACTAGGCCCGGGGTGGGGAACCTATAGCCTCCAGATCACATGTGGCCTCAAGGCCACAGGTTCTCCATCCTTGCTAGCCTTCTTATCTTCCAGGGCAGTATGAAGATTGATTGAAGGAACTGCTGATACTTCTAGAGGAGACTTAAGCCAGCCAGTCAACAAGCATTTATTAAGCACCATCTATGTGCCAGGCATTTTTCTAAGTGCTAGGTTTACTAAAAAAAAAAAAAAGACAAAACAGCCCCTCCCCTCAAGGAGATCACGTTCTAATGGGAGTGGTGGGAGGAAGAAGGTGCAAACAGGTGTGTACATAAAAGATACATACAAAGTGAACTGGAGGCAATCTCAGTGGGAAGACCCTAGCATTGAGGGGTGCAGGCAAAGGTTAAGTTTGAACTCTGACTTGAAAGAAGCTACAAAACCAAGGTGAAAAGATGAGACCTGAGAACTCCAAGCTATGGATGGCCATTGAAAAGTCATGGAATCAGGAGTCCTGCGTTTGGAATCAGGAGTCCTGCAGAGAGGCCAGGGTGGCTGGGCTGTGGACGATGTAGAGGGGATAAAGTATGAGACTGGAAAAGAGGGGAAATCGGTTGTGAAGGGATTTAAAAGCCAAAGAGAGGATTTTATATTTGATACTGGAGGTAATAAATAGCCAGTTGGAGTTTATAGAGTATAGGAGTGACATGGCCTGACAGGCTCTAAATTTAGGAAAATCACTTTGGCAGCTGAGTGAGGATGGAGTGGAGATGGGAGTTCTTAAGGCCCAGAGGTGTATCTGTTCTTTCCTACCTTAAGTGAAGGAGGGTTGGAGACAGAATAGACTAGGCTATGACCTTTGAAAGAGAGGTGTGCCAGAGGCCTATCCAGGACAGCCCATGCCACAATTTGTGGACAGCTAAACCTAGTGAAGAGGAAGCCTTGAGTGATCTCCATGACCCAGTGAATCCAAGGCAGCTAAAAGACAGCCACTTGTCCATAGGCCATATCTGATTCAGAAGTGAACCTGGTGGGGGCAAATGCTTTACAGCAGATACTAAGGAACCCCTGGGGGTGCTCCTCTGTAGAGGAGAGTGTGCCCCTGGGGATTGGAAAGAAATATTTTATTTCTGTTCTTTCTATATCTTCTTAGTAAATGTAACTTTATAAAACCTAAAAGGAAAAATGTGCTCATTGCAAAGGTATAGAATATTACATATACTATCAGACACAATATGTTGGTTGGTTTAGCTAAACTGCTTTTTCTCTCTAAAAAAATGTTTTTTATTGCTGAGTAGGGGGAATGGTGATAATATATTCAGAAATGAATGTGATATAAAAACAAAAGACATCCATGAAAAAATGCTCCAGATCACTAATAGAGAAATGAAAATGAAAACAACTTTTTCTACCTCATACCCATCAGATTGTCAGAGACCCCAATCTGATTTCCAAAGCAAAGTGTGAAAACTATAGAGTAATACCATTACTGTTGATTCAAAATTTTCAAATTCAAATACAAAAAAATTTCATTCTTATGCTCATAATATTGTGTCTTTTGAATGATTGCGTAGATCAAACTGATAATTATATCAGAGGAGCATATTGGTGCTCTGTTGGCAGAACTGTGGTCTAGCCCTTGTAGAGTGTAGTTTGGAACCGTGCCCCTAAATTCATTGACTTGTGTATGTTTGTATTATGAAGGCAGAATTTATGATTTCAAAGAGAATCATACATATGTCTGAATGGTTCAGAACCGCAGGATATAAGGAATTCTCCAAGTAGAAGACAGAAGAATTAAAGCATTTATTCAGGCTCCAAAGTAACAGACCTACAAACCAGCCTCCCCATTTTGATATTTTGATCAAAAGCTTCCAGGCCCTATACGTCCGCCTCACAAGAGTAACCAGGAGGCCCCAGAAAAACATGATGGTATTAAACCAAATCATATTCATGCTTCCCCTCTCCGGTAAGAAGATTACCCACTGGCCTCAAGTCCTTGCTCGGCACTCCTCGGTCCACACACACGGGTTGGCTCTGCTTCCACAGCTCCTGCTTCAGCTTCGGCCTTATCTTCAGCCTCAGCCTCAGCTGTCTCTGGCTCCAACAGAAAATCAATCTTCAAGCTGTCTTCTCTCCTTTCGTAGAGCCTTTGACATCCTCAAGCGTCGTCTGAATGACCAGAGCTAAATATTGGTTCTTGAGTTGGCCCCTCCTCTTAGGACCCTGGGAGGCTCATATCCACATAGATTAGGTCAGCACCTAATAAGGCATGGCTCTGGAGTTAACATCTCCCCTCAGCCAGCCCCACCTTGGGCCCCACCTCAGTCATCAATCCACACCCACATAGGCTCCACACCCAACAGGGCTCTGGGCCTGGGGCTTAGCACCCAGCAAGGCTTAATGAAACACACTGAGCCACTCAAAGAAAACAAAGGCCATTTTGCTTACCAACACAATGTTCTCCAATCCATCGGTGCTGCTACTAGGCTTAAACCCCAAAGAGACCAAAGAAAAAAGAAAAATACCCAGCTGACAAACATATTTATAGCAGCACTTTTTGTTATAGCAAAGAACTAGAAACAAAGGGTGTTCATCAGTTGGAGAACAACTGAACAAATATGGTATATGAATATTATCGAGCCATATAAGAAATGATGGGACAATTTCAGAGAATGCCAGGAAGATTTATATGAACTAATGCAGAGTAAAGGAAACAGAACCTGAAGAACAATTTGTAGAATACCACAATGTTGTAAAGAAAAGCAACTTTGAAAGACTTATGAACTTTGATCGATTCAGTGACCAACCATGACTCCAGAGAACTGAGGAGGATATGTGTTACACAGCATCTGACAGGAGGGATAAAGTGTAGAATAAGACATATTTTTGGATATGTCAAATGTGTGGATTTGTTTCAATTCACTGTGTTAATTTGACACAAGGATTGTGCTTTTCTTTTTTTAGTTGCCGGGTACCCTGAGGTGAGAGAGGAGCCTGGCTAGCCATTAAGATGCATCTCCCCAAAGAAAACATTTTAAAAAATACACAGAACTACTGGAAGTCCAGGAGGAAATAAATGAGACAATTTGAAAATAATATATTGAATTTTGTTGTATACTTTTTATAAAGGCAAGCTGTATATGATATAACTGCTAGTTTTATACCCTCAAAGAGATCAAACAGTAAAAGACCCATATACTAAAATATTTATAGCAGATCTTTTTATGATGGCAAAAGAATTGGAAACTTAGGGGAAGTACTCATCAATTGGGAAGGGCTGAACAACTTACGGTGTATGAGAGGCAGTGGAACACTATAGTGCTGCAAGAAATGATGAGGGGGACAGGTTCAGAAAAACCTGGGAAGATTTAAATGAAATGATGGAAAATTAAGTGAGCAGAACCAAGAGAACAATTCCTACAATAACAACTGTACTGTAAAGATAAACAACTTTGAAAGACAGGAACTATGATCAACAAAATGACTAGCCTCAAATCTAAAGGACTCATGATGTAACATGCTATCCACTTCCAGATAAATAGTTAATGGACTGAAATATATTTTCTTCCTCCCCCACCCCCATTTTTGGACACAGGTAAAGTAAGAATATATGTTACTTGATTATACATATTTATAACAAACTTTGTTTTTCTTGCCTTGTCAGTGAGTATAAGGGAGAGGAGGAAGGAAGAGAATTTGGAATGGAAAATAAAATTGAACTTTTTAAAAAGGCAAGATACATATAGTTGAAATTCTCATTTTCACATATAATTTTTTCTTCTACTTTCTATATAGAAATATCCTTTTTTGTTCATTAAATTCAGAGTAAAAAACTCAAAAAAGTCATAAAAACAAAGGAGAGGTAAAAGTCTTAATTTTTATGTTATACATTACAAACAACAAGTGCTCTTTGAAAACATATTCTGTCAAATAGGAAATAATCTATATTCTGGTAGTTGCATGGCCTATCTAGTTGTTAGTGTACAATCATAGTTCCTACTGGTGAGTTGTGAGCGTCTGCCTTGTAGGCAGGAATACTGCCCAGGGTTGGCAATTAAGAGATCATTGCTGAACTTTGAGAGAAGTTCCAAGCTTAGAGGACAGGGTGTGTGTCCTAGTAGCATTGAATCCCTACAGCACCCAGCATATGCATGGGCTAAATCAATTTACTGAGATAATTTTAATTCAGATTCACAGGCTATCATTATTGTGGTAAAATGATAAGGCCATATTTATATATATTTTATATATCTTATATATCTTTTATATATTTTATATATCTTTTTTCAACATATATTTTATTTTTAGTTTTCAAAAATATTCACTTTTATAAGATTTTGAGTTCCAAATTTTTTTCTCCCCCCTGCCCACAAGATGGCAAGCAATCTGATATAGGCCATACATGTAGAATCATGCCACATGAGTCATGTTGCGAAAGAAGAATCAGAACAAGAGCAAAACAAAAAAGAGAGAATAAATAGTATCCTTCTATCTGCATTCAGACTCCATAGTTCTTTCTCTGGATGTGGATAGCATTTTCCATCAAGAGTCTTAGATCATTATATTGCTAAGAAGAGCCAAGTCTTTTAAAGCTGATCATTGAATAATGTTGCTGTTACCATGTACAATGTTCTCTTGGTTCTGCTCACTTCACTCAGTGAAGTTCATGTAAGTCTTTCTAGGTTTTTCTGAAATCTGTCTGCTCATCATTTGTTATAACACATTACCTTCACATACCACAACTTGCTTAGCCATTCTCCAATTGATGGGCATACCCTCAACGTCCAATTCTTTGCCACCACAAAAAGAGCTGCTATAAATATTTTTGTACATGTGGGTTCTTTTCCCTTTTTTAAGATCTCTAGGATACAGACCTAGTAGTGGTATTGCTGGATCAACAGGTATGCAGTTTTATAGCCCTTTGGGCATAGCTCCAAATTGCTCTCCAGAATGGTTGGATCAGTTCATAACTCTACCAACAATGCATTAGTGTTCCAATTTTCCTACATATACCTTTAAGGAAACCTCAACTTACAAAACAGATCTTAGTGATTATTTATATTGCACAAGCCCTCCACCAGTTTCTTTAGTGACCTACGATAGCAACTTAAAAATACACTTGATCTACAGGAGCATGGTTGTTGCTTTAAGAGAAATATACCCACGATTAAATGGCAGCCCTCTGACCTAAAGGAGCTAATGGATCCCCAGAGATGAGAAATTGACTCTCCTAATTGGCTGTAGAATCAAGCCAAGTTTTCGGTGTCAAGAGAAATAGATCCTCACTGATAATAAACACAGTTGTGATTCTTGTTGATTAGATTTATGTATATTTTTTAATGAATTAAAAAGTATTAATGCTTACTCTGTGCCAAGCCCTATGCAAAAAGAAAAAGCAAGATGGTCCTAAGTTTCAAGGAGCCAAATGGGGTAGATAACACATAAAAGAAAGTTCAGGAGGAGGGTGGACAGGAAGGCCAGGAAATCCTCAGAAGGCACGATTTTACTGGTGTTAAGGCCCAGAGGTCCTTAGGGTCTTCCCTTACAAAAGTAACACACAGTTTTCTTGAGTATTCCTCAGGTTACATGGTTTCCATGATCCTAGTTGTCATCCTCCGAATATATTTTGAATAGCAAATAAGCATCTGGAACTGTGCTTCATGGGCAATCTAATATGGAGAGCATAGAGCCAGACTGTCCCCTTACTGTTATGTGAAATAGGATCATGGGATTTATGTGGAATTGTATCTTTGAAAACCTGTTCAAAATAATAATAGCATTTATATAATGCTTTAAGGTTTGAAAAGCACTTTACAAGTATCTTATCCTCATAATAACTCCTGGAAGGTAGGTGCTATTATTATCCCCATTTACAGATGAGGAAGCTGAGGCAGATATTAAGTGAATTATCTATGTTCACACAGCTAAATGACTGCTTGGATAAGAATTGGAACTCAGGTCTTCCTGACCTCAGGTCTAGAGCTCTAGCCACTGTGCCACCAATTTGTTTCAAAACAGATTTTAAGATTTGAGTCACTTAATTCATGATGTTTTTGAATTTTTTTAAACAGTGGACAGTACACGTTTTATTTCTTTTAAAAAAATGAAATTTTCTCTTTTTTAATTGACAAACATTTATTTTCTCTCCTCCAGCAATATTTTCCATCCCAAAAAGCTATCAGAGCTACTTAGCAGGGTCTTACTGGCAATGGCTTTTATCCCCCCAGTTTACTCAGTACTTTGCTTCATTTCCTTGTCAGTGTAGCCTAAAGCAAAGGCTCCTGGCAAGTCACAGATTGGAGAGAATTTCAATTCATAGGTTCTGCTTCACTTTGTTTTGAGAGTACAATGTGTGCATGAAATGTCATTTCCTCCTCTAGCTAAGAAAGTAGAGGATACATTCTGGGTTTCTCATTCTGTTCTTAACACCATTCAAGTTATATCTGTCAAAGAGCTTCTGTTCTATTAATTACATGCCACACGTCATCACCCATATGAATGTCGTCCATTGTTCTCTTCTAGGCAATGCAGGGGATTTGAAAAACTATGTAGCAGTTCCAAAAGCATTTCGTAAAACTGAGTGACATCAGTAGTTTACTAACTTACACTTCTTGCTCTCAAAATATTCACTATTTGCATTTGGGGTTTTGTATTTTGTCTGTACATATGTGACTCACTATAATAACCATTATCATGGGGGCAATGGTATGAAGAATCTGAGACGTGGGTCAGGAATTAGAAACTGAGAACCAAACATTCACTGCTTGATCTGTCAGTGACTCAGAGTTGGTCACTTCCTGGGACTATAAAGTTGAATTGTTTTGAGTCCTATATATTTGTGTGTGAATGGCACTCAATGACCACCCCTAATGATTAGTGAGGTTTATAAGCTAGGTTAAAACAATTCCAAAGTTTGAGCTCAATCATTTTAGCTTTCTGAAAACCTTTGAAGATGTAACAATATAGACTTTGAGCTGTCCAACCAGTTTTGCTGCTTTTGAGTCTAGTAAAACTGGTAACTATTGTCTTGCAACTATCATTTGAAATCCTCCCCCTTTGCCAAAATAAGGCTGTTTGTTTTCCATTGCACCTCCTTCCCCTTACCCCAAAGTTGTATGTGAGATCCTTCTTCACTCTGTTTAGTATCCATGCCTGGAATGCTGTGCTCCCTCTTCACTGGCTTCCCTCAAAAAATCAGCAAGTGTTTCCTGATCCTCCCCCCTCCCAGATGCTAATACCTTTCCATTTTTTCCACATTATTTTCATTTACTCTGTAGGTTAGCTTCTATGTATCTAGTTATTTACTTGTCTCCATCCTTAGAGTGTATGCTCCTTGCTGTTAGGGATGGTTTTATGTTTTTCTTTGTATCCCCAGGACTTAGTATGTAGTATGTGACTAATGGATGATTGGCTGGCTTGTAATTAAGGAACAAAAAACAAAGTTTTGTCATTTTGTACCTACATGCTAATTCATTAATATTCCTTTTTCCCTAGAAGAATAACAATGTTATTTTACAAAGCTTTGAGTTATTCAGGAATGATTTTACCAATCCAGGTTTGCAAATTTCTTATTTGCTACGAGATTACTGCAAAGTCATTCAGCCTCTGGGATAAAATAGCTACTTTCAAGGTCAAGTATATGATCAGCTCTCCTGTGGAAATTAGGAGAAAGATGAATTGTCAATATACAGAGAGTTTCTATGTTACTCTTAGTTTTAGACCTTTCCTCACAGGCCAGAGCGCCTTATCCTTTTCTATGGTGTATTTCACTTTACACATCTTTAAAAGAGCTGAGAATTAGAGTTCACAATACTCAACAACATTAACTTGGTGCACAGATATTACTTGAAAGCCTAAATACTTACACAAAAATGAACTTAAATGATTACTGTTAATCTTAGGTAAGTTACAACCTCTCCATGCCTCAGTTTCCTTATATGTAAATTAAGGGGTTGGGATTAGATGCTCTTCAGAGGCAGGTAGGTGGCTTGTGGATACAGGGCTGGGCCTGGTATCAGGAAGACCTGAGTTCAAATTCACCCTCAGATGCTTACTACCTGTGTGGCCCTGGGCAAGTCACTTAATTTCTATTTGTCTTGATCCAGTGGAGCAGGAAATGGCAAACCACTCAATATCTTTGCCAAGAAAACTGCATGGACAGCATCAGAGTACTACGGTCCACTGTGTCACGAAGTTAGACACGACTGCATCACAAGGCTCACTCCGACTCGGTCATCCCAGGGAATGATTTGGATTGACACTGGATGCATTTGATCCGATCCTTCTCATCTAATACAAAGTAGAACTTACCAGATGGAGAAGTGTGTCAAGTAGCTTGAGTAGGAAAATAGGGAGAGCTGGAGTCACCAGGGACGTTCCCTGAGGGTGTTTCTTCAGAGAACGTAAGATTAGAGCCCACAATATTTCGTAATATGTCACAAAATGCATATAACCAAGGGATAAAACCTATCAGGTCTACATTCCGAAGGCCAAAACAGAATTACAGCTACTCGTTACAGAAACTTCCCTCTTGTGGGTCTTTTGTAATGCTCCTTAAGCAATATTTCTACCTACCAGTGAGAAAATTTAAGTCTAGCCATCTTTCTACGTTTGTTCCACTTTTAAATAAGGGCATATTAAAAAATGTGGCGCATTGCTACTGATAGAAGGCCCATCTAATTGAAGGGCATATCAAGTATTAATAACAAAACCAAAGTTCATTTTTTAAAATTTATTTTTAATATGTTTAGTTTTCAGCATTGATTTTCACAGGCGTTTGAGTTACAAATTTTCTCCCCATTTCCACCCCCCTCCCCACTCCAAGATGGCGTACACTCTGGTTGCCCTGTTCCCCAGTCTGCCCTCCCCTCTGTCCCCCCATTCCCCTCCCATCCCCCTTTCCCTTACTTTCTTGTAGGGCAAGATAAATCTCTACGCCCCATTGCCTGTGCGTCTTATTTTCTAGTTGCATGCAAAAACTTTTTTTTGTTGTTTTTGAACATCTATTTTTTTAAAACCTTGAGTTCCAAATTCTCTCCCCTCTTCCCTTCCCATCCACCCTCCCTAAGAAGTCAAGCAGTTCAACATGGCCCACATACATATCATTATGTATAACCCTTCCACAATACTCATGTTGTGAAAGACTAACTATATTTTGCTTCTTCCTAACCTATCCCCCTTTATTGAATTTTCTCCCTTGACCCTGTCCCTTTTCAAAAGTGTTTGTTTTTGATTATCTTCATCCCCATCTGCCCTCCCTTTCA
>CM053623.1:119160486-119238712 GCA_028646595.1 Phalanger gymnotis
GTCCATGTTCCCAGCCAACTTACTTAACCCTTGAGTTTTTTCAGCGGGGTATGACTGCTTGTAGACTAAAGAGTTCTATGTTCCAGGCTTCGGTGGATACGCTGCCTCACCAGCACTCTTCCTTCCCCAAGAACCCCCTACCCAGACTGAGCTTAAATCTTCAGCAGGCTCTTCACTCCTGCTCTGATCAGCCACTTAATTCCTCTCACCAGGTGGGCCTGGGGCCAGAAGCAACTGCAGCTGTAGTTCTGTAGCTGCCCCAGGGGCGGTGGCCGAATGGCAAACTCAGTCCCGCAGCTTTTCCCACTAACCTTCTCTGTTGTCTTTGCTGTTTGTGGGTTGTGAGGTCTGGTAAATGCCACAGCTCCGTAATTCAGGACGCTAGGGCACTCTCTGCTCCGCTCCTGGTCTGGTTGGTCCGCGCTGCGCACGCTGGGCTCTGCTCTGCGCAGTTCCACTTCCCTCAGCTGGGAGCTGGGAGCTCCGTGTGGGACAGACCTTACCCAGAGACCATCCAGGCTGTCCTGGGCTGGAGCCCTGCTTCCCTCTGCCACTTTGTGGGTTTTGCCGTTCTAGAATTGGTTCAGAGCCATTTTTTCATAGGTTTTTGGAGGGACTTGGTGGGGTGCTCACGCCAGTCCCTGCTTTCTAGCTGCCATCTTGGCTCTGCTTCCAAAGTTCATTTTTTAAACAAAAATGTCTCTGAAAATTTAAAATCCTTACAATTCATAGAAATGAACATTAATGGCTACGAGATGGCAATTATTTGCCTTAATATATAGTTTTACATCTTAAAATTTACATTGTGTACATTACATTGTGATTGATCTCATCAGTTCTCTTGGAGTTAATCACTGTTTTTTCCCGATAATTCTTTTTTTTTTTTTTTTTTTGGAGAGGGGGAAGGCAGGGCAGTTGGGGTTAAGTGACTTGCCCAAGCTCACACAGTATGTCAAGTGTCTGAGGCTGAATTTGAGCTCAGGTCCTCCTGACTTCAGAGCTGGTGCTCTACTCACTGCGCTACCTAGCTGCCCTCCTGATAATTCTTAAATCTACCTATCCTGTCTCAGTCTCTCTGCTGACCTCCAGTGTCACATTTCCAGCCACATTTCATGCATCTCAAACTGGAGGTCCAGTAGACATCATAAACTCATTATGTCAAAAACAGAACTCATTTATCTTTTCCCTTAAATCCTGCCCCCTGCCCTCCTGTCTTTCCTATTACTGTTGAGGGCAACACCAACCTCCCTGTCCCCCAGGCTCACAATTGTAGGGATCACCCTGGATTCTTCACCATCTCTACCCCCACCCTCTCGCCCCCAGTAAAATCCAATCTATTGGCCAAGGCCTGTTGTTTTCCCCTTTGCAACATCTCTCCAATACACCCCACTACACCCACTCCATCCACAGGCACTGCTACTACTCTGATGTAGGCCCTTATCACTTCATGCCTGGATTATTGCAAGAGCTTGCTGGAGAGGAGGGGGGAGGTCTGCCTGCTTCAGGTTTCTCCCCATTCCCTTCAGCCACTAAAGTGAAATGGGTCTGATCCCCCCCTCCAACAAATTCCAGTGGCTTCTTATTGTCTCCAGGAGCAAATACAAAATGTGCCATTTGGCATTCAAAGTCCTCTGGAACCTAGACCCCTCTTACCCTTCCAGTCTTCTTACAACTTACTCCCCAATACTTACTCTTAGATTCAATGATGTCGGCCTCCTGGCTGTTCCACGATCAAGACACTCCATCTCTCAGCTCCTGGCATTCTTCCTGATTGTCCTCCATGCCTGAAAGGCTGTTCTTCCTCTGCTCCAACGGACCTCCATGGGTGGGTTCCGTTTAAGGCCCAGCTAAAGTCCCATCTCCAACAGGAAGCTTTCCCTAACATCTCTTAACTCCAGTTCCTTCCCTTTGTTAATTATTTCCCATTTATCCTATATATAGCTTGCTTTGTCTATCTTTGCATGTTGTCTTCCCTTTTAGAGTGCAAACTCCTTGAGGGTAGGGTCTTTTGCCTTTTTGTGTATGGCACAGTGCTTGGAACATAGTTGGCAATTAATAAATATTTATTTAATTGAACTCAAAATTTAAATTGGGTATTCATTATTTTACATAGGTGGGGGGCATGGTGGATAGAAAGCTGGCCTCAGAGTCATAAAGACCAAGGTTCAAGTCCTACCTCTGACACATACTGGCAGCGAGACTCTAGGCAAGTCACTTAGGTTCTGAGTGTCCCTGAGGCAACTCTCTTAAGGCTAAAGCCTTTAGCCAATAAAGTCCATAAGTATTTATGTAGGGCCTCCTGAATGCTAGGTGGGCAGCTAGATGGTTCAGCAGATAGAATGCCAGGTCTGGAGTCAGGAAGACTCATCTTCCCGAGTTCAAATCTGGCCTCAGACATTTACCAACTGTTTGACCCTGGGCAGGTCACTTTAACCCTGTTTGCCTTGGTTTTCTCATCTTAAAATGGGCTGAAGAAGGAAATGACAAACCACTCCAGTATCTCTGCCAAGAAAACCCCCCAAAAGGGTCATGAAGAATAGGACACGGCTGAAAAACATGCACTCAGTGCTAAGCTCCAGGGATAAGAAAAAGGAAGACAGTCCTTGCCCTCAAGGAGCTCACAATCCAATTGGGGAAGGAGATACACAAAAGGAAGCTCCTCCCACCCCAAAATGCAAGGTAGAGGAGGATTGGGAGGTGGGGCAATGGTGTTTGTGTGTTCTCAGAGTTGAAACTAAAGGAAGACTTTGGGAGTTTATTGCTGCACCTTCCAGCCGGCCAATTAAAGGAGAGAGGCAACTGAGAGGGCTTAGGTGTTGAGCATCAAAGCTGAGTCAATCAGCATGATGATGCTGATGAGAATTTAGGTGAGGAGCTTATCCTGGAGGAGACTTGACATTAGTGGAGTCCCAAATGGGAAATGAACACAGCTGGTGCTGCCTGACCAGCATTGGGAGGAGTTCTTCGTAGGGAATTTCCCACACTGATGACATCCCAAATCTAATAAAAAAAAAAGCCAATTCATTGCAATGCAATGAAGCAAATTATGTTAAAAATGCTTGAGTTCACTGGTTGGTTACAAATACATTTCAGAGTGCACCTGTGGAAGGGTGGAGGTGTGAAGATGTGGGGGGCTTATATGGGTATGGGTGGATATATTTTAAATGTTACAAGCTATTATAACATCAGCTGGAAGGCCTATGGAATAGTAGGACTGGGATATGAAAGCACCTGACCCCTACACACCATATCCACAGTCTTAATGTATTGACACAAGATATACACACACTCATCTCTACCATTTTCCATTTATATAAAAAGGCCTTAGGGAGGAAACACCTGTGTTTTATTTAACAAGCCCTCAGATGGAAAACCAAGCACTTCCTTAGCCAGATGTAAAGTTTCAGGAAGCTTATTTTCTTGGATAAGATTTTTACAGAAAATTTCCACATGTTGAGGCCTACTGAACAGTAATTGAATGAGAATATGACACCCATGAATCCAAACCACAGACCTCTGTGTGTGTGAGTGTGTGTGTGTGTGTAACTTTCCACATATACTAGCCAGCTCAGTTAAACCTTCTTTCTGAGCATTCCTAATGGCCAAGTTTCATCTGCCAAAAATACAAGATTATTTCTCATGGGTGGGAAATAGTAATATCAGAAATTACAACCTAACCATACCTTGTGCTTCATCATATCCAGTGCTCTGACTATTTCTTTTATTTTTTTTCTAAAAAGATTGGATTGCCCTATCATGCCCAGGCTGGAAGTGCAGGGGCTCGTCTTGGGCCCCATCCCAGTACTGGTTAGCATGGAAACTTTCATCTCCATTTCTCTCCTGGGCCAGTTTACCCCTCCTTAGGCAACCTGCTGGGCTCCTGCTCTCAACGACTGATTTCACTGATGCCAAACTTAATGCCAACACCTGACCTGCTTAGTAGGTTGTATCTCAGAACTCCTAGCACAAGAGATCTCCTAGATTTACCTTTCTTGGTAGCTGGGATTACAGGCACACACCATCGCTGCCAAGAATGTGATCTTTTCATAAAACTCTCAACTCTGTTGTGCTTTATGGATCATATTCAAGGACATTGGGAAACAACAATTAAATAATTTACTATAAAAGTGATTTATTATAAGGAAACTTTAAATATAACCAACAATACTGAAAATATTGTGACTGGCATTTACAACCTCAATCAGAATTCTTCGTTGTACAAGTATTTATCATTCTGTGAATAGTTAACAATAAACTGGAGCAACAGAACCAATAACTTGTTTAGAAGTAAGCATACGGAATGAAATTCAGGTTGATTAGTGTTTTTCTCCTTGTGTAAGACACAGCCTTTTAAAATAAAATCTGAAGTACAAAGGCTAACAAATTATCATCGTGTATGTAACATTTTTTTCTATGCAAGGTAGCATGTGTAAAAAAAAAGTTGATACATTTAAAATTTGTCTGAAGTTATACTTTTAATTGTGTTTTGTATATAACTTCAGATAGTTACATTGTTTCCTAAACATAGTTTCATATTCAAATGAGGCTGAAAAGATTTTCCAAACGAAACACAGTAAATAAAGAATTTTTAACCTCATCTATATTGAAGCTGAAAACTTGTTTTCCAGGAAAATTTAAAAAAAACATTCATTTTAATTTTAGTGCAAACACAGCTTGTTAACGTGATTGTTAGTGAATGGTATGACACAAAGACATTTCTTACAAACTCAAGGGAAGAGGGCAAGTTTTGTGAAGTGGATAAAGTTCTCGTCAAAGGACCTGAATTTGAATGCCACCTTTGTCACTTACAACCTATGATCCTTTGGCAAATCATTTAACCTCTCTAAGGCTTCCATCCCCTCTGTGTGTGACTTTTAAACCCCTTTCAGCTCTAAATCTAACATCCTATAAACTAACTTCTTTCCAAATTAGAAGAGTAGAAACATTATACAAGAATAGTATTCCTTCACTCTTGGTAATAAACTAATGGTTTATGTTTAGCTCACTGTTTGAGCATGTGCCCTCACAAAGCAGTGGGATGTAAAATGGTATAATAATGATGTGTTTGGAGGGCTAGGGAATAAGTTCACAAACCAGTTTCACACATTTAATTTTTATTCTCATTTTACTCCTTTGTTACCGTTTATCAGATTTGTATTTCTGCCATCCTTATGGTGGTTTTCTCTGACAGAAACAAAAACTATAGTAGCTATTGATTGACAAAGTTTCTGTCATGTCCTATCTCTTTACAGACAGATTCCAGAGCTGATACAATAGGGGAAAGAACCATTTTGGTTTAAATGTTGAGTAGAGTCATCTTATGTAAACCCAGCCTAAGGATGTAGAAGTAATATTCCATTAGATAAAATAATAGACTAACCTCTGATTAATTTTGCTAAAGGAAATAGTTTACAGCGACTAAAAGATTTCTGGGATTTAGAACCCAAATATCACCTTTAATAAATAAGTTTAAAGTTCAAGATAGTTTTCTTCTGCTCTTTTATTAATAGTTCTCAAAATGTGACTTCATTTATTTTTACTATTGATCATACCAATAGTTATTTTGTGGTCCAGAAATTTGGTGTTATTTTGATTTAAAATTTGAAAGGAAAAAAAGTAACCAAGGTCTGTTATGAAAAGATGAATATAAAAGTCTAAGGCAAAGCAAAGAGGTGAAAAATAGTTGGGATTGCAAACTATAAAACAAGAAGAAAGAAGAAAACGGTAAGATCTGGTTACTTAGGAAAAATGTGACAATTAACTTGTCATCTAAAAAAAGGCTTTTTTTCTCCTTACTAAAAAATGTTTGGATTGCCAGTTCTTAAATCAGTGGAATGTATAAACTATCGACATTATGCCAAATTATTCAAAATGTAGTTTATTGCAACAGTGTATGAGGCCTTAACATTGCATGTGGAGTATTACTTCTCAAAGAGACCTACATCAAGCCAGAAAACAAAAAGGATGAAAACAGACACATCATATATAGACTTTTTAGAAAGAATGTAATGTCATGCTTTTTACAACTACGATCAGCTTCTGAGTTCCTTTTTGACTTGGGCATAATAATTTGAATCTACCAGAATGAACCCATTTTTACGTCCCCAGTACTATGAATATTTTACTAACGTTTTATGCACTAATATTTCTAAGATGCCACAATCATTAGAACAAACTTTTCAGCAAATCTTATTTTTGTAGAGTAGAAACTAATCAACATACTGATTTCTTAAAATCTGCTCTTTCTGAAGTATTGTAGGTAAAGCCTATTATCTAAGAAATCACTATTTTGTTTACTGATACATTATAGTGTTATGTAAAAAAAGCAAAAAAAAATTTCTGAAATCACAGGAAATGCTCGGCATCTACAACAAAGACACATTTTCAGTGGACAACCACTACTGTGCTGTTCTGTGATATTAGCTCTTGTCAAATGATATTTCTCCTTCATGCTGTGGAATCAATAATGTCCATGTTTGTTCCAAATAAAGCAACTAACTGTTCTTCATAGTTTGCAATGTTCCTTTTCATAATTTCCATGCAGGGTCCCAAAAGCCTTTCAAATGCTTGCACGTCCATGGCTACGATTGATCAGGACAAGAGGAAGAAGAAGAAGAAAAAAACTTATTTGTAAATTTGTAACAATGGCAGGAAATTCATGAATGCACAGCCACTATATACAAAGTCACATATTACACAATCATTTATGTAATATCTTATGACAAACTAGCCAACAACCATTTAAGTGCCTACTATGTGCCAGTTACTGTAACATATTAAACATGTAACATATACGAAAATGTAGAAGCGTAACAACTCATCATCTATGCATAGTGTCTGCCAAAAGAAGAATCCAGAGAAGGCCTTACAGTTTCCTGTACTTTTCAAATGTAATAGGATATGTGCTGATTAAATCTTGAGGTCTTGGGTCCAAGAGGAGAAAAGGACATTTAAAAATAATGGTATTTTCCCCATTGTTGAACTCTTATATTTGTTCATTTTTAAAAAGGAGTTAAATTTATTTCATTTATTGCTGAATTCATTATTTAAATTTATTTTCTCCTTAGCCTATAAGCAGTACCTCACGGAAATTTGGCTTTCTAAAAGATACTGCTACATCCCTGGCTCCGCTCTCTCGTTCTAGCTGTCTCATTCCCCCACCCCCAATAAACTGGGCTGGGAGGAGGCTGCCCAGTCTATGCTCCCCAACACCACTCCTGGACTACCCAGTCACCTCTTTTGAGGTGCAGACTCAGTAGATGTACTTAATTCTCAAATCCAGACCCTTGTTGCTGTGCTCTGTTGGGCTTTAGCTGATTCTTCTTCCTTTCCTCCTGGCTTGAAGTCTCCTCAGCCACTGACCTTGCCCTCATAATTGAGGATTTCAGTTGGCTTCTTAGTGTCTTCGTCGACCTCCTCAAATACTATTTTTATATTACATACGTTTTTGTTCCACCTGAGACCTCACCATCACCCATAACTGTGCTGCTACCTCAATGATCTTGAACCCGGAAATTCCCTTCTCTAATTTCTTGTCCCTCTTCTCCCCTCTGTCTCATTCCTTAAAAACTTACTCTTCATTATTCATTCACTCGGCAAGTATTTATCACGCACATACTGTGTGGCAAGACTTGCCAGGAACCGGGGATACAAACCTAGAAATGAAACGCTCTCTGCTCCCAATTACCTTACATCCAATGGCAGTAGGGGGATGGGGGAGAAGTAACAGATTACTAACTACACAATACATACGGAACAAATGCAAAATAATTCAGAGGGGGTAGCACTAGAAACGGGAGAATCACGATCAGCCTTGGGTAGGAGGTAGCACTTGAACTGAAGGAAACTAGGGACCCTCCATGCCTCCTAACTCTCCTGGTCCATTACTCCTACCCTGGCCTTCACTCCCACAGCCACTACACTAATTCAGGCCCTTATTATTTCTCACATGGACTATAGTAATATCCTTCTAACTGATTCTCTTGCCTCAAATTTCTTCCCTCTCCAGTCCATCATCTACAGAGCCACCAAAGTGATGATCCAGAATCATAGAGCTGACCATGTCCCCTACTTGATAAGCTCTAGCGACCTCATAGTGCCTCAGGGATGAAGGATGTACTCCTCTATTGGGCATTTGGAACCCTCCACAACCTGGCTCCAACTTTTTCCAGTATTATATATTACCCTGCTTCATACATTCTCTAGTATTACCAAATTGGCCTTGTTGCTGTTCCTCACATACAATATATGAGCTTGCTTGCCTTCTCTCTGTCTCTTGCTCTCTCTTTCTCTCTGTCTCTTGCTCTCTTTTGCTCTCTCTGTCTCTCTGTGTCTCTTGCTCTCTCTCTGTCTCTTGCTCTCTCTCTGCCTCTCACTCTTTTGCGCTCACTCTCTTGCTCTCTTTTACACTCTCTCTCTCTCTTTCTCTCTCTCTCTCCCCCTTCTTCCCTCACCCCCCCTCCACTTATGATCCCTGCCGTACCTACACCTAATATCTCCTCCAGAGCTAAACATAGTACTATGCACGCAGTGGCCACTTAATATATGTGCTACTGTATACCTTAGAGACCTTCATAAAGATAGCTTTTCTATGATTAGAATAATATCCTGTATGTCCATATACATGTTCATTCTAAAGATGTTTAACATTATTCTTAAGGTAGGATTCAAGCTCAAGATGACTCAACCATGTAATATGGCAGCCAAAAAGCCCTAACGTGATATAAAGGCTGTATTAAAGAATTAAGGCCTCAATGACAGTCCTACTGTGTTTTATCCTTGTCAGACCCCACCTGGAGTACTGTGTTGGGCTCTGGGTGCCACATGTTAGGAAGAATGTTGATAAGAAAGAGAATTTTCCAAAGAGGGCAATCAAGATGGTAATGGGCTCCTCAATCTCTCCATGACAAGATCAGCTGAAAGAACTGAGGATGTTAAGCCAGGAGAAGATAGGACTTAGGGGGTGACATGCTTGCTACCTTTGAGTATCTTGAAGGCTGTCATACTGATGGATGTTAGCTTGATGAAAGGAAAAATCCCCCAACAATTAGAAGTTCCCCAAAGAGGAGTGGTCTGCCACAGCTCATAGCTCATGCACTCAGCCTTCCTGGAGGTCTTCGAGTGAAGGCTGAATGACCACTTACTGGAGGTCACGGGAGATTCCTGATTAGGTACAGGTTGGATTCCATGGCTTTGGAGGCACCTTTCAATTTTTCTGTGCTTTCCCATCTGATATAAAGCCACAAAGCCTTTTAAAAGTGTTGAGTCTTCTAGCAATAATACAGTAAGAAGCCAGACTATTCCTTATGAAATTACTTGCTCAAGCTTCTTAAAATTCATAATTCTGCTACCCTACCCCCTTCTTTGGTGCTTGAAACTTTTCTTTCAAGATCATTCTTTTAATGTTTCTTGGCCTAAGAGACATCACCCAAATATATGTATATACTCTTATTAATGTATATTTATAAAATTTATTTTGGAAAAGATTGATAAAAAGCACTGAAAGGTTGTTGTGAAATGTGTTTTTTTCCTAAATCAAATTAAAGTTAACAGTATAGTAAGGAAGGATTTAAATGCACTCCTAAGATGAGCTAATTTCAAAACTTTAAAAGCTAATTTTGGACATGAAAAGATTAAAATCTTTTTGCTCAAAATGGCATTTGCTGAGCCACTAACAGGCATAGTGTGTTAAAAGGATGGTAATAAAGTCAGTGATTAATTCCTGAGAATATACAAACATAATGAGAATTTATGCATCATTTTGACAAATCTAAAACTTTTCTTCCTGACACTTAAGCTTTCATCACCGATGACCAAATCCATATATCCCATATCAAATCCCTTCTCTCTTCTCTCGCTTTAGCTCAGGCCTCATCACCTTTCACAGAGATTACTGCAGTAACCTCCTAATTGGTCTCACTGACTCAAGTCTCTCCACTCCAGTCTGCCCTCTACATAGCCGCCAAAGTGATTTTTTTTAAGTACAGATCTGACCGCGTCAAACACACACACTCCTCTCAACAAATTCCAGCGGTTCTTTTTAGGATTAAATATAATCCCCCTTTCATTTTTAAAGCCCCTTCACAGCCTGACCCCAACCCATCTTTCCAGACTCCTGGGCCTTCCCCTCCTGCACTTTGTGATTGTGCCCAACTGGCATCTCTCTAGGCCTCACACATAACAGTCCATCTCCTGTTTCAAGTCTTTGTACTGGCTAGCCTCTGGAACACATTCCCTCCTCAACTTTGCCTCGCTGAAACCCTCTCCTCCTTAAAGGAACACTTTCTACAAGCAGCTTTTACTGATCTCCCTGCCAATTTTATCCTTACTCCCCATGTACTTATTCTCTCTATACTTAACATATGTACAGGGTGTCCCTAAAGTCTGGACGCATCGGCAAAAATGAATATTTTGAAATATTTTTTAATATTAACAGACAGCCCCTTGACTTCTCTTTCTGGGGTATGTTAAAGGAGAAGGTGTACTCAATGAAAATCACAGATGCAACACGCTTGACTGAACGCATAAAGAGTGAATGTGCTAAATCTGATGGCAATGTGGAGTTATAGCATCAAGTTCACATGAATCTTGCAAAGCACATAAAGCTTTGCATCACAAATGATGGAAATCATATTGAAGATGTTATTTGTTAATATTTCAATTAAAATGTTGTTGAAAATTTCATTCATTTCATTTCTTGAAAATATGCATTTTTACCTATGTGCCAAGACTTTAGGAACACCTTGTATTTGCTATTTCCTCCTTAGAATATAAGTTTCTTGGGAGATGCTCTTTCATTCCTTTTTCCCTCCACTTTGCACAGTGCTTGGCACATAACGGTTCCTTAATATCCTGAACTGCTTCTGCAGGGAAGGTGCCATGGCTACCAAAGATCTAGAAAAGACAGTCCTTGGTACTGTCAGTGGTTCTACACCAAAAAATTAGATGATTTCTACCAGGGAACATCTATCAGGACATTAAAGGTGAGGCATTAGCATCTGCTCTGCTGCTGCACTCAAAGGACCCTGGGATTTTTCCATTTGACTTTGTACTTGTGCTTGTAACCTGACAGATGTGCTGATTTTAAATTAGAGTGTGAGCTCCTGGGAAGCAGGGACCAACTTCCTTTTCTATTTGTATCCCTAGTGCTCTGTACACAAGTAATTCATTAGTAAATGATTATTCTTTGATCACAGAATCTCAAAGCAATTTACAAATAATGTCTTAGCCCTCTTTCCAATTCTATGAGATACGGAGTGGATATCCATTAAAAAAAATGAACTGCTGATCAAAGACCAGGAATGCATTCCGTGTTATATTCATATTCTAACCACTCAAACACAGTACCTTTTCATTTCTTCATGCTTTAGTGTATGTAATATGGAAACAATGCAAATTAAATATGAAAGCTTAAAAAAAGGTCCAGTAGATATGTCATTTCAATAAAGAAAAGAAACTAGAGCTTTCATCAGAAAGCATTCAACCTATGAGCATTAACAAAATTCTCTGTAGCAAATAAATACAGATAGATCATTTGAGCCAGTTGAATTATACTTGAATTAAATACCTAAACATTTGACAGTTCCAATAGCGTGGGCTGAAGCTGCTCGGGGTTTGTTTGTTACCAGGGCGAGTTCTCCAAAATACTGCCCCCTAGAATATCGGGCAATTTCAATGGCACCGTTCTCTTCCGCTTCCTGTTTATCCTGGAAATTCATTAAACATTTATTCAATTTCTTTAAAAATAATTTAAATTTTGACATGAATATGAAAAGAAAATCTAGACCAGTGTTCTGTATATTGTTACATGGATTTCAGTGGATTAAGGAATCTTACCTTCCTTTTCATAGATATTTTTACTTCTCCAGATTCTATAATGAAAAAAGAATCAGCTGAATCTCCCTGTTGGGGAGAAAAAAAAAACAAAGAGAAAAAATTCAAGCTGTGTTCTATCCATTTGCCCACTTTAACCTCTGTAGCCTTGAAACAACCTAACCATGAATATAAAGATCACCTTCTTGCAAAAAAAAAAGAAGAAACAATAGAATGGGCAATCTTTTTTTTATTATTATTGGCAAGAGAAGTGTTGTCAATTACATTATGATAATAGTGCCATAACATTTTAGACTGTTCTATATTTTGTCCCCAAAATACAAGCATCCCTCTGTTAGAAGAATACATCTCCCTCTCTGTATGTGTATCTATGTACATATTTATTTACACATCCATTTATTCATTAATTGATTTATTCTCTCTATATATACATATATGTGTGCATGTGTGTGTATGAGTATGTGTATGTGTGTGTGTGTGTGTGTGTGTGTGTGTGTGTATTAACAATCTGTGACTTCACATTGTAGGCAATTCCTGGTATGAAAACTCCCTCCACTGATGAAGCTCAGCAACTCATCCTTCACTTATAATTCCAGAGCACAGCCTAGGGCACTGAAAGATTAAATGCCACAATTACAGTCTTAAAGTCAGTACATGTCCCAAAGGCAAGACTTGGAACTCTGGTCCTTCTTAGCTCCATGGCTGACCCTATATCATGTTACCTCTTAAGCCTATGAATAGTGATACAATGATTCTGTCTACATTTTAGCCTGGGCAACAATTATTTGAAATTTAAAACCTGGAAACACTACTTTGTATCACAAGCAGGAGGGTGCTGGAGCCAGCTCAAACTGGCTCACAAGAGACAATTGTTAAATTTTGAATGTGGAGCATTTAACACTTCAAAAATTGGCAAATGCTATAAATCAGGGCTTGGCTTATTTTGTTGATTGCCCAGATTCAAGAAAGTAATGGAGAAAATGTTAGCAATCCAGATTAAATTTAAAAGTGAGTTATATGTGCATTTTTTTTCTTCCAGAGAGCCAGTTGTTAAACATCTACCAGCAGATCCCTGGATATATATGATTCTATTCAGCTCTTTATAGGGTCATAGGCCTTAGAGCTGAAAAAGACCTGAGAAGCATCCAGTCCAACTCCTTCATTTTACAGATAAAGAAACAGGGGCCCAGAACCATTAAAAGGCATTCCCAATGTCATACAGAAAGCAAATGCTAGAGCTGGGGTTTTCCCTGAACTTCAAAGCCAACACCCCTTTCCACTATATTATGTATAATGTACATACACCCTGTGATACACTACAAAACTTCGGTCAGAAATGTTTCTTTGGCCTTGGGGAAAGAGTCCTATAATTTCTTTTTTGCCTGGGAAGACTTATATGAACCAATGCAGAATAAAGGCAGCAGAAACAGGAAAACAATATACACAGTGACCACAAGAATATAGATGATAAAAAAACAATAAAGTGAAAGTAAGTCCTATGCAACTATAATGACCAAGCTTTAGCAGATAACAGATGAGAAAATACACTTCTTTCATTGGAGAAGTGAGGGATTATGGGTGAGGAATGTTGTTGCATATGCTGCTAAATATGATTGATTTTTTAAAAAACTAATTAAATTTAATTTTTTTTTTTTGCTGCATGAGAAGGCTTGCTGGTTAGGGAAGGTCGGGGAAGCATATATTAAAACATAAATGTTACAAAAAAGGTATTAATAAAACAAAAAAACCCCAGTAATAACATAATTTCCCCCATGCCATCTGTTGCCAGTGTTTTAAGGGGATTTTGTGGATATTTAATTCAATTCTATCGCTTTCTCTGTAATCTGGATACATATGCGCCAAGCTGATATATCAAAGTCAGTCGAATTATCTTGTTGCTTTTCAGGATTACTGGGTAATATTTTTGGAAACATAGGCTTTTTTCAGATTCAGGTATATTTTAATGTAAAGAAATATCTCTTCCTTTTCCTATTTACTTCACAATAAGTTAATAATAAATCATATCATAAAATAACCTATTCCTTGGGGTGAACTTCACATAAAATAAGACTTACAAACTTACACTTTCATCTATGACCAAAAAATCAGGCACCTGGCTAAAGAAAAGCAAGGAACAGATGTAGAGCCTCTCATTTCTGTTATCTAGATATAGGAGATAAGGTTTTCATAGGTATTTCTAGGTTGAAGTTTCAAATGTTGGGGGAGGGAGGGAAGAACTAACCTAAAGCCATGTAATGTAAATGTAAATCATTGGTTTCCTTTAGTTTATCAGTTCATAGGAAGTAAACTAGCCATCTTCTCTCCCTCCCTCAAACTAATAGGGCATTTCTTCTAGCCCACTTCAAGCACCCATGTGCAAATAAGGTGCAGAAATTAGTTTTTTAAAGACCACTGAAAACAATTAGACTACCTGATAATTATGTTAAGAAATTTATGAGATCCAATACAGTGTCTTCTTTTCTCTGAATTCTTCTCTCTGAGAATAGTTTAAAAAGTATTAATAGCTAAAAATAGTTCAGGATGACACTTTAAAGGTAAGAAAGTTCACCAATAGTGCTAAAAGTTGGCAATAATTTTGGAGGAATTGATTTTTTTCAATTCAATTATAAAAATACATAGAACTATTATAATGACATATGATTAAAATACATGATAAATATTATACCTGAGCAATAATCTGTTCTCCATCTTTGTATACTTTGGTGCCTATCACATCAACCACTTTCAGACGTTCTGAGACCTTCAAGAAACAAAAAATGGTCATATTAAGTATTAGTAATACTCAATCTGCATATTTTATTTTTGATGTAACCATTTTTACCAAAAAGCATAATAATGGTTAATTCAATTATACCTATTGTAGAAAATCAATTGACTTGTACAAATGTACTTTGTCATAAAAAATTATAAGTCCTGCATAAATTTGAGAAAGGAGGAGTATTAAAAACTAGCATTTATTACTTTACCATACTTTATAGTGTGTACAAAGATGCCCTTCCTGCTCACAGCTAGTTGCCATATGCACATGACTCAGCATTTAGGCTCTGAGACGAGAAGGTAATCTCCCTAATGGCCACTGAAGAGTTGGAGTTGATAACTCAGTGGATCTTTAAGTTTGCCTTGTCATCTAAAATGTCAAAGCCCTCAGCACAGTCATATGTATATGGTCAGTAAGAAGCAATAAAGACTATACTTTCATTTCCTTCCAAGTTTATAATGAATGAAAAAGCATTTATCAAGGCCTTATTATGTGTCAGTCACTATATGAAGTTCTGAAGATACAAAAAGAAGCAAGCAGGATAGTCCTTGCTCTTAAGAGGAGTACAATCTAATAGGAGAAGACAACATATAAAAGAAAACCAGAGTTGGAAATAGAGAAGGAAGAGAGAAGTGTTTGGAGATGGCTGGGAAGTTTCATCGTAACCTGGTTCTGAGGTTCACTTATCAGAGCCCAGGATCCCAGGGGCAATGTTTCAGTTCCAATGGGAAGAAGAGGAGGGATAGAATGCCAGTTTAACAGTGGGGTATGGGAAATAAAATATTTGGGGGTGGGGGTGGGAGGAGGAGAATTATAACAAAGTAACCTACTGTTCCTTTTCTAATGCCTCTGCTGCTGGCCTTCATTCACTAGAACCACATTAAGTGCATTAAGATGCCCATTTAGCTCATTTGCATGGTGGTATGAATTCCATCAATTGCTAAGGGGCATTGTCTAATGAAACAAAATATATAGTGTTTTTTCTATATTTGTATGTATTTGGGTGGTAAAGTAGGAAAAGACAGGATTTGGAAGAAGTCATTTTAAAAATTTCAGCTAGAACACAATATTAATAAGGCCAAAGTTTGTCAAGCTCAATCATTTGCTCTGGTCCAAGCTATAGATCAGATCTTTTACATGCCACTGATCCTAAAAGGGATCAGAGGAAAAAAAAATCAGTACACATTTAACAGCAACCTAAAAATAGCCCAACCCAACTCAAATTGTATATTCTACTGACTGTCATCTTTGGATACAAAGGACAGTATATGATGAAGCATCCATTGTTGTTTAACTATAATCACTTATATTACTGGGATAGAGGGAGATTCCTTGAGAAGCGGTAAATTTCCTGAAGGTAGGAACTGTTTATCTTTTGCCTTTGTATCTCCAGGGATTATAGCATGGTGCTGTGCACAAAAGTAGATGCTTGGTGGATATTTGCCAAAATGAACTGAACTAGACTAGGAAAAAATCACCCAATAAGGAACAGGAAGAAGGGAGAACAGGCCTATTCGAAAGCTGAAGAAAACAAAAGTTAAGCTAGGACACAAATGGGCCTTCTCATAATATGGTGTGGAGAAGAGATCATTACGATCATCCATTTTTTTATGTGTAGGAGAAGGAAATATAGATGCATGAAAATAAAGGATTGAGACTCCCTATGTGTCCTATATTGTCCAGAGCAGACATTTTTGTGATAAACATCAAGGGGATATGAGCTGTGGAAAGCTGGGAGATATCTGTATAGCAAGGTCAAGGTCCCTGAAGAACAAAACTAGACTATGGAACAAGAAAAGTCTCCAGACATTATAGGATGTGTTTTGGGTCATTTGCTTATAGTTTGATAAGGAAAATGGTGTTCTTTTACATTATGCAGCAGTGAAAATCTTTAAAGCACATGTAAAGAGATGCTTTAGGGGGATCCCAGCCCAAGTCCTTGGGCCTCTACCTATGTGAAAATACTTTATTTACATGAACTATGCTCAGTAAACAGAGAGCTCTGTTTTTTGTAACTTTTTAGTGTAAACTTTTTCGTTTGTTTTCTTTTAGACAACTAATTTCCTGAAAGAACTCAATTATAAATTTGTTAGAGATCTTCTCCAAGATTTTGTGGGCATTTACAATAATAAAATAAAAGCAACGGTATGCAATAATGGCAACTGTAAGTTGGTTTAAGAATAAAGATCATCAGTATAATTTACATATAGTGTTCTGATCCTTATGAATTTAAAAATGTTAAATGCCCTGGACTTCATCTATAAGGAATTTTATGCATACATAGATTCAACTTCTCATATAACAGACAATTTAAAAACAAATCTTAAAGAACCACTAATAAAAAAAGAACCACTAATAGAAATAAACACTTACTTCTAGAGATTTAAGAAATGGTAGTGACTCGATAAAACTTTCGTACATTTTTCTTTTTTTGGCATTGTTTTTTACAATTATCCTCCTGAAGGTTATCCTGTCCTAAAGACAAAATATGAGACACAGCAATGGACAAGGTAAGTGACTGAGACAAAAAAAGACAGTTTAATCTACTTGAATATAAGGCTCTAGTTCTTTCCCAGTGAGTAGCAGACCATGCTCTAAAATAAATGCAGTTTCTATGAGTTATAAGCCAAAGATAACACGTACTTCTTGATAATTTAATACAATTAACACAATTTATTATTTTACACTGAACTATATAATATATAATATAATATACATTCTAATGGTCTGCATGGCATACTTTTATGATAAAAAGAAAATGCCAGTTAACTTTTGTTTCTAGACCCACATGTACACATACAGCTTAGAATTTTATTGAGAATATTAATCTACCACTAGAGGGTGTTGTCAAACTGCAGAAAAACAATTTATGATGGAACTGGATTTCTAAGGCACTGTCATCTGTTCCAGTTTCCTGCCTTTATTCAGAGTAAAGTCTAAGACAAATGGTTATTTTCTTTATTTTAAGACTTCTAGGGGCACAGAAACTACAACTTTTCAGGATAGGACCTTCCATCTTTTCACTATCGTATTACAGGACTCAGAGCTGGAAGGGTCAGAATTTTTATCTATGTTATGAAATACTTCAAACTATAGAACCACACACAAAATAAATGATGAGAGAAAATAAAAAACAACTCTTCAAAAATGTTTTGCTATAAATTTTACTCACTGTGAACAAATTTCTCACAGTGTTATTTAAATTTTTAAATAAAATTATCTCAATATTTGTTAGTTATGTAAAAGATCACTGCACCTGAAGTCAGAGGCCTTGGTTCTTGTTTGTGACCTGTGCAATCTTGGCCAAATCACTTAACCTCCTTGGGTCTCCCTTTGCTCATTTATGAAAGAAGGGAGTTGGACCAGATGACCTCCGAGATTACTTTCTGCTTTAGTTCCATGGACCTCTACACACCTTAGATCTGCATTAACTCACAAATAAATTATTGTTACGGCACAAAGACTACACCAAAGCTGTAGCTCATGAAACAAATCGGCTCCTAAATGGTTCAAGTCTCAGGAGACACTTGATACCAGTGTTAGGCAGCCTGCAGAATCCAGAATACTGATCATATTTTGTTCTGGAAATTCTCAGCTGGATGCTATGGACCCTGGTCATTTTATAAATTGTCTCTCTCTACAAAACAGCATATAACATTTGAGACCTGCTAATGTACTGCTGCTAACAATTTCCAAATCTTTATTTATCATAAAAGGCCATTTTTTTCCCACACAATGTCTCCTTGACAGAACTTCCATCATTTCTGCTCTGGTCTGACTTTCAACTTAAAATGCAAAATTCCGGTTTTTAAATGTGTCTTTCTTCAGAAAGCTGCATATTAAACAAGCTTCTAGTACTAATTAGTTTTGGTTATTTAAAAAGATTTTATGCTTTATATGTAGCACACTGAGATGGTTATCATAAACGATTCGTAACTGACAAACTAATCGTAAAAATAGGTCTATACACATAAAAGTGTATGACCATGACTTGCCTCTATGGTATTCTAGGGGCTTGAAATAGTGCTTCTCTGGAAATGCCTAGCACACAGAACAGGAAATGGTTAGCCTTAATAATCGACTAAAGTTTTCCTTTAAAAAAATTCTTAAAAAATTTTTTTGAATTCCAAATTTTCTCCCTCCAGCCCCTCCTCACCCTGATTGAGAAGGCAAGCAATATGATACCCAATATACATATGAAGACATGTAAAACATGTTTCTATATTAGCTATTCAATTAAAGTTTTCATCAGATCTAAAAGTTTTCCTGAGGAGAAAACCTGTCTTCAAAACAAAGCTGGTCCTATTGATTAAATGAAAGAGGTTTCCTTGGCCCTATTTTCATATTTGACGCCAATGATTAGATTTTACAACATTTTTCTTCTTACACTATTAGTATCATTTTCTTCAGATTATATTCCTTGCTTGAAAACAAATGAAAACTATCCTCCTCAGTTTCCTTTTTAAGATCTATTTAATATTTAAGGCAGGTTTGAGATTATGATGTCTTTCCTCCAATTAGGTAGGTTCAATTTTTCTTCTATAACTTAAAGGTTCTATTTTCAAGAAATTATTGAAGAGTTGTGATCAATTGGTCCTTGTAGAGACAGAATATCTACATTCCTCAAAGATAAGAATTCTCAGAAACTACCAAAGAAGCAATCCTTTATAACTTCATCCAAATTTCAAGAAAAACGTAATCATTGCCCTCAAAATACATACTGGACAGAGGCAGGTCTTATGTGTGGGAAGACAAAATGCGTTGCAGGTGGGATTTAAAAATCATGGGGAAGGTACCCTTTCCAGAAACATTTCCTTAACCCAATGCCACACAGCCTAAAATTCAACACACTGGAGAGTCTACAGCATTATGAATTCCTCTGACACATTTATATCACTGAGATTACAGAGGAAATGCGAAGAATTGAGTGGTGGGAGGGCACAAGTGTTAGAAGGAATTATTTTGGAGCATGGAATACTGCCCCCAAATGGTGTGCCCGGGTGGATTCCAACTGATAAAGTGGGGATAGGTAAGGAGGACATAAAGAAAGGAGAGATATTAGGGTAGAGAATTCAACTTACCAACGTAGGATGATAGGTACATAGATTTAGAGCTGAAACCAAGGCAACCCCCTTCCACTACCAATTAGAAAATCAGACACAGAAAAGCTAAATGCCTTTGCCTCGGATCAAACAACTACTAAATTCTAAGACAGGATTTCTACTTAGTACTATATATCCTCTGTACCACCTAGCCTGGCATCTACTAATGCTAAAGTCTATTGAGCAGGTGATCCATAAATATTATTAACTGATTAATACATAGATTCAAAATAAAGGAGGGGTAGTTAACACATTGTATGATAAGAGTCATTCCAAGGTGCATACAGGCTACAACATTATACTATATTTAATGAAATGACCCTGAACAGGATAAGTGTGAAGACTTACATTTGGCTTTAAAAAGTTTTTCAAGTTACAAGGTCAGATTTAGAGATGTAAGAATATAGATTTAGAGTTGGGAAAGACCTGAAAGATAATCTGGTCCAACTCCCTCATTATCAGGTGAGAAATCTAGGTCTACAACAGACAAGTTACTCAGGTGGCAGAACTGATGAGGCAAGGAGGATTAGATATTAGCAGAAAAGACCCAGGGGGTTTTACTAGATTGCAAACTCAATATGAATCAGCAGCATGATGAGCCAATCAAAAATGCTAATACGTTCTCAGACCTCATTAATAGAGGAATCTTGTTAAGAATGAGGAAGAGTTCTACTGTATTCTGCCCTGGTCAGACCACATCCAGAATTCTCAGTTGAGTTCAAGGAACCTTATTTTAGGAAGGACATTAATAAGGTCCAGAGGCAGGCAATAAGGGCCATGAAGGGCCTAGAGTTCATGGACCATGAGGATCAGCTGAAGGGACTAGAAGTATTTAGGCTAAATCAAAGATAACATCAAGTATCTGAAGGGCTGTCACATGGAAGAGAAATGAAGTATTCTACATGGCGGCAAAGGGCAGAACTAGAGGCAACAGGCAGAAGTTGCAGGCACCATAGAGAGAGGATTTCTGAAGCACAGGTTCCACTAGGAGTCCTCTAAGGTCCCTTCCAAATCTTAGATGCTGTGATCCTGCAAAGTCTACTGACAAGAGTTGTTGTTCAGTTGTTTCAGTCATGTTTGATTCTGTGACCCCAGTTGGGCTTTCTTTGACAAAGAAACTGGAGTGGTTAGCCATTTCTTTCTCCAGCTCATTTGTAGATGAGGACACTGAGGCAAACATATTTAAGTGACTCGCCCAGGGTCACTCAGCTAGTAAGTGTCTGAGGCTGCTTTTGAACTCAGATATCTTCCTGACTCTAGGCTTGAGACTCTATCCACTGTATCACCTAGCTGCCCAAATAGTCTATACCTGATAATTTGAGGCAGGAGGCAGCATTAGTAACTTTGCTGCTGTTCAGTTGTATCTGATTCTTTGTGACCCCATCTGGGGTTATATGCAGTAGTTTGCCATTTCCTTCTCCAGCTCATTTTACAGGTGATGAAACAGAAGCAACAAGATCAAGTGAGCTGCCCAGGGTCACACAGCTAGTAAGCATCTGAGGTCCTCCTGACTCCAGGCCCAGCACTCTAGCTTCCCTGACATCTGTTATTAATGGATAATGATGATTAAACAGCCACAGTAAGCATCACTCACCAAGCCCCATAGAGCACCAGGAGAGGTAGCAGTGATTGTAGCTGCTCTGGGTGTATTGTACATTAAGGCCAATTCACCAAAGCTCCCACGGTTATCATAGTTACCAACACACCTTCCAACGCCATCACACTTGACATAAATATCATAGGTACCCCTGTTAGATAAAAATTAAAGTTAAAATGATATAAACAAAATCTCACAATAAATGAGTGCAAAAAAGAGTTCTGCAGAGTAAATCTCCATCTTTCTAACGTTAAAAGGTGTTTATAATTGGCTAACGTGGGACCAAGTTGCCAGAGGCTACTACACACGTCAAGGTTTACCCTTTATGGACGAGTCAAGCCCTAGAGTTTCTCTACATTTTTAAAAGACGCACACAAGCTGACTGGCCAAGGATGACAGGCATATCTGGTGGGCAAAATGAGTGATACATTGAACCATTTTTTTTTCGACAAAATTAACAACGATAACAAAAAGAAGCCAAATGTACAACTGTAGCTTTGAGGCTAGGACCTGTCACAAAGTATGAGATGTTTGAGAGGCTACTTATCACTCAAGGTTCCTCAAAATATGAAGAGCTAGAAATGAAGATTAAGCGTGAATTTTAAAAAAAATGCTTAATCTACGGTTAGATTATGATGATTTTCATGTTATAGGTCTTTTGCTTGTGCCTGTCTTCTAATTTGCCTTCCTTTTCTTTGCAAATAGGATTCAACAGAAATGAATTTGCATCTTTCTGTACTTTGTGCAGCCTACAATCTGTATTTATATAAACTACATTTTGTGTGTGTGAGTGTCTTCCCACACAACCGGATTTTATTGGCAAGAACACTGTTTTAGGGCCTACTCAAGCATATGTGAATGCAGGTGTGAAAGGATTTCTTCTGCTAAAGTGTAGCTACACCCTAAAGAAAATTAAAAAAAAAACCCAGGGATACCTGGAAAGTAAATAGTAGGGAAATATGGATTATAGATGAGAAAGGATTAGAAAGAGCAGGGAACATGGAAAATGAAAAAAGAGTGGTTGGGAAGAGAAGTGAATAATTTGTTTTCATAATTTAATGACAATGGAACCTTTCAGAAATATTAATCTTGAATAATATTAAATAATATTGAATAATTATTCAAATAAAATAGGTAGTATGAATAATTATTCAATAGCTAATATTGAATAATTATTCATACTACCTATTTTATTTAAATCTAACTGCATTCTTCTCTTTTTGAAATAAAGTTTTCTGTATTTTGAGCAGAGTGGCATACACCGGTACAATGACTACCAGGAGAGAACTAAGTAATTGAGTTAAAACATGTGGAACAATATATCACTCTGATATTAGTGATCCATGAAGCATGGTCTGGTCAAAATAACTAGGACTAGGACTCCAGAGAACTGATCATCATCTCAGCTGTGTGAGTCATTAACAGGCAGTGTGATAAGTGTAAGAAAGTGACTCTATGTTGGTTTTTTTAATCCATCAAACTGAACACTTACCTCATAACGATGTTTTGAAGGTCAAACAGAAATAAAAACACTCTGGAAAGTTCACAGTGCTATGCAAATAAAAAGCTACTATTCTTATCATTACTTACCCAGTAAAAACAAGCTTATACTATTTTCCTACCGCTACCACCATAAATGTCAGAAGTCATCTGATTGAGGCTCAGTACATTAGTGCATGTTATTAATGACACAAGATCACTAGTTTGATCCAAATATGGACAAGTTGAAAATGGGTACTACTGGTCACATGAGTAAGTGTGTTAGTGTGTGTGTGTGTGAATCTGTGCAAATTCTTGACTATTACAGGAGATATAACCCAAAGAGCAGGTCACCTCAAATGATCATTTGTTTATGTGACTTACTACTCTCACCTACAAAATACATCTTAAGAAACAAGACCGTAGGAAACAGAGGCTCACAAGAGGTCTAAGAGGCACATTTCTGCACAGTATGGCCCAGTTAGAGAGGGCTTGTGAGTGACAAGCATCAGGATGTCTTTAATTTGGCACCACTCACCACAATTGCCCAGAGAAGCAAATCTGTTTACTTAAAAAAGGCTTAGAGGCAAACTGTGCTTCACTTTAATATGTTAAGGCTAGTAATTCCTACCTTATCATTCTGTATGCTTTGTTGATTTTTCTTGTTTTTTTTTAAATAATAGAAATACGCTCTTTGGTAAGTGTCCTTTACCAATTTGTTTTTACTTGTTCAAGACTACAGCTTCTTTAGACATACTTGATAAGGCATATTTCTATTAAGAAGTTAATTTTTCAAATATTTAGTTTCACAATGATATTTTGGGGCTTGGAAAAGCAGTTAGATTTTTCCCTTAAACTGCTTTCTGAAATCTAAAATGCACATATAATTTTTCAATTAAGCTGCTATTTTTATTTGGAGATTTTTAAAACAAAGTAGATAAATTAAAACACTATCAGAAAAGGGATGCAGATCTGTTTATACTATAGGGCAAATCAGGACCTCTGGGTACTTCATTTTCCTTATCAAACAATTTACAAGTACTATTTTCTCCATACTACCCTGCTATGTTGTGGCATGAAACAGATATAAAACATAGTGCAACCATCACTAATATGTATTTAAAAAAAATCAGATTCTGGACTATGCCTGCTGTTCAGCCTTGAAAATATGCTTCTAATGAGTAAGTCAGAACTCCAAAATTCCAGTTCCAGCTTTGTTACTAACTTAGCTGCATCACCTTAAACACATCACAACCTTTGTGGACACTTAGCTTCCTCACCAGTAAGAAGGTGTAATATTTAGAAGACCTATCTCACAGGAATATCTGAAAGGAAAACATATTATAATGTGTGTCAAGCATATGGTAAACTGGAAAGTGCAATGAAAATGTAAACTGTTATTTAAATGATAAATAAAAATGTACCACTACAATAATCCTAAAGAATAGGACCATGACACTAAAAATTTAACTCCGATGGCTCCCTGCTATTTCTTTTTTTCCATTTATCTATCTATCTATCTATCTATCTATCTATCTATCTATCTATCTATCTATCTATCTATCTATCTATCTATTTATTGCAGGCGGAAGACCAGGCAATTGGGATTAATTGCCCAAGGTCACACAGCTAGTAAAGTATGTCAAGTGTCTGAGGCCGGATTTGAACTCAGGTCTTCCGGACTCCAGGGCCAGGGCTCTACTCACTGCACCACCTAGCTGCCCCATTCCCTTCTATTTCTAGGATGAAAAACAAAGCCCTCTGGTTGGCATTTAAAGTTCTTTCTAGGCTTACTACATATCATTTCCCTTTACACATTTTATGCTCCATTCACACTGACCTACTTGGAATTCCTTGTACACAACATTCTAGCTTTTGCTTCTCTCCTGCTTGGAATGCATTCTCTCCTTAGACTCCCAAGCTCCTTCAAAACTCAGTTTAAGGTCCACCCCTCTAACCCCCCATGAATCCATTCCTGATTTCCAAATCTACTAAGGTCCTTTGAAATTGCTTTGTATTTGCCTCATATACTTTGCTCTGACATATGTATATATGTAATTTGACCCAATACCACATAATCTCCTGATTGGAAGGATTGATACATATACACTAGCTTGTCACATGTATGCTTATTGGTTGACTGAATAATTGAGTTTTTGATAACCTGCAGATAAATATATAATTAAATGGTTCTATCTCAAAGTATATTTTATTTATTTGTGTAGAATAAGCATGATTTTGTTTAGTGACTGTTTGTACTATAAGGTAATATAGGAGTATTAGTAACTACTATAGACCAGCTTGCCAAATGACCATTAAAAATGAGATTTTACATAGTAGGTTTTTTAAAAAAAGTAATGCAAGTGCCATGGCTATAACTTACCTGTCAATTACATAAAAATTGTCACCATCATCCCCTTGATCAATAACATGCTCTCCTTCTTTCACCAGCTTTTCAAACATGGCATCCAATACTTGAGACATCTGCTCCTATTTTTTTTAAACGCGAAAAAAAATACAACATATAGTCATTACAAAATTGTTTTGCATAAAAATGTAAAAAGGTTTGTACAAAATCCCTTACAAAATAAACTATTAAAAGATTTATATTTCTATATAGAGACTATACAAAACAAAGAAAAATGGCAACAGAGCATCACTGTCATTTTTCATAGTATATGAAAAATATGTTAAAGCCTAAAAGTACCTAAAATAATTTTTAATATCCTTTTAGATAGTTAATATTGGAATGAACACAAAAATACAGGGTTACATTCTGAATGATCTTCATGTACAGGTCTGACCATGCCATTCTCCTGTTTAAGAAGCCTCAGTGGCTCCCTACACATTACAACCTCTAGGATCAAATATGATCCTAGATTTAGGATGCTAGATCCTCATTTTCGGGACCTTTAATGCTTTTCATGTTCTGGCTCCATCTTATCTTCCCAGGCTGACTACACATCACTCTTCTCCTAACCTTAGCATTCCAGCCCTACTTTCTGTAACCTCTACATGACCCTACATCTCCTACCACCTGGAATCTTTTAATCTTGGTACCTTGAAGTTCCCTCCAAAATTTTGCTTCTCTGCTACCTCCTACAAAGAACTTTTCCCGATCTTTCCTGGTGTTCTCCCGTCTCCAAAAATCACTTCGTATTTTGAATATATTGTTTATTTATGTATCAGTATTTATGGTGTTCCTTTCAGTAGAACATAAGCTTTTTGACAGCGAAGGCTGTTCTATTTGGTCCTAATATAGTTCCTGGTGAATAGTAAGTACTTAATAAATTCTTGTTAAATTGAATGTTTGCCTCTGTTTCTGTTTTAAATATAATAAAATACCAATCCTCAAATTTCCATGTACCTTATAGAATGACAATAACACCTAAATGAATGAACTCACTTAACAAGAAACTACCTGTTTGTTTCTTTAAAAAGATGCCCTCAAATAATATTCCTACTTGCCAATATAGAAGACCATTAAAAAAATTCTCCTGTTACATCTCTAGATTTACCCAGAAAGTTGCATCTTTGATTAATGAATTCATTTACTGATACTGACCATTATCATTTCTGTATGTGTATGTACACAAGTTCTCCTAACCCAAACCCTAACCCTAACACATATCTACTATGACAGATATAATTCAAACACTGGTTACTACATCTACACACACACACACACACACACACACATATGCTTTCAATGAGGATGAACATGCATCAAGGTCAGCTATCACACTGATGGTAAATTCTTCAACTTGAAAAGGCTGCAAAAGCCAAGACCAAAATGGAGGGAGTGTTCTGTTTGTGAATGATTGTTCACTCAATGAAGACCTTGAAGCTGAGATGCAATAAAGTATGGATCAATTTTCTGCTGCTTGTGCTAATTTTGGCCTAACAATTAACACCAAGAAGACACAGATGCTCCATCAGCCAGCACCACACCATCCATATGTGAAACTATCGGTTACAGCATATGGGGAAGTTCTGAATGCTGTGGATAAGTTCACTTACTTTGGTAGTGTATTTTCCAGGGATGTATGCATTGATAATGAAGTTGACTCACGCGTTGCCAGAGCTAGCTCAGTGTTTGGGGGGCTCCGAAGAAAAGTAAGGGAAAGAAGAGGTATTAGACTACCAAACTGAAGGCCTATAGAACTGTGGTGCTGATCTCAACTGGACAGTTTACCAGCACTGTGCCAGGAAGCGAAATCGCTTCCATTTGAATTGTCTTGGGGAGATTCGGAAGATCACCTGGCACGATAAGGTACGATACACTGAGGTCCTTACTTGAACTAAACTGCCAAGCATTAAAACTCTGCTTCAGAGAGCGCAACTCCGATGGGCTGGCCGTGTTGGTCGAATGTAAAATGTATGCTTGCCAAAAAGACTGTTTTATGGAGAACTCACACAGGGCAAGTGTTCATATGGTGGTCAGAAGAAGTGATACAAGGACACTCTCAAGACCTCTCTTAAGAACTTTGGAATTGATTGTGTGACATGGGAGATGTTGGCACAGGACCACTCAGCATGGCATGCCCACATCAGAGAAAGTACTGTTCTCTATGAGCAAAGCAGAGTTGAAATGGTGCAAAGGAAATGCAAGATGCACAAATTTAGAGCATCCAACTCAAATGTTCATGTGACTATTTGTGCCTGACCTGTGGCAGAGCATTCCAAACTCATATTGGTCTGTTCAGTCACAGTTGGGCACATTGAAACTTGACTCTAGCATAGTGATGTCATTTTGGTCCTCTTCGAGACCAAAGGACAACCACCACCAACTATATATATATATATATATATATATATATGTACATATATATATATACTAACATATATATATATATCTGTATCTATATCTATCTACACGCATGCACACACAAACATGCATTTGTGTGTATAAAATTCTCTTTAAATAATGACTCTTCACGTATCTAAAGCAGATTTATTACAACTAAAAGCCAGAAACGCTCCTCCATGCATACTTAAAAAATATGAAATTATTTCTCCAGCACTAAATTATAAATAAGGCTTAGAGATAAATATTAATGCTTTACGAATCTTTCCTTTTTTAATAAAAAATATCTTAATCTGCTTCAGGCACACAACTTTATTATACAAGTAGCAAAAAAATATATGTATCCAGCAGATGTTACTATCTGGAAAGTTTTGGAGGATTAGGGTAGAAAACAAAAATGAAAGGAAGAGACACTCCTTTTTATGTCTCCCTCTCCCCACCCAAGGTAGCATAGTAGGTCAAATTCTTTCCAGATCATACCTTTCTCTTACCACTAGGCTATCTAGGAGCAATAACCATCTTTTGGTTCACTCCTCTATTCCAACCCTCAACGAGAAGACTGCCCTGTCTAAACCACTTACATCTGGCTCATCCATGACTCCATAGCCTAGGCTTCATTAGTCCCCAGTCATGTGGTTTGTCTATCTTTGCCATTTAGGACTTGTAAAAGTATAAATAAAAGAAAAACAAACGATTCTTTCTCAACTGATTTGTCCCACAGTGGGGGATGAGAGGAGTGGTGTGGCAATTTAGAGAGAAGGAAAGAATGCCTTTCCTTGCTTCTCTCCCCTTTCCAGTTAGACATCAGGTTAATTTATATTACAAGCCTTTTAATGGCTTCCTCCAATGCAGTCTCTATGTACACCAGTGGTATCAAACTCAAATAGAAATGGAGGCCATTAAAGTATACATAAGGACCCCTGCAGGCTGAGTATTGACTTAGTTTTAAAATATGATACTATCTATCTGGCATTTTATTTTAAAAAATATTTCCCAGTTCCATTTTAATCTGATTTGAGAGTGTCATGGGCCACATGTGCTGTTGACATATCTGATGTACACAATTAGCAGACACAAATTTCTTTTTTTTTTTTCAGACACGAATTTCAAATATATCATAACTTATCATAGTTTTATACGAAACAAGTCAGGAATTAGAAAAAGCTTAAAGAAATAGAGGAAAAATCATTTAGAAAGTGTCTACACTTGACAGGCATAAGGAAAGGCAGGAAGGGGGTTAAACCTTCGAGGTCCTTTTCATGATCTCAAAGGAATGACAAATCAGTCATCAAGCATTTATTTATTTTAGGGAAGGGGAGGTTACCGAGGAAAACAAATTTCTGCATTGGCCATGTTAATATATATATATATATATAGATATAGATATAGATATAGATATAGATATAGATATGTATAGATAGCTAGATAGATGGATAGATAGGTAGATAGATATATATATATAGATAGATAGATAGATAGATAGATAGATAGATAGATAGATAGATAGATAGATAATCTTATTCTGTACTGAGTCCTTTAGCTATCAGGGAGGTAGTTAGCATGTTTCATCATTAGTCCCCTGGAATCATAGCTGGTCATACGCTGGTCAGTAAGCCTGAGTTTTTCAAAGTTGTTTGTCCTCACAATTTTACCACAACTGTATAAATTACTTCCCTAGTTCTCTTAACTTCACTCTGCTACAATTCATAAAAGTCTTCCCAGGTTTCTCTGAAACCATCCCCTTCATTTCTTACAGCACAATGGTGTACCATCACATTTCATACCATAATTTGTCCAGTAATTGCCTAGTTTATAAGCACTCCCTCAGATTCCCATTCTTCACTACCTCTTCCAAAACAGCTATAGATATTTTTGTACTTCCTAAATTAGAGGGTTTTTTGTTTGTTTGCTTGCTTAGGACCAATACCTCACAAGCTATCCTCCCTCTTATTTCCCATTCTTCCTTCTCCCCTTTCTCTCCTATTTCCCTTCTGAGTGAAATCAATCAATCTCTCTCTCTCTCTCTCTCTCTCTCTCTCTCTCTCTCTCTCTCTCTCTCTCTCTCTCTCTCCCTCCCTCCCTCCCTCCCTTTCTTTCTCTCTTTCCTGCTTTGGACCAGGTCAGCTGAGAGTGAGGTTCAAATGTCAGCTTCTCCTCTTCACCTCTCCTCTTTGTATAGAGGTCTCTTTGAGCACCCTAATTATGTGAGATAGTTTTCCCTAACTTTCCTTTCACTATCGCTTCACCCCCCTGCAACTGTTCACAATGTGTGCCTCTTCCCCTTTCTATTCTTCCCTTAAGATTACCAATACATACCAGAACCACTCCCAGGCCTCACCTAATTGGATTCCCTGTATGACCCCTGATCATGATGAAGTCCAAAGAGGACACAATGTATTATCTCCCCATATCTAAATGACTAGCTGGGGGAGGGGAGGTGGAGTCCAATCCAGCTGCTTTATCCATCTTTGCTTGTGCCGGTTATACTTCTTCTATATACACATACAAGGCTATCATGCTGTAGTCCAAATGTTATGGCTCCACTGCCTTGAAGGAAAAAAATTCATCACAAAAACGGTCACAAATCTTTTCTGTGTTCATTGTCTTTCTTCCAGTCTGAAAGAATAAAAAAGTATTTAAGTGCTTACTGTGGTGCCAGGCACTGTACTAGGCACTGGGAAACAAAAACAAGCAAACGAGACAGGCCTAGTGCTCAAGGTGCTCACATTGTAATAGAAGTCAACACACACACATACACACAACAGAGTGTTGGCCTTAGAGGAATGATTTGGATAAGTGAATCAGAAGGAATGGTGAGTGTAGCTCATGAAACCTTTTTCATATGTAAGCTCCACTCTTAAAAGAACTGGGGTGCCTTTCCTGGGGCCATTAATCCTGTACTTCAAGAATGTCTAAAGATTCTATCTCATGGTAACTGCACTGTAATGTCACTTGCTAAATAGCAAACACATAAATTGTTTTTTAAAAAAAGTGATTCAAGATGTTCCAACTCAGATTTCTTTTTCAGATATAATTAATATAAAGTTTGAGAATGTATTATAAATGCTAATGTTTAAAATCAAGGACATTTGAAACATTTAGTGACAGTAAACAAAAATTACTTTCCTAATCTGGAAAAAATAGAAGAACTCTAAGCCTTGCTTACTTTTAATATGATTTGGAAAAAAAATATTAAGCTTTATGTTTATGGCACACCTTTTACTAATATAACAACAGCTTCAATAACCTTTCTCATATAGTATAGATACTGTTGGGTCTTTAAGAGGCTTATAAATCTTGAACACTGACAATTTAACAGTCATTACCAGAGGAATCTGGGAAAAGATGGAGAGTTTTAGCTATCATCTGTAAAGAAAATGAGCTTTAACTGTCATCTGTAAAGAAAATGAGTTTTAATTGCATCTATGAAGAGACACTTTAATTGTTATTCCATGTAGAGTCTGTAGAGACACTTGAGCTTAAATGTTCAGGACAGCTGCTCATGGATCAAGAGGGACTACGAGAGAACAGAATGAAAGGACTCATTCCCTGAGAGAACCGAGTTTAACCTTTACATTGAATACATAAGAAGAGAACCCTTGAGAGACTTTTGGCTGCTAACCTGAATGCAGAATGATGGGATTATGTTCTAGAAGTGAGAAGTCAAAGAGAGCAGTGATGGTTAGAGATGACCCTGGCTGTTATCTCTCAACGCCAAAACTGTCTTATTACTTCCTAATCTGATAATGTATCAACAGTAGAGTTTATATTTATTTAAGAAGAGATGGAGAAAAGGGAAAGGAGGAGCGAAGGAAGAAGGAAAGGAAAGATGTAGAGACACAGGAAAAAAAAGGAGGAAGGATGGGAAGGAGAGAGGGAATGAGAGAGATTGGAGAATAACTGCTCATAGGAAAAGAGGTTTCCTTAATTTATTAAATAAGCAGTATTTAATAAGCTAGGGTGTAGACTCGGAGCTTGATTAAAGATTATAATTTTAGTAGTAAAATATGCCAAATGATTATCTTCTAACTCAGGATGATAAAATGAATGTGGTAACAAGTAGCAGGCTGAGGGGTGATCATCTTTAGACTATATATGTCTGACCAATTCTGAAACCTTTCTATTCGTGGAGCTCTGGTAATGTTCACAGAAATTCCATAACCTTCAGCAAGACCACATTCCAAAGGGTAGAACTAGATATAAAAATAGGAGGCTGCCTTTATAGTGTGGTTTGAGGGGTGTTTAAAAGCCCTCATGCACAAAAGTCTATCTTTCTACTCCTTCCACTTGTTGAGATGCCTGACATTTCATCATCTGAAGTTATAAGAGCATTGCATTTATAGCTATAAGGCACCTTAGAGATAACTCGACTATTTTTTAAGTATGTGGCATTTTTAATATGTGGCACCTGAGACCCAGAGAAAAGTAAGTAACTTGCCTAAGGGTCTTTTAGAGATTTTTTTAGTTTTCAAAAGTTTTCTGTTATTAATAATTTACATGGCTCCCTATGGTTAAAAAGCATTTTTGCATACACTATCTCATTTAATTTTTATGAGAAATAGGGCAAGTATTATTATTCCTGTTTTATAGATGAAAAAAGTGAGATTCTTGGAAATTAAGTGACTTGCCCAAAGTCTCAGAGACAGTAAGTTATTAAAGAAAAGACTAGAAAATATTGGAGTATTTTCCTTATTAGGAAATCGTGATGTGATTTAGCAACAAGAATGGGAACCAAGCAACCAAGCAACAAACAAGGAACCAAAAGGAGCAACAGAGAGACACTAAAGGCAAACTAATCCTATTTAATACTTTTGTCTACTTGCTGGCTCTGTTTAAGGGATAACCCCATATTAGAGGTTATTAAGGGACCCCACATTAGTTCCACCTAAGAAGTTAGGGTGTTTTTAAGACCTTTTAAATAAAACGGTTTAGAGATCAAAATAAATTCTTCAGTATATCTTAAAAGCTTTCCATTCTGGGTTATGATCTTCCATGGCCTTGGCTTAACTGATGCAAAATAATTTTCATCTCATTTGTTTTTAGAATCACAAGATAAAATAGTATCATTTCTCTTTTTTCTAAACTTTCTCAGCTACACTGAAGTTGTATTATTAGCTTAAGGAAGCAATATTATGAGTATTTGCTAACAGAGCCAGAAATAAAATCAGTTTTCCTAACTCCCAAATATAGAATTTTATAATAAAAGGATAATTTTCTATTAGACTACTGTCCATTCCATAAATACATTTGGTCATATCACAATCTACCTTCTACCCCTCCCACCGCCATCTCCAATTTTCCTGATCTATATCTTTCCACTGGACCCAGATGGCTCCAGTGAGGCTGGTGACTTTGCACAGCCCTCCCTCACTTAAATCTAATTTACTTGTATGTTATGGCATCACCTCCCTGATGTCATGGCCCTCTTTGAGAGAACAAAGGACAAAGAACCTCTTTGAGTAGTAGTAGGAGCTGCCCCACTGCGGACCCAACTGAAACTGGCAGTTGAACAACATAGTTCCTTCCCTCTCTCTCTCTCCTTTCCTTCCTTCCTTCCTTCCTTCCTTCCTTCCTTCCTTCCTTCCTTCCTTCCTTCCTTCTTTCCTTCCTTTCTTCCTTCCTTCCTTCCTTCCTTCCTTCCTTCCTTCCTTCCTTCCTTCCTTCCTTCCTTCCTTCCTTCCTTCCTTCCTTGACTTCTCTCTGTCTACACCTTATCTGTGGGTGCTCTGCCTAAAGGAATGTAAATTTTGTTTGTTGAAATCTCAAAAAATATCTTGGGGTTTACAGGCTATGTCTTTTTCTTAAGGACCAAGCTTTAAGCCCAAATCACTCTAGCTCTCATTGATTGGCCAACAATAGGTCTCAGGCCAAGCCCCACTTGGTCATTGTTTGGGCTCTGAGATGGTTTTCCCCTTCAGATTGATTTTTTTTGACTAGGTAAAAGAGGTCATTCTCTGCCTCATTTCTTACCTAGTCCTAATCACTGAATGGGCATTGCCTCAGTCAAACTGAAGCCTGTTAAAGACTTTAAAAAAGCCAAGGTCACCCACTGCACCCAAGGCCATCTCCAGTCATGTTGATCTATATTTTGCCATTGGACCCAGATGGCTCTGAAGAAGAAAGTGAGATTGGTGACTCTGCACAGCCCTCCCTCCCTTAAATCCAACTCACTTGAATGTAATGGCATCGCCTCCCTGATGTACCAGTTCTCTTTGAGAATGGTGGACAAACATCAACAACAACAACAACCACTTTCTACCCCATCATAATACCTGTTAGATTTCATGAACAGTAAGAACAGTGTCTTTGGAAATTTGAAACACCCTGCCTCTGGTAGTTTAAACACACACACACACACACACACACACCACAGTTCACGGTCCAGTTAAAATCTATCTTTTTAAAAACAGCAACAAATAAGATATGATATTGCTTGACTAAAAATTTACATTCCCTATCAATCAAAGTTCTCTTGTTAATGAAAATGCCAATTAGCAGTGACATAAAGAAATCCAAGAAGAGGGGAAAAGTACAAAAGGAGCATAATAATTCTTTACTGAAGAATAAAGTTTACTCTCACAATGGATCATTATTTTTAAATGGTTTTCCTCTGCATATTACTCATTCACATAAGCTCAATCATATTTACTTCTTTTTCTAACAAGGGTAATAGGTTTATGCTAAGCCATTGTCACTGTCACTTGATTGCCCATCTAACCATGTTACCTATCTGTAAAAATGGTTTGCTTTGGCTAGGGGTGCTGTGTGGCTATACAGCAATTTTCTTCTCTTTTATGAAGCCAATTTGGCCCATAGCCATTGTTTTAACTAAATGAGTTAATCAACTCAGACATCACATTATCATCATCTTCATCATAGTCATCTCAGTCTTCTCTTGCTTGAAAAAGTATATATGCACACACACATGTATATAAAGTGCTGGGACTAGTTACTATCCTATATTGTTCTTTTATGTTTAATGTTATGTGGACCATTGCAGTGGTAGACAAAATACCTTGCTTTTCTGTAACTGAAAATAATAGGATGTAAACTCATATTCTGTAGGCTCGCTGAAAGCATCCTTGGTGAACTTTAGTGGCAGGCAGGATAACAGCGATAATAGGTACCTCATCTTCTTTCCCCACATGATTTTGGTTAAGAGTGCTTTTGCATAGGTGTTAGTTATTTTAAATGTGTTCTTTCCACTCAGCTTTGATTTTGGGATACCAATAAATTTCTTAATGTATTTAGCTACAGCCTTCTTATTGATAGCTTTAGGCTTAATGTGTCTTGCTTGGAGGAAACCAAAGTATTTGCAGGGATTACCTGCATCCACTGGCTCAATGTCATCTTCAGATTCAAGTTTGAAGCTTTAAATCATTATCTTTCCTTGGTATCCATGAAAAATTTATGTTATTCAGAAACAAGTTTCTCTGATAAAAGCCTCACTTCTCAAACACAGAGAGAACTGACTCAAATATACAAAATTAAGAGCTATTCACCAATTGATCAATGATCTAAAGATATGATCAGTTTTCAGATGAAGTAATCAAAGCTACTTATAGCCATATGAAAAAATACTGTAACTATTGATTAGAGAAATGCAAATTAAAACAATTCTGAGATACTACCCCATACCTGTTAAATTGGCTAATAGGAAAGAAAAAGTAAATGACAAATGTTGGGGGGGGGGTTGTGAGAAAAATTAGACATTAATGCCTTGTTGGTGGAGTTGTGAACTGATTCAGCCATTCTGTAGAGCAATTTGGAACTATGCCTAAAGGGCTGTAAAACCATACCTAGCAATACCACTTCTGGGTCTGTATCCCCAAAAAGATAAAAAAACAAAAAGGAAAAGGACATATACGTACAAAATATTTTCAGCAGCTCTTTTCTGGGGACAAAGAATTAGAACTTGATGGTTTACCCATCAACTGGGGAATCTGCACAAGTTGTGGTATGTGATTTTGATGGTATACTACTGTACTATAAGAAATTATTAGAAGAGTGCTCTGAGAAAAACATTTTTGGTGGAGTTGTGAACTGATCCAGCCATTTTGGAGAGCAATTTCGACCTATGCCCAAAGGGCCATAAAAATGTGCATACCTTTGACCCAGCAATACCACTTCTACGGCTGTATCCCAAAGAGATCAAGTGGGAAATGGACCAGTATGTACGAAAATATTTATAGCAGCTGTTTTTGTGGTGGCAAAGAATTAGAAATCAAAAGGATGCCTATCAATTGGGGAATGGCTAAACAAACTGTGGTATATGAATGTAATGGAATACTACTGTGCTATAAGAAATGAGGAACAGAAGGACTTCATTATAACCTGGAAAGACTTATATGAACTGATACTGAGTGAGGGGAGCAGAACCAGGAGAACCTTATATACGATTACAGACACATGGTATCTGTGATGATTAACTTGGATAGACTTGGCACCTCTCTTCAATGCAAGGTTCAAAGACAGCTCCAAGAGACTCATGATGGAAAAAGCTCTGCACATCCAGAGAAAGAATTACAGAGTCTGAATGCAGATTGAGGCAAACTATTTGCTCTTTTTTTCCTTCTTTTTTGGTTTCGTTTCTTCTTTCTCATGATTCATTCCATTGGTTATGATTCTTCTTTACTAATTGACTATTATGTAAATAAGTTTAATGCAAAGGTATATATAGAACCTATGTTGGATTACATGCCATCTTGGTGGGGAAGGAGGGAGGAAAGGGAGGGAGAGAAAATTTGGAAAGCAAAAACTTGTGGAACTGAGTGTTGTAAACTAAAACTAAACTAAACTAAACTAAAATAAAATCTTAAGGCACTTCATAAAAAAAGAAAAACCTGGAAAGACTTGTATGGGCTGATGCAAAGTGAAATGTCATATGTGTACAACATAACAGCAATATAGTAAGATGATCACCTGTGAACGACTTAGCTATTCTTAGCAATACAATTAATCCAAGACAAATTCTGAAGGATTTATGATGAAAAATGCTTTCCGTCCCCAGAGAAAGAACTGATGGTGTCTGAATACATATTAAAGCATACTTTTTAAAAATTTCATTATCTTTCTTGAGTTTTTTTGCTTATGTTTTCTTTCACAACATGACTAATAATAGATATGTTTTGCATGACTACACATGTATAACCCATATAGAATTGCTTGCCTTCTCAACAGTCGGGGTGGGGGGAAGGGAGAGAGAGAATTTGAAACTCAAAGTTTTAAAAACGAATGTTAAAAATTGTTTTTACATGTAACTAGGGAAAAAGAAAACACTAAATAAAAAAGGATTTGTGATAGAAAAAAAGAATTTAAGCCTTTTAGGTCCAAATGACACTATGACATCATTGGAGAAAAATTCCATGATGAAGGAGCTATTTTTAATGTGTTTTTCAGTTTTCATGTATTTTTCATATAGTTTCATGTTGCATAAGTACATCAAGTAATTAATAAGATACTCTGGTTTGATTCCCTTTTTAATTTGGAAGCCATACTTGGTCCTTTTTAGGACAGATGATAAGAAGAGGCTGCTGATTGAGAAAAAGCATGGTGTAAATAACAGAATGTTGGACCTACAGTCAGAAAAATATAGGTTCAAATTTTCCTCAGACACTTAGTAGCTCTATGATTCTAAGTCATCTCGCCTATCTGGGCCTCAGTTTTCTCATCTGTAAAATGAGTGGACAGGATTGAGTTATCTCTATCATCCCTTTCAGCTCTAAATCTATGATTATGATCATGAATTTAAGGTTAGGCAGAAGCATAATCAGCTTAATCTGTCTCCTTGAAAAATGCTATATTTTGTAACAATTATTCCTGTCATTATTATCCTAGTCTCACATCTTAAACAAACAACTTTCTGCGTAGATATAAACCACTCTAGCATTCTCAGTATACTTGGATCTATTTTGCATATTTGCAGTATATAAACAAGGGGTATGTGCAGAACTGAGTCTAAGGTTTTGTGATAATCAACCAAGGCAGCATTAATGTTATTGTGCTTTTGAGGAGGCTTGTTCAATAATTACCAAACAGAGAGCAAGTTACCTTTCATAACCCTGGGATTTGTTGGCACATCCTTTTTGCCCTTCACCCAATGTCATTTTCTAATAAGTGTTCATAGATTTTGTTAGTGATATAGCTGTGAATGTTTTATATAAAGTACACAAAGGTATATATTCAGAGAAGTCACCAGTGTTCTCATCTTGTAATACTACATATGTGATTCCTTCTATTATGAAAGGTGGGATCAGCCTTGAATTTAAGAGGATAAAAAAAATTTAAGAGGTAAAGTACTTTGCCATTAATTTGTGTGTTGTTGTGTAAGAGTATCAGTCAATAATTATGGACCTTATCTGGCCCCACAAACCTCTTCAGTTTGCAGAGAAGCAATAATTTCAGTCATTTCGCTCAGCTTAATAGTTCTGTTGTTTATTATGGTAACTGCGCAAGCTTTCTGTTTCTTGTTTGGTCTGATCTCCTTTTTCATCATGTTGGACTTCTTGAAAATGTGTAAGTAGCCTGAAATTTCCCACATCTTCCTTCTATGGGCTTGCTCGTCTCTAATTTCTTTACTTCTCAAGTCTCTGTAGTAAAGATTTTAATGTTGAATTGTTTATTTTCTCATTGGTGCTTTTTTAAGTCCTTGTATCACCTTAACCTCCTGACTTTTGCTTTCAGTTGCTGAGTAAGTAAATCTTCTCAATGCCTTCCTTCATTTACGAAGGGCAGAAACTAGACTCTCAACTCACTCTCCTTCTCATCTGCTGTCCTGCTTGGTTTTAACCCCAAGAAACAATATAGCCCTCCCAGGAGAAGCTCATCCCTTTTAATTTCATCACTGTGTTGCTAATTCAAGCCTTGACTGACACTACCTCCCTCAGCCTCCTCTCCCCTCTGACTGGAGGGCTGGAAGGCAGAGTACAAATTTCCTCTCAATGCCTTCCTTTACAGAGGGCAGAAACTAGACTCAGCTCATTCCACATTGCATCTGCTGCTCCACCTGGTTTCAACAGCATGGAACAAAATGTCTTTGTGCCATGTACTCCATGGTGTCTCCCCACCCAACTCTGCTTTCCTGCCACCTTTTGTGTGCTGTCCTCCTTTAGATTGTGAGCTCCTCAAAGTCAGAGACTGTCTTTCATTTTATTAATTGTACCCCCTCCCTGTGCACACCACAGTCCCTGGCACCTAGTAGGTACTTAATAAATATTTATTGGATTGGATTGCCATGGTGCTATTTGTGGCCTGTCCTTAGGCATGTGTGTTGGTAAGGAAAATGGCCTTTGTTTTCTTTGAGTAATTCAGTGTATTTCATTAAGCCTTACTAGGTGCTAAGCCCCAGGCCCAAACCCCTATTAGGTGTGGAACCTATGTGGATGTGGATTGGTGACTGGGGTGGGGCCCAAGGTGGGGCTGGCTAAGGGGAGGTGTTAACTCCAAAGCCATGCTCTATTAGGTGTTAACCTAATCTATATGGATGTGAACCTCCCAGGGTCCTAAGGGGAGGGGCCAACTCAAGAACCAATCACCAGGGCCTAAGCTCTGGTCATTCAGACTATCCTTAATGATGTCAAAAACGCCATAAGAGGAGAGAAGACAGCTGGGAGATTGAGATTTGTTGGAGCCAGAGACAGTTACAGCCTAAGCCAAAGCCAAAAGGAGCTGAAGATGAAGACACAGGAGTTGCTGGGGGCAGGGCTGACCCGCGTGTGGACCAAGGCGCGCTGAGCAAGGTCTTGAGGCCAGTGGGTAATCTCCTTACCAGAGCGGGGGAAGTATGAATATGATTTGCTTTAATGCCATCATGTTTTTCTGTGGCTTCCTGGTTACTTTCGTGAGGCAGACTTATTGGGCCTGGAAGCTTTTGACCAGGATATCAAAATGCGGACGCTGGTTCGTGGGTCTGCTACTTTGGAGCTTGAATAAATGCTTTGATTCTTCTGCCTCCTACTTAGAGAATTCCTTATATCCTGCGGTTCTGAACCGTTCAGACATATATATGATTCTCTTTGAAATCATAAATTCTGCCTTCATATTACATCATGTACATTGATAACTCTACCTTTCCTCTTACAGCTCTTGCCATGGCCAGAGCTGCTGCATATACTATAACGTGTAGGTCCTGAAATATTTTTACATGTTCTATTAAATACTGTGGGAGAACATATTCATTCTTGTTGGGGTAGACAGTCTGTTAGATGAATTTGTGCCACCAAACGCAAAGTGAGTTTTTCAGATTTCCACTCTGTGTACCCATATCTTTTTCAAAATCATTTGAGATATTGGTACTATTTCTGATATACAGTTCATCATTAGGCACTTCTGGAATTTGTAATAAATAATGATTTTCAATGACTTTAGGGTCTTCAATCTTTTCTTCTTTAGATTTTAGAAGTTTTAAAATTTTATCTCTTATTTTGTCTAATCTAGGATTAAGGATGAAGTATTTTTATATGATTTCCTGATGGTACCACTGACTAAAAGGATTTTTGAGTCCTCAACAGATAAAATCAGTTTCCAGTTTTGTTAAGATATAGTACTGACAAATAATGAGAGTCTTTACATCTTCAGTTCTTTTCATGCACTTTTGTAGTTAGCCCACTTTCTTGGTCAGTGCAATCTGCACTGAAGCATTCCTAGTGGATAGGATACTGGCATTTTTGTTTTGTTCCAACCTATCTTTCCTTCTTGTGGTACCAGGACACAAATGAACACAACTGCTCCATGCCCTCTATGTCAGGCGGATGGGAATGAGATGAAATAAATAAAGCTCTTTGCAAACCTCTAAGTGTGCTAATAAATGCAAGTTATCAATAATAATAATAACCATTATTATTGCTACAGCAGGTTATAATCTCATGTCATCCCTGTTTATTTCTTAATTTCATCACACTAGCCTGGATGTAATTCCAGAATCAGCAGAGTCCAAATGGCCAGCATTTCTGGCTTCTTGCCAGGCCTTCACAAGAACTGTAGCAATTTCAAGTCACACAAGATTTCTGCTGTACATCATCCTAGCCTACATTCTCTTAGTTTATCATTTCTTCTTTCAACACACTGATGACAGGTTGGGCTAAGGACTTTGTTATAATTAGTCCCAATTTCCGATTTCATTGGAATGGCTGAACTCCCAGGATAGAAACTCCATGTACCAATGAAGATCTGTAATTTGTAGTTTTACAGAGTTGCATGGGGCACAAAGAGATTAAGTGATTTAGTCACAGTCATATATAGTCAGTATGTGTTAGAGGGAGAATTTGAGCCCAGGTCTTCCTGACCTCAAGGATGGTTTCTACCCCACTGTATTTCACTGGTTCTCAATTTAAATTAGATGAGAGGCAAAAAAAATAATTTGTAAATATTCTTCCTCTCCACTCCCTATTTAAAGTTGGTGTAAAATCAGTTATTTTAGTTAATTAGTATTTATGTAAATGTCAGGTTTAGAAGTGGTCCAAACTGTGGGTTTTAAGTTTTAACTGTGGGATTTACTTAGTTTAATGTCTCTTTGTTAAGCTGACTATAATAATCTGGAGAGTTCATGCTTGGATACCTGAAAAACCAATTCCAGAAGAGTAAAATTCTAAACAATCATTTCTTTTTTTCGTGTTTCTCTTTAGTGTCTTAGTATATGACATATGTCTTTATAGTCAATCAAAATCTAATTTCCCCATAATTATGAATATAGTGCAGAGAACTTAGGAAACATCTAATATACTAGGGTTTAACATAATGACTGACAACTACTTTAGGAAATCCACAATGTATTCTTAGTTCCTTGTTCCCACAGTATGCAAATTGAATAGAGCTAAGTAAAAGGGTCCTTTGACTCATTTGAAAACAACAATTTACTCTACCTTTAACACAAAGAATCCATGTTATGGAGCACGGAAAAATTATTTCAGTATGCCTCAAATTTAAAATATTGCAAAAAGAAAAACTGCCTACTGCGTCCAGCAATGAAATATTCATGAGAAAAAAAATCTTCAAAGAGATTCATTTCAGAATGCTGTGCTCTAATGTATGAATGCACAGCACTCTAAGGAAATAATGTTCTGAGGCATAGTCTGACAAGGGTTTTTAAGATGAAGAATGACTTCAGAAATTCCAATGAAATTGTAAATACAAATCTAGCAGCATTCTTTTTGCTAATTAGTAAGGACGATAAGAAATGCCAAGCATATAAACTAAATAAAACCAATAAAATGCACTCCATAGTATGCAAAGCATTGTGGAAAAAATTGTATCTTATTAAGAAGAAAATAAAAGTATTAAAGACTATTATCTTAATGCTCAATTGAAACAGCATGGGCAATATTGCTTTAAAAATGAGTTTAGCATAAAACCTTCAGTTCCTTGGGTTTTCGGATAAATTACTTTAGTTAAGAAAAAACTGTTTTTCCTTTGGATTTTGGGGGAATCAGTTAAGGTCTAGTGTCCCTTTCCTGCCACAAAGAAGGTTAAAAAATAAGAGGATGTGCTCAAAAATCCTTTTTCTCTCAAAGCATTCAGAAACAAATAACTAAAAATCTAGTTTCTATGCCTGTGATGGAAAATAGCATTCAGGAAGACTTTGATAGTTCTGTGTAAGCTTCTCAATTTCATGATGAAAGAGACCTTAAATATCTTTTTTTGTATTGCTTCAAATGTTCAAATACATTTCTATTTTAAAGCATTTAAAATAGTTAAAATTATTATGGCAAGGAAGACTCAATTAATTTAACAGCTGGAACAGAACAAGCTGCATATCAGAAAAGTCAAACTGACATTCAACTCTGCCTGATGTTGCTGATGGGGACAACGCTACAGCATTTAAATGGGCATGGTATCTGATCGCACCATAGATTAGTTACTAAAAAAGACTTTGATTAACAATTTCAATTGAGTGGGAATCAAAGGAAATTATAAAAATGAATGAAGTTTACCATAACACCAAAATATTAAATAAGAAAGAGTACTTTTACATCTGGATTCAATTAAGCATTTTCTCTTGCTGGGCTGTTCCTGAACTTTTTGGCTTTTATTCTCAGGGAAAGTTCCACCAATTTACTGAGTGTAGTCATTTCCTATACTGCACTACTCCACAAGACCTAAGAGAGAATCCTCATGTGATAACTGCCTTATTACTGTATTCGCCCCTGTAACTAGCTATATAACCATAGCCATCATTTATCAGGTTGAAAATTATCACGTTAATCAAAGTTACTATTATTATTTTTGATATGAATGACTGTCTTATTATCTTTACACTAATGGAATTCTAGGAGTAGGAGGGATCTTGAATGCTATCTAATTGAACTCTGCCCCCATCTCCTTCGTGTAGTCTCATTCATCCTTTAAGCAAAATCATTACCACCATGCTAGAAAAAGTGAGATTTTATCCTACTTTTAAGTCAGTCTGAGGCATCTGTAGAACTTCTCCATAGTCGATTCTTCCATTTTTTAACACAACAAAAGCAGGTCTTTATATAATTTAAATTCCTCCATTCTCCAACTTAAGCTTATTTCCTACAGTTCTAAACTTAGAAAAGAAATTCAGAATAGTTGATCACCATTCTTTGTATCCTTTCTTCTGATTGGCTTTGCTATTATTTGGGGCAAGGAGGCTAGCGAAAAATTGGACGGGCAGACTGGCCTTGGAAATAATATAAATGCCCAGACAAAAGTGTAGAAGCAGTCTATCACTGAGAGTTCTTCCATGCCCAGGATAACCAGGTCCACTCCAAACAGAATCAATCCAGTCTTCCACTCCCCAATCTAAGACAGCCTTAGGGTTTGGGTTATATGCTATTCACATGGGTTTTTTAGAACGATTAAGCAAGCTTTTCATTTTGGACCTTGAGATAAAAAGGTAAACTTTTTCTTCAGGTAGAGGAAGCTAATTATTTAATTACAAATCAATAGTATAAACATACAGGAATATACATGCACACTAAAACAAAAGAATAATTCAAGGTACTCTTTAATTTAGCTTTGTTCTTAACTCATATTTCAGAAAGGTTAGAAGGGTGATTAACCAAAAATATGTTAGGACTTAGATCTTTAGGACTTACTGACTGATTCATTCATTCATTCATTCATTCATTCACTTATTCAATAAATATCTGAGGCAAAGATACAGAACATGGTCCCTGTGCTGCAGAAGTTTACAATTGTAGTGCTGTGGGGAAAGTGCTAGGTTTGAAGTCAAAAGACCTAGGATTGAGTCTTGGCTCTGTTACTTAGTTATTTGGGGGCCTTGGGGAAATAACATTTTGGGGCCTCAGTTTCATCATTTGTAAAATGACCTTTAAGGTTCCTTCCAGCATTAAATCTGTGATCCCATAATCTAATAAGCATTATGGATTTTTCCTTCAGCTAGATCTTGTTCCCTTCAATTCTATTCCTCTCCTCCATTTCTGTGATGCTGATTAATAAAGAGCAAAGCCTGCTTTCCATCCCCTGCTGCCTGTTTTCTCATCTCCATCCACATTAACTCTACCCCTTCAATGGCCCACTTTATACTCCTTTGGTTTCCACTATACCCCTTGGACTCATCCTACATAATTACAAACTTGCATTCATTTTAGGGCTCTTGCTCTCATGTTTCATCTTATGCTCTCTGTGAGATTAGGCGCCAACCCTGCAATATGCACCTTCTCCCATACCCTTTGACTCAAAAGGCCTAGAGATGCTGCCACTATCACATTCTTCTATGGCCATTAACTCAGAAATATCTCCTCCATTGCAGTTCACTCTATGCAAAATTTTCACCCAATACTGATCTTGATGGCTATTATCTACTGCCACTACATGACATTCTCCATTCTTTCTCAATAACATCAGTGCCTAGCTCATAGTCTCCCTTTCCACACCAACTCCTGTCCCACTCTAAGGGGACTTAAATACACATATTGATGCCCCCTGAACTACATTATGTTGATAATGCCTTACGCACTTTAGCCTCCCAGTTTTTTAATCTATTCAAATGACATGACTTACTCCTCAGCTTCACCTCAGATATTCACAGGATGGTCAACACCTTTGACCTTGTCAACACCCACAAGTGTTCCACTTTCACGATCAAGAACTTGGAATTTTATCCAATTACAATCACCTATCATTCTATTTTCTGCTATGCCTTATTCCCTCCCCCACCAAAAATATGTTCTTTGTCCTCATCTTGAACCATAATCTCTTAGTACTTTGCTAGGTTATCACTCCTGTTCTGGCTATTCTCTCCTCCCTTCCCAGTCTTGACCCCTTAGTGAACCAGTTTAACTCTACATTATTCTTTATTCTCAAATCACTTGTACTCTTGTCTCATTATCACTTATATTGTGTCAAGTTCCAACCCTGGATTAATCTCACTGTCTGCTTTCTCTGCTCCTACTGAGGTAATGCCGAAAGGAGATGAAGAAAGTCATGCAACTCACTGACTAAATCCATTACAAATTTAAGTTAGCTAATCTCAACTAAGCTCTTACTACAACAAAGGAATCCTTTTACTTCTCCCTAATTGATTCTTGATGATACTCTCTATAATGGCTGTTCCAAACCTCTTTTCTTCTTAAGGCTCTCATAGAACCTCCTCCTCCATGCTCTCAGCTTAGGTCCTTGGCTCATTCTTTGCTGAAAAAAAAAAACCCTAATAAAAACAAATCGAAGCTAACTCCTTAGAACTTCCTGTTCTCCTTTCTTTCTTTCCTTTTTTTCCAGCAAGGCTTTTAAATTAATTTTTATTTCATTAATTATAACAGCACCCACATATTTTTTTTAGTTTTTAAATTTATTTTAAACTTAAATACAAAATAAGAAAAGAAAAAAATTGCCATGCACATAATATAAGAGGGGATTCAATATAAAGAAATAAATTTCCATTTCAAGAAAAACTATATAATAAATACTACACATTGTTTTCAAAGCTGTCCAGCTTTTCTTTGTTTCCTTGAAGGTTTTCTTTGGCTCTCTGCTATGCACTTTATTTTTCCCCCTTCCTCCTCTCACCACCTTAAAGAATGCTACAACTAAGCATGGATACATATACATAAACATAGATATCTGGAAATATACAAATGTATACAGATATACACGTATACACATATATGTAAGACCGTACTATGCTTATTTCAACTTCTCATCTTTTTCTCTGAAGGTGGGGGGCATCTTCCTTCATAGGCCCAAGTCTTTCTATGTTTTTCTAAATCAGCCAGCACATCATTTCCTACACTGCAGCAATCTTCCAACACAATCAAATTCTGTCTGAGAGATTGTCTATGAAAGTTTTCCCCCAATTTTCTACATTCTTTCTATTTTTAGCTGCATAGGTTTTATTTATACAAGAAAATTTTAATTTAAAACAATCAAAATTATCCATTTCATACTTCGACAATGCTCTCACCTTATAAATACGGTTTAAAGTCTGATATTACCGAACTTGCTTCCTTTACTTCTTTTCTCCCTGGTTTCCTTGAAGTTCCTGACCTTTTGTTCTTCCAAATAAACTGTTATTTTTTCTAACTCAGAAAGATAATATTTTAGTAATTTAATTGAGATGGCATTGCATAAATAGAGTAGTTAGGTAAACTTGTCACTTTTTGTTATATTGGCTTCATCTACCATGAACAATAATATTATTTCAATTATTTAGATCTAACTTTATTTGCATAAAAAGTATTCTGTGTTCATATTTGTATCATCCCTGACTCCTCAATTCATACTCACCTCACATACTGTTAAATTTGGTTTTTGCTGTCTTCACAATATCTCTAGTATACGTCTCCTTCCCTGTCTACTCAGCTACTACCCTCATTCAGCTACTACCCTTGGCACTTACTACAGTTTTATCATGCTTCATCCTCACAACAACTCTGGGAGGTAGGTGTTCACCATTGAGGAAACTGAGGCAAACAGAGGTCCAGTGACTTGCCTAAGTTCATTTGGCTAGTAAGTATCTGGAACTGAATTTGAACTCAGGATCCTGACTCCAGGCCCAGTATTCTATCCATTGTACTACCTAGCTGCTGGAACTATTCCAACAGGTCTCCCTATGTCAATCTTCTCCTCACTCCAATCTATCCTCTACATGGCAGCCAAAGTGATTTTTCTGAGTCATAGGCCAATCAATCAATAAGCCATTTATTAACTGCTTCTTAATGTGTCATGAATTCAATGTTCTAGGCTCTGAGGATTTAAATATAAATCATGAAACAATTCCTACTGTCAAAGGGCTTACTCACATTGTAACAAAGGAGACAATAAGTACATATATAAACATCCACAGAACAAATCTAAAGAAAAGAAATACAAGGCAATACAAAATGGTAAAGGAGAGAAAGTACTCGTGATGGAAGGGCTCACGAAAGACTTCAAGTAGAATTTGGTGCTTGGGCTACATTTGCAAGGAAGACGGGGATTCTCTGGGGCAGAGGTGAGGAGGCAGTGGAGCCAATGTAAGAGAATGGAAAGTGCTATGTATGAAAAACAGAGAAGGGTACTTTAGCTGGACCACAGAGAGTGGGAAGAGAGTAATGTATAATGAGGGTGTAAAGACAGATGGGGACCAGGTTTTGAAAGGCTCTTCTCAATAAGCACCAGAGGCTTTCTATTGCCTCTACAATCAAATAGAAACTCATTTGCTTGACATTTTAAAGGTCTTCATAAACTAGCCCCTTCCTGCCTTTCTTTTTAAAATTTCTTTTAAAAATTTTATTATTTTATTCTGAACTTAAACACCAAAAAAAGGAAAATTTACATCTTGAAGAACACAAAAAGATTATATATGAAACCTTGAATCTCCATTTCCTATGCATACTTCTCCAAAAAAGTATATAACAAACTCAGCACGTCATTTAAAAAAAAAACTTCTCTACTTATCTGTGATTCCTTTTGAACACATTCCTACTTTTCTCACCTACTTATCAATTACTCCCCTGGATTCACTTTCATATGTATCCATCCTGGACTACTTGCTATTCCTCACTCTCACCAGCCCACCTCCCAATCTCTGTGACCTTGGCTGTTCCCCCTCTCCCCCCATAGCCTTATCTCCACCTGTCAGAATCCCCCATTACATCAAGACCCATCACATGCATCACCTTCTACCTGACTCCTTGTCTAATCTCCCCTAGTTGCTAGGGTACTTCCTCTAAAAATTATTCTGTATTTTATCTTCCATCAGAATATAAGTTTCCTGAGGCCAGAGACTATCTCCCTCTAATCTTTGTATCTGTAGCACTTAGCACACTGCTACTGGGCCTAGTCACCATGTTTACATTTCCCCCTTGTGAATTCACAACGTCTAACAGTTTTGAACTGAAACGCAGCTCTGGAGTCACCTCCATCACAAACAGGCTACAAAGTAGATCACAGAGAGAAAGCTGGATGGGACCTTATACGTTGTCTAGCACTACGATCCTCCCAGTCTTGCAGGCTTGAAACACTGGTATTTTATTCAGCCTCTCAACTTGCACTTACTGCACAAAAGCCTTCTCCAACCCTTCTTAATTCTAGTGTTTTCCCTTTGTTAATTATTTGCTATTTATTCTGTATACAGCTTTCTTTGCATATATTTGTTTGCATGTTGTCTTCCCCATTAGGTTGTCAGCTCCTTGAGGGCAGGGGCTGTCTTTTGCCTCTTTTTGTATTCCCAAGCACTTAGCACAGTGTCTGGCACATAGTAGGTGCTTAATAAATGTTTATCGATTGATTGATATCCAGTCTATTTTAAAGTCATCATTTCTACCTTCACAATATCTATCATATAATTGTCACTCAAAAAGCTGCCACCATGGTGTCTTCATCATCTCACACCCAGACTGTTGCACTAGCCTTCTGGTTGATCTCTTGCTCAAGTCTCTCTCTACTCCAATCCATCCTCCAATAAACTGTCAAAATCATTTTCCTAAAGTGCAAGTCTCACCATGATGCCCATCCCCCCCCTCCAATAATTTCCAGTGGCCCCTATTACCACCGGGATCAAATATAAAACCTTCTGTTGGGCATTTAAAGCACAACCTGGGCCCTACCTAACTTTGCTATCTTCTTATACTTTGTCTCCTTTACAATCCAGCAACACTGACCTCCCTGTTATTCCTCAAACATGACCCTCGAGTTTCTGACTTGGTGCCTATTCACTGGCCTAGAATGTTCGCCCTCCTGACTTCCTTGACCTCTTTCAAGAATCAGCTCAAATCCCAACAGGAGGCCTTTCCCAACCTTCCTCTTCTCCTTCCTCCCATATTAATATAATCTTTCCTCTGAGAACAACTTCCATTTATACAGTATCTTTCTTGTACGTACATATTGTCTTCTCCATTATTAAGGGAACTCCTTGTGGGCAGGACTGTGTTCCTGCCTTTCTTTGTATCTCCAATGTTTAGCGCAGTAGTTAATAAATACACGTTGACTGATTATGCACTTGAGACCAACATTATGAGAAGCTAAAAAGATTTTTTGGTTCTTCTATAATGTTTATTACCATGGCATGCAATCAACTGATGTTAAGAAAAACAAACAAAAACAAACAAAACCTCCCAGCAGTAGTACTAAAGATGAGAATATTAATTCACTACAATTCAATATCGAATGGTAGAACACACAGTTTTGTACTCCTTAAGGCCTCTTTAATGTACTTATTGTAATCAATATTTAAGTACAGCTATCTGTATTTGTGTCCTATCTACTAACTAGTCTGTAGGCTCCTCAAAGACAATTTTGGACTATATTTTGTCTAAATTTTGTGTTCTTCCCCCAGCAACCCAAACAGTGAATTACACAGTGGGTACTTGGGAAATATCTTAGGAATAAATAAAATTGTTAAGAACAAAGCGGATGGTAAAAGTAAGAAGAGAGGGAGCATTAAAACAAAGACAAACTAAAACTTGATCCGACATGGAGTGGTGTCTCTTCTGTTCACACAGTCGTTCTGGTCACAAGACGCTTAACGTTCACAACCTTTCCCATTCATATTATAGGACACACAGGTTTGAAACAAACATCTGGATAAGAAATTCTAAGGACTTAATCATTTTCCATGTTAAAAATGCCTATTTACATCAATAAGTAGCAGTTCTTTCCTTCCCAAGATATATGTTTGCCACTGTCGTAGGCAAAATTTATGACTTAGGAAGTTGAAATAATCTGATTAAATTCTAAGAGGTCTGAGGAGACTTTCTCATACACTCATACGGATCTTACATTTGACAATTTTTTAGCACCTGATACATAAGGCCAAATAATTGGTACCTACTGCATAGGGCCAAAGAGTGTTCAGAAAACCCTTTGTAATTAAACAACTGATCCTCATATTTATAGCCAAATACCCCATTATCTGCACAGATGGACATCTTTTTCAAAGAGGCAATCTATAATTACAACATAATCATTGTTACCAGCAATGAAAAATCATGTTGATTATGAAGATTTCTCCTACCGGATCTAGGTTCTTAAAAAGAAGGATGTCTTTGCAAGCTTCCTGCAACCTATTTCTTTGATCATCTGTCTTCGGGTGTATGATCTAAAAAACAACAATGACATAAAAGACATAAAAGAGGATATTTTTCTGTTGACTTCTGAAAATAGAATTGTGTCATGAATATAGAAAATTTCAAACACTTAACAGACTATCAAGTTTGCATATCTAATTTAACTTTTCACTCTGTTCACTTTTAGAAACCACTGTCAGGCTCAAATTCCCTATCAGAAAACCAACAATGCTGAGAGTGTTGTGTGGGAACAGGGAATTATAAGCATTTTAAGGGATATATTCAGATAAAAAATCAAAATATTAAATAGAAGCTTTTGTTTCGGATGTAACATTAACGTTATGTCTATATTGCTAAATAGAACAACAGTCCAATTTACTTCTGGAAGCCTTCATTCTCCAAACTGTTGGCTATTTTCCTCCTTTACGTTGAGTCTGGTAAATTCATTAGATTTTAAATCTGCCTCCTTTAGCGATCTTGGTTAAGTAGAAAACCATGCAGGAGGAGATCTATTTTTGACAGCCATATTGTACTTCTAGAGAATGTGCTGTTGTTTGTCCTCCAATGAGCTCACATTCTCAAGAATTTGTTTTTGACAATTTCTTCAATTAAAAACTGAGATAATTATTTTTCTTAGGAAGTGAACAAACTCCCTGGAGAAAATGGCTAAGTGGGTGAACCCTAAAGATATAAATGGAGACCACTCCTTGAATAGGAGATGCCCAGGGCAGTAGCATTCTTACAATGAAATAGAAGATCTGGATACATCTTACTCCCCACTTAGCTAACAGAACCCAGACCAATGAACAAGGATTCTTCAAACTCTCCTGGTGGAGCTCAAGACTTGATCAACTACCTTAATTCCACAATAATACAATGAAAAGCAGGGAACCATCTACCTTTCAGATTTTTTTCCCTAGTTGACAGGTAGGTAAGGGAAGGCGGAGTTTCCACCATGAGTGCTGACTCATGTCAACTAGTAACCCATATGTAAATCACAAGGTTCCAATGATTTGGACTGAAAGATCCCAGTCTTCTCTCCATCTTGGTAAATTATGTAATTGCAGGACATGTTGGCAAATAATACCCAGGGCAATCACATTTATATAACAGTTTTTGAGCTATATAGAAACACTATCTTTTCTTACCCAACCATTAACTTACAGATTAAGAAAAATCTAAATGCTGTGAACAAAGGTGAAGATAGGGTTTCTTTGATTTCATTCAACATGCTATATATTCTAAATGATCAAAAACAGGCTATATAAAATTATATATTAATAAAGAATTCCTTAGTGATATAAATATAGACAAATTAATCAAATTTACAGCTCTGCAAAGATCCTGACTCCTGAAAGATGAAATAAGTCCTTATCTTATGGTTAACTGGTAAAATTGACCGATATCATAAGCAATGATGATATTGAATGACCTAGAACATTTTTAGGATATAGATGTAGCTTTTAAACACTGCATTTGAATACCAATGAGCGCAAGTTTAATGTGATTCTATTTTTGAAAAGATTTAAGTATTTGTGACCTTTTCCTCTCTTATTTGGAAAAATTAAACTGCCTTTCACCTAATATTTTTCTTCTCAGTCAAACTAGTTACTAAACATTCAGGACTACATATGTAAGCATATAATAAAAGGTAGTTCCAGTTACTTAGTGATTCATTGACTAAAACATAAAATATAGTTTGGGAAGTAATAACTAAACCATGTAAACTAAAATTTACTTCTTTCTATTCCAAATTCAGTATGTTACTATGAATCTAACAAAAGTGCCCCTCACTTAAATAATTCTTCTTCTTCCTCCTCCTCCTCTTTCTCCTCCTCCTTCTCCAACTCTTCACCAAAGCAGGTCAGTATCTCTCTGCAGAACACAGTCTTTGGAAGTTGTTTGGGGAAACTGAGGAACTTGCCCATGGTTACAAAGCCAGAATCTGTCAGAGGTGGACCTAGAACATAGGTCTTCCTGATTAAGGCTAGTTCTCTACCCACCATTCTACACCAACTCTCACTTAAATTCATTGAACAGAGTTTGAATTAAAGGAATGTCCTTTTTTTCTATAAAGAACATGAAATAAAAACTGATGGAACTTGAAGGTTATTTGTCATTATTTTGGCCTAAGATACTTCATGATCATTTCTGACCAGTGTTAAGTGCCTGGCTCCCAATACTTGTTTTGTTACATGACTAAACTCTAGCAGTCAGTTTATGTATAAGAAAAGGATTTATCACTTTACCACAGGCTCACCAAATACCCATTTCATGTAGTAATATCTCTTAAAGAGGCCATCGACCTTCAGTTAAATAAACAAAGTGGCTGATACAAGGTTAAAAGAAGCACAATTTATTTGCTGATCACCATCGGTTACTGAGTAGATTGTGTTGGTCTGACAATAGTTAATCTATTGCTAGAAAGCTACATATATCTCAACAGACAGAACCATTCTTAGGAAGGTCAGGAGATAAGATAAAACACTGTCAGTTCTCCCCGTTTTTGCACAATTAAAATGCACCAAGGGTACCCTTAAATGGGAAAAGAAGTCATAATATGTGAGGTTGAAAATTGAAATGATAAACCTTTAGAGAAAATAAATGCCATACTTTATACATGGTAGATTTATTCTGAGTACATTATTATTATTCATACATTATTGGAAACCTATTATATTTCTTTAAATGCAGTAATATCTTAATTATCTGGTATCACTGGAAAATGAAAAATTCTAATGAACTCATTTTCCAGATAACTAGAGGTTATTTGACTTTTATTCTAAGGTTATTCTATTCAAAAACCAGAAATCTTCATGAAAGGTATCAAATACTGCCCTGACTTCTAAAAATGAAAAAAAAATCAAACATTTCTTGATGACTCTGAAATATCAGTAATTGTACCATATGAAGAAGAAATAGGACTGATGATGGAATAGGTATTAACTCCAGGATATATCTTAGGAGGTGTTTTCTTTGAAAAATATTTTGATTTAATTTTATATTAGGGTTATTTTCCACATTTATGAGAAAATAGACATGAAGGATATACAACTACATAGACCTCCTGAGAAGTATGAGGTAGGGGCCTTTTTGAAAAATTAAATATTGAAGACCAAAGTAGCTTCTCTTAAATGGTTATCTTCTCCAAGAAAATTTCTTCTTCATTGATTCTAGAAGTGCTTTTGGCTTAACGACAGCTTTCAAAACATATCTAACTATATCACTGATGCAGCGGGCCATAGACACCTCCTTGTCAGCTTGTATCCACTCATTTGCACTACCTATTGATAGTTTATTAACATTTCACAAGTTCCTGCTGGGGCATTTTGTATGAGCTTACTTTGGAGCACACAAATATTTCATCATCACCACATGATGATAATGACACCCTTGCAAACAAAACATCAGGTCACTTATCTATACTTATCACTTATCTCCAACTTCCCTTTAATTAATGCTTTTACATTTAACATAATTACAAACACACATCAATCAACCTATAACATTTAATGTTAAAAAGTTAATATCTTATATTAATTTTCTCATGAATCTAATGTAATAACATACCAATTGCAGGCTTTCTGGCCTCTCAGCTATGTGTATTTTTTTATCACTGATTCAGGGGCTATTTCTTTACTTTCAGGGCAGTGGCTTTGATGGGTGGTTTTCATCGGTGGGGGTCAAGGTTTAACTTCCAAATTCAGTGCTGCTGAAGATTTGTGAAGGTGCCAGACGTCTGACCTCTGAATAAGTTAACTTTATTATAGTTAGAGGCTAATTTTTCTATTAAATGCCTTTCTGATTTCATCATTTAAATTAATGGGAAATTGTTGTGACCAACAGAAATTTGCTTGAAAGAAAACTTTGTAAGCAGCAGGGATTCTGTTAACAAGAAAACGATCACTGAAAATTGTTGCAGATGATCTCCTTTTTTGTATTTATCAGGAGGGCCCCATTCCTAATTTCCTCAGCTCTTCCATACTACATTTGTTATGAATTAGGTATGTTTAGCCTTTAAAAAACTTGACTATTAGAGGGATCACACTTTCAAATACAAATGTCATGTCAGAATGGATCAGAAATACTTTGGGTTTTAAAAAGTAAAGGGAAAAAACCTCGATGTCTCTGAAAGGAAGCTACTGTTTAGGTGAGTTTTCTGAAGATGTAATGAAATGAAGAAATACAATTTAATCTAAGTAATGTTATATTTAGAAAAAAATATTCAAATAAAGTATTTTATTCTTTCAAAATAGACACATTGCTTTTTCTTCATGCAATACTTTTCAACAGTACCAAAAAAAGTCATTACTTCAGATGCTACTAATTTGGAATTTGTAAGATTTATGAGTATTTGGGCTAAAATGTGCTTGTATTCTATCTATGAAAAAACAGTTTTCTAAACAAATGTACTTTATTTTGGCTAGATTATAAGAAGAATATTTGATTTACATAATAAGATGAAGCACTCTATCACCACCACTTGCATATAATTATGTTATAAAAATAAACCATCTATCAACTAAAACAGCTCCTATTAGGCTCTCTGAGAACAATACTGTTATCAGTCAATTGGAGTTCATGGAACATAGTCCATATGATGCAAAGAAATATTTTCTAAAAATTAGTTTTTTAGAGTTTCCACTAATTCAGAGTAGATTTCCCTCAATGATAGCAAACAGCTAGTCTGAATTAGCATGGTATTACAGTATGAGTCTATACATATGTGTCAGATGGCCCTTAAATGGAGCCTTTTTATTTTATACTAGATCCATAACCTAAAAGAATTAAGATGAGCCTAAATCTTTTAATTATACTTATCTAAAATCCAAATTAGATGCTAGGAGCAGGACAAGGCAAATTTGTTATATTCTCAAGGACATAAACTTAGCAGATTTGAGGCCCTGAATGATCAATAAATGGTCTTATACATTAAAGTTTCACTTTGTGGAATGTGATGAATAATTCTACCTTATCCTCAAAGCTTAATTAGTTAAGCATTTTAGAATATCTTCATATACATATGTGTACATATGTGAACGCATGTTTATATATATATACACACACACACATACATACATACATACACTCAGAGACACCAAGACAATCCCAGTTTTCTATATATCTTATCTATCTATCCATATATCCAATGCTGGGTAGGGTTTAAAAATGTAGAAATGGAAAACTGGGATTTTCTTGGTGCCTCTGAACAATTCAAGGCTATGGAAGTAAAAGATGTAATACCCCATAACCCAAGTGAAATGTCACAAGTCTAGGAGGGTCACCCCTGAAGTGCTTTCATATATCATTCCTCCTTCCATCAGCAATGTTTGAGATATATTTCCAGAATCTTAAGGCTGCTAAGGGGACAGTATATAAATTCTTTGGCTGCTTAGGGTTATAATACATAAATTATTCCTATCCTTACCAACCACTCAATATTATTCATGATTTTGAAAATTCCTGCAATATATCTTGTAAGAAATTAAAATGTTTCAATAGGAGTCCTTTTACAGAGTACACATGTAAAATGAACTGATATTTCTTTTATTTTCTAGAAATCTCTTTTCCTTTAATTTTAATGGAAAAAAATGAGAACAGAAATGCATCATGGCAAAACAAAAAAGAAAAAAAATTGCTTCATATCACTGCAGAAAGCTCATTCTTCCAAAAATGTAATGACTTCTAAGAAGTATCTTTCTTAGTTAATGCAAACTATTAGTCTCATAAGAAAAACTAGTATGCTACCAACAGGACAAAGCCTTATTCATTCACTCATTTACTTATCTCATTACTAATTTTTCATTTATTTATTCACCTATTTATTTGTATATTTTAGTAATTTTTGTTTATATGTTTTGTTTACTTTTATAAGTATATTAACTGAAGCAGAGGGGTTTCCCCAAACATTTTCTTAGTTTGGAAATGCTCTTTCAGATCAGAAGATTACAAGTAACAACTGATGAAAATAATAGCTAAAAAAATCGATTTTTCATGGGTTCTTGTTCTGCAGTGAAACCTAAATCAAGAAAATAAGTCCATTGTGTACTCAGTAAATTTTACACAGAATATAAATATATAAGCATATGTATATACACACATACATACACACATATGTATGTGGAAATACACATGTCATTTTGATGCTTCCAGAGCTGAATAACTTCAGTACCTCCAGTTTGCCAAGGCTGCCCAGAACTTCAACACTTAGCGGGACCTCAAGAAAGGAAATACATTTTAGTAAAATTACCAGATTAGCAAAGAAAGTTCCTGGGGAAAAGTGTCAGAACTATCCCACTATGCATTTTCTTCTACCTGTTTTTTACTTGAGGTGCTATTATTGTCTTCACATTTCATAAAAGGTTTAAGTAAATTACATACCCTGGATTCTGCATCATCTTCTTCTTCGTCTGGATTATAAGCTTCTGCACATACTACAAACAGAAAAAAACAAACCAAACTACAATAAATAAACAGTATTAAAAATAACAATCCTTTAATAAAGACAAGTTGGAGTAAAGTACTACACCTCTTAAAACCAAAATGTTCTCTATGGTGAGGGTAATGAATTATGTTAAAAGTTGCATTAATAATCAACATAATAAGAAAAGTTGTACATCAAGCCAGCATATTTGCAAATCGATTTTTTTCCTATTGACTTATTAATTGAAGAAATATGCTTGAAGAAGCCAGCACCGCTACTGGTCACGCTCCTGTCAGTAGGTTGAGTTTGTAAATATCAGCTATATGTATTCTAAATCAAGGGCAGAGAGGTGGCGATGTGTAACTTTTGGTAGATCTTTTCTAGCCCCAAGAATCCTCTGAGGGGCAGGTGAAGTAATCACACATGAGTGGGTTCTTAGTATCCAAAGTTCAGATTTTCATGTAAGGTTGTTGTGGTTCAGTTATTTCAGTCACGTCCGATTCTTTATAACCTCATTTGGGATTTTCTTGACAAAGATAATGAAGTGTCTTGCCATTTTGTTCTCCAGATCATTTTACAGATGAGGAAACTGAGGCAAACAGGGTTAAGTGACTTGCCCAGGGTCCCACAGCTGGCAAGTGTCGGAGGATGAATTTGAACTCAGGTCTTCCTGATTCCAAGACCAACTTATTTCTTGCCCATGATAGAAACTTAAAAAATGTTTATTGAGTTGTAGAAAATGGGAGAGGTGCTATGAGACTAAAGAATGGCAAATATCATTCTGACTTCTCCAAAAAGACCACAAAGCTTGCTCAATATAAGCCAGAAAGTTCCTGGCAAAATTCTAGAACATGAATGGCACAGCTAAGAAGAAATATCTGCATATTTTATTTCTCAAGATTATTGTGGCCCAGAAAGCATGGCTCTCTGGGAGCAAACAACATTTCTCATTGGGAGAAATTCCTTTAACTGTATTTCTCAAAAGGTGTGTCTGGATGAAGAGTGGAAGAGTAATCAGACAAGGCCTGACTACTGAGGATTCTTCTGAAAGTCCAAAAGCTTAAACAGTGAGATTTTTGGAGGGGGTGTACATTGTGTGTGTGTGCAGATGGGGGCTCTGGGTGAATGATAAAAGCCACAGCAACCCTCGTGGGAGATTCCTAGCAGAATCCTCCCAGAGCTGAGTAACTTCAGCAGCTCCTACTCTGCCACATAGTCAATAGTCAAACATTTACTAAATGTCTACTATATGCCAAGTACGGTGTTAAAATGGGTGGGTGGGGAAATGAAGGAATACAAATAAGAAAAAAGATAGTCTCTGTAGTCAGGAAGCTTATAATCCAATGGGGGAAGACAATATACAAAAGAAGTTAAAAAAAAGGGGAGGAGGGGACCACCAGAGGTGACCCAGTGAGGCGGTATGATGTTTCCTGGAGTTGGAACCAAGAAGAGGGAAAACGAATGGAAATGGGAAATTATGGAAACAGGTAATGAAACATGAAATTATCTGGAAAGTTCTCAGCCTTCTCTAAAGGAAAGCTATGGGAGAAGTTTATTGTTCAGTTCTCCAGCCCTTCAATCAGAGGGGAGAGGTGGGGGGCGGGGGCGGGGAAGACATGCCCCAGAAGGTGTTAACTATCAAAGCCAAATCAATCTCCATAAAGACAATGAAATTTCAAGTGATCAACTCATCCTGAGGGTGAAAGTTTCACATAGCTTTATGGGGCAGATAGCACTACATCCTCAACTTTTTTTCCCAAATATTGAGCAGTATGCTCTAGCTATTATGTTCCTTCTGAAATACTGGTGGTGGGAATGGGGTGGAGGTAGGGAGGTTAGGATTAGATTATAACATCCTTCAAGCCTGAAGAGGGCTTGAACTCCTCTGAGAACTAGGGAATAAGAATGGCTATCTACCATAATTATTTCTACCTTGTTATTTTATGACTTAAATGCTATTGCCACTAGAATTTTACCTTGCATGGCTAGTAAATAGAGACTATTGCACTGGTATTATCTCAGTCTAGGATTTGCAGAACTGATTGCCCAAAATACTACATTTTGAACATGGTAAAAATACCAAGAAGCTGTGGCTTACCTGGCTAGGAAAGGCTACCAGGCTAGCAGGGCTACCCTGCCTATTTCTTTCTGACCACGTATACTGGCTCATCCCTTGTAATGGTAATCAGGAAAGGACTTTTTTTGCTGTTCTCTTTTGGGATGCTATGGCTATCAAGTGCCTTTAAGGAGTCTCACCTTTGAATGGGGCAGGTAAAGTGAACCCCTTTTTGTTTGGGAGTGTTTCTCAGCACTAAGGTAATAGGGAATCATTGATTAGAAACAATATATATGATGTGGTACTGGTGATTGAAGACCTTTCACACACCCTGGTGCTAGTGATTGAAGAACTAACTTTCCCACACCCTAAATGGTAGGCCCCCAGCCCTCAGGGTACTAAACAGTGTATAAGCACTGGAAGGTTAGCGTTTGACTTTTGGGGGCACACTCATTGAAAGAGTATGGGTGATGAGACTCTGGGCAAACCACTGAAGCAGTCCCCCCAGCTTTGAAAACTCAAGATGTTGGCGCTTCTCTTTTTGGTAACTATGTATGTGATTTGATCAGACAAGGTCTGTCTATTGATCTGTTTGTAATTTCTGTTTATATTTGCCTGAAGTTCAAGGGGCTGATCTTTTCCTCCTAAACTAAGTGAATGATATATGTATGTTCAATTAAAGTGAGATTGTTAACCCCTTAAAGTTGGTTTCCTTAGAAAAAAAGATCAAAGAACCTGTGTTGGGAGCCTTTTTGTGTGTTGGTGTTATTGGTCTTACACAGCCACAGTAGCTGCTAGCAACATTGTTGTTACAGCCCTAAAGGACTTAGGTGCTTTAAAATGATGAAAAAATATTCTTATTAATCTCTGAGCACCATAACATTAGCAGATTAGGGGGCTACATTAATTTGAAACGGAAAAAACTTCTGGCTAGCTTATTTGCTATGTAGCAAGTAGCTCTCTCTCTCTCTCTCACTCTCTGGGCTTACCATGAGAGGGGTTATGTGGTGCCCTTCCCCCATCCTGAAAGAAATGGTGAACTGCTGCTAAAGCACATAATTGGGAAAAGGAGAGTCTGAGCTTGGGCCCCAAACTGCCTTTTTCTGCTTTGTGTTTCCTTCCCTGAACATGAGTGACCAAACATCAATCTCAAGATGAACATGTCCAGCCTTAGGAACAACCTTGTAAGTTTAAGAGTTTGGAAGATCCAGAATACCTGAGTAAGAGCTGACTGGCAGAAGGAGTTCCTATATCAGAGAAGATGACCATCAACAGAGGGAGGAGATCAACCTAGCTTACCAGAAGGCGTGGACTTGCAGGAAATTATTAGTGAAGAACTGAGGTAAATTGTAAAATGCCTATTCAGTGGTTTTCCAAACTCAATTATGTCTTGCTATCTTAAGTATTAAACTCTTGGAAGATTATAACAATAATTATGCTGTTCACTGCTACTTCTTAAGTTTTCTCCCAATGCACATTTGTGAATCTTGTGTTTGTTATGCATTCCATTTGTGCAGAGGAAATAAATAGCTGTCCTATAACTGATTCTACACCTTACATCGAGTACTTTTCTACTTCCTTTGTGGGAAGCCTATGTATGGATTAAAGCTAAGCTTTAAGTAATTGATTCCAGGGCACATTAGCTGATGTATAAAGGGCTGAAGAATGTGAGAAACAGCCTAACTTTTCTCAATAAAAGTTGTGATACTTAAGGACTAAATTTGGTTCATGTGTACGGGTCCAGAGTTAAGAGGAGCCTTTTGTAAAGAGAGAAAGGGCAAAGCACTCCACTGCCTTGTAGTTCTATACAGCATTCTGGGAAATGTAGTTCAAGCACTTATGGTTTTCTGAGCCCTAAGCATCGTGGTAAAGAAGTCTGGGGGTGGGGAGAGTCCTTTTCATCCATACTCACAATATCAACATAAAAGGAAGTTGTGAGGAGTAACAATCAACATGGTTTCATCAAAAATAAGTCATACCAAATTAATTTAATTTCCTTTTTTTTAACCTGGGCAACTAGGTTGATAGACAAAGAGAAAGTTGTATATACTGTTTACCTAGATTTTAGAAAATAATTTCACAGTATCTCTTTGCTGTCCTTGTGGACCAAATAGTGAGATATATGCTAAGTGACCGAAGTGTTAAAGTAGATTCAGAGCTGGCTGAAAGCCTGATTGATTTATAAAGTAACCATTATTACATCCACATCAACATTAAAGATGGTCTCTAGGGGAGATCTCCACAGGTTCATCTTGGCCTTATTCTGGAGATTGGATATCAAATCTTTAACTGCCTTTCCAAAAAGCTAGGAGAGATAGCTAATTCTAATCTTTATTATTCTAGACATTTCAGTATCCTTCCTAAAATTTGGTAGCATTCCTTAAAACTCCAGTATCCTTTCTAAAATCCACAAAGCTGGGAAAGACAGCTAATGTCCTGGATGAGAGAATGGGGAGATCTAAAGAAGATCTCAAGAGACTAGAACATAGAGCTAAGTATAAAGTCTCACAACTGAGTTAAAAAAATCACCTTTACTAGTATAAGATTAGGGAGACAAAGAGAGCAATTCTTCTGAAAGGAAAAAAAAAACCTGGCAATTTTAGTGAGTTGTTGAATATGAGACAATAGCATGATCCAATAGCCACAACAACTAATGTACTCTAAGGCAGAATGAAAAAAAAAGCAGTTTCCAGAACAAGAGAAATCATAGTCCCCTGCACTCTTCTCCTGTTCAGATTACATTCGGAAGACTGTGTTCAGTTTTGGATACCAGACTTTAGGAAGGACATTGGAACATCTAGGGAAGGGTGACATGGGGTATAAAGATCATGCAACTGGAAACTGGAGGAGCTGGGGATATTTAGAATGAAGAATAGAAGACAGAAGTCACACAGGATAGCTGTCTTCAAACTTCTGAAGGCCTGTCATGTGGGCAAGGGAGCAGACTTTCTTCTTGGCCCACAGGGCAGCTCCAGGTGAAATGGTAGAGAGGCAGATTTCTCCTAAACATAAAGGCAACTTTTCTTCCAATTTGAGCTATTTCAAAAACAGAATGAGAAGCCATAGCAGGTAGTTTCCCCTTCACTAGAGGTCTTTAAGTGAAAATTGGGTGACCACTTGTTTTATGGAGGATTTTTAAAAAAAATTTATTCATGTATGGTTAGTCTCTTAGGTCTTTTCCGGCTCTGAAATTCTGTGATTCTATATGGATCTTCCTAAGTGATAGTAGTGTTTTTCAATAGTGAAGAGTCCAAAAGAATGCCAACTCTTTACGATGCTAACATCTATTAACACTGGCTAATTAGTTAAATATCTATCTCTTCAAGGGTGGTAGTCTATGCATGTCTCACTTCTTACCTAGCCTTAATCACTGAATGAGCTCTGCTTTATTCAAACAGACCTGTTAAAGACCTTAGCTTAAAAAGGCCAAGGTTTCCCACTGTATCCTGGGCCATCTCCAGACGTCCTGATCTATATCTGGCCACTGGACCCAGATGACTCCAGTGGAGAAAGTGAGGCTGGTGACTTTGCACAGCCCTCCTCCCTCAAATCCAATTCACTTGCATGTCATGGCATTACCTTCCTGATGCCACGATCCTCTTTGTGAAGGAAGGACAAACAACTACCACAACAAACAAGAGCATGCATGTTGTAATGCACGTGCAGTCTATGCCCATGCAATACGATGCTGTTATAAGCAAATACATTTGGATACCAAAGTTTCCTCACATGTTCCCACATTATTACTGCCTATTAAAAACTATAGTGAACACCTTAAAACAGGGACAGTGTTACACTCCTTAAGAGCAGGAATTATTTGTCGGTTTGCCTTTCTTTGTATCTCCCAGCACTTAGCAGAGTGTCTGGCACATAGCAGATATTTAATAAATGCTTCTTGACATGACCAATAAGCGCTAAACCAGAATAAATCATGGTTATGTGTCGATCCCATAATCAAGCCTCAAAATTCCTTAGTGAATAGCAAACCTACATTTCTTAAAATTACTGAACTAGAGCAATAAAGATATTATTAAAATTGGGCTAGTCTGAATTCAGTTTATATTAACAAATGCATGAAGTCTCAGATTTTCAGCAAGCTTAATTATAAAAATCTTAAAAGTATAATTTGCTAAAATAAAATATCAACAAAACTTAATAAGACAGATCTCTGCATGCAAACAACAGTTTTAATATTCCTTTCTTTCATTAAACTAAAATCCCAAATTTCATAAGCATGTTTCATTTTTTTAAGAACTAAGTTTATTAAAAAAAACTTGTTTTGATACTGTTTCTAAAGAAAAAGTAGATATGTTGCAGTTTAAATGCTACAAAGTCACAGAAAAAAATTACATACTACAATTCAAATAGCAACCTGTAGGAATTATTTGAAAAAAAGTAAAATAAGTCCAACAATCTAATGTTTTCTTGCAACAAATAAAATTTCACAAAAATATTTTTTATTTTGGCCCTTTTGATTTAATTGGTATTAGGAGCTCCCGGGGAAGAACTTCCTTTACCAGTGCAAATTAGCTCTGCAACCTGCTTGAATCTTAGAGCAAAACCGTAAAATAACTGGAAGATTTCTGTAAAAAGAGAATAAGAAGAGCACCTACCTCGTCAGGTTGTTGTGAGGCCAAATGAGATAATGTGGAGTGCTTTGCAAACCTTAAAGCACTAAATAAATGTTAGCTGCGATGGTAATAATCATTATCAGATTATACTAAGAACATGAAGAGTAACACTTGCTAAACACCACCAATGTGCCATACACTCTCCTAAACTAATTTTCTTAATGTATATTTACGCTGTGCTAGATTACAATCTAAGTAAGATAACGGCAGGTGAGACTCTTATTAGATAAACAAGCATCCACCTATTTCCACTTATTAGCTGAAGAGCCTGCACAAAGTCAAGTGGACATTTAGCAATTAACAGGTCTACGGGGTTGCATAATCATTATTTCACTTTGCATTGACTGCAACCAAGTTAAATGCACCTGAAATATGGTTGGAAATAATTTTAGATTTATTTTTAAGATTGGTATGTACTTTTACATGTTATATTTCAATCTAAATTTTAATCACTCTGATCTAGGCAAAGTCTTTGGGTAATATTGGGTGGTGCAAATGAAAGAAGTGAATTGTGTAAAAAGTCTTTTAAAAGAAAAATTTGAAAACCCACACCAATAGGTATTCCCCCACCCCCTTATACAAAATGCTTGAAATCATGGACAGATTTAAGTTTCTTTAGAGTATAACTTTATATGCTAATCATTCTTATTTATAGCATTACAAATACTATAATTCTTCACTATGTGCTTTCGTGCCACACATAACTCTATCTGATCTAATACCTACCACTAAATAAAGTCATCTCTGGCCCACAGTCCCTAACACTGTGTGCAGCTAACTCAGCCTGGGTGCAATACGGTTTAAAAGTTGGGGACAGAGGACAATCGGTTGCTAGAGGACTACTTTTCTGAAGATCATGTTTAGCTCTAAACTCTGATTCTTTTGCTACAGTAGATCTTCAGGAACATGCTAAATATGGTTGTGGCTTTCATTTCATTTGTAGTAGTAACAGAAATAAGACAACCTCTTTTTTTGCGGGGGGGGAATAAGGGTGAAAGTGGAATAGTCTTTAACTTTTAAACTCCTTTGACAAACTCCCTGACTGCTATTACCATCAACCCATCAAATCTCCCCTATCAAGTCCACTGAAGGAATTTCTATCTGGACACAAGAACTGTGGGAACTCAAGACGTCCCTCACGTATACACGACCGTCCCAGACGCTATTACCAAAGATTCTCCCCTCCTCCATTCTAATCAACTCAGGGAATCACCATTTGGAAGACCACTAACAGATATTTTTAATTCAAAATTCTAAATAGAATTTGGAGGCCAATTTACTGCATAAGCTTCCTCATACTTAGTACTTCCCCTAATCTATGACTAGCAAATTCCAATCTTTTGCACCACCCAGCCTTGTCCTATTTAGTCTGCACAAAGCCAAGTAGGCATTTGGAAATTAACAGATCTACACGATCACCAAAAACTGCTTTGTCCTCTGGAATGCTATTCTATTGTTCCTGGAGTCTACTTCATTCTAGATCTCTTCCTATCATACTCTTTCTATCTCCTGACTTTCAGGTTTTCTCCTAAAGATATTTTATCCCTTTCCTTCAGTGTCAGAGGCTCCTTTTTCATGCTCCTCTAACACACTGAGTCAGGAAGAGGAATTGGTATATTCTTTACCATACTATCACTTTCAGTCTCTCTTGACCTCCCATTTGTGTATCTCACCCTGCCCATATCCTTGTTCCTGTCATCTACCAATCTCCAACCCTCCCTCTCATCTCCTTTTGTGAGGCAACTGGAGTTAAATGACTTGTCCAGGGTCACACAGATAGTAAGTATTTGAGGTCACATTTGAACTCAGGTCCTCCTGACTCATCCACTATGCCATGCAGCTGCACCCTCTCCCTCCCTTCTCAAAAAATTTGATATCTGACTTACAGTTTTCTCATTTCATCCCTTACCCTTATGCTCGGTGACTTTAGTGTCACTTGATGTCTCTTTGAACACCCTGGTTCCTCAATTCATCAGCCTCCTTAACTATCATGACCTTCATTTCCACTCTACCTCAATGAACCATAGGGGTGAAAAAGGATCTTACCTATTTATGCATCTTTCTATATATCTATCAATCTTAGCAGATATTTATCAGAAATTTCCTGAAAAGATTGTTTTCAAGTTAACTTTTGCCTTCTAGTTTTATATGCTTTGCTTCTGTATAAAAAATTTTCAATTTTATGTAATCATAATTGTTTGTTTCATGAATGAATGAATAAGAGCATTTATTAAGTATTCACCATGTCCATAGTACTGCGACAAATGCCAGGAGTACAAACAGAAAAGTAAGCCAGTCCTGTTTTCAAGGAGCTCACATTCTAATGGGAGAGACAAAACATATGGAAGGTTTCAGGCAGAATTCAGAAGGAAAGGTGCCATGGTCTTTAAAGTTCAGTGGCAAAGCAGATGTCCTTAATGTCCTTAATGTCAGTTCCGCTGATAAAATAATATCATTTCTGATGCTGAGCTAAAGGATTTTATTGTTCTCAAGGCTCTTGGGTTCAGGGTCTTGGGCTATCTCCATCATTTTATTTCCTGGGATCTTCTTTATCCCTTATTTGTTCAAAGATTCCTCCCCTGTTCATAGTTATGAAAGGCATCTCCTTTCACTTCTCCTCAAATTTGTTTATATGACCTTTTGGTCTAGGAGTTCATATATCAATTTGTTGATTTAAGCCTAATTTCTCCCAGACTTTCTATTTTTCCTACAAATCTGTGTTGAATAATGAGTTCTTTGGTTCATTGAACACTATTTTACTATGTTCAATGGCTTCTGGATCCCATATACCTAATCTGCTCCACTGATTGGCTTTTCTATTTTTTTAACAAGTACCAAAATAATTTTTATGATTAATGCTTTGTAATATAGTTTGAGATCTTGTACTGCTGAATCTAATCTTTCCCTCCCACTTTCCCATATCATTTCCCCTAGTATTATTGACTTTTTGTTCCTACAGATAAATTGTTATAACTTTATCTGGTTCCATAAGTTGGAATGGCACAAGAATTAATCTATAAATTAATTTATGTAACATTGTCATTTTACAATCCAACTATGAGCAATTAATCCCTCTCCAATCATATAAGTCTTCCTTTATTTTTATAAAGAGTATTTTATTGTTGTGTTCATATAATTCCAACGTGTCTTGGTATGTAGACTTACAGAGTGTTTTTCCATTTTATTTTCTTTTTATCCTGAACTTAAACATCAAATAAAAGGAGCATTTCCATATACAAAGAATAAAGGAAGGTGGTACATAATAGAAGTCAAGGAACTTGTTTAAGTATGAAAAACAAACATATATGTTGAATCTCTATCGTGAAGAGTTTGATTTTCTTTTAAAATGTAAAACGAATTAAAAATAAAACTTTTAAAGTGGTCTTGCTTGTCTGTGATCCCTTCTGGCTTCAATTCAGGTCTTTTCTCATGGGAGATTGGAGATCCTATCCCCAATTCCACTCTCCCACACGTCTCCCTTCTCCTCTTCGAAAAAAGAAAGACAAAACTCTTATAATGGATGTACACAGTTAAACAAAACAAATTGTCACATTGACCATATCCAAAAACGAATGTTGCATTTTGAAGCATCGCTAGTCCTTCGCATTTTTTCTACTCAAAAAGGTAGATAGTGCTTCATCATCAGTGCTCTGGGATTGTGGCTGGTCATTTCATTGATCAGAATTCTTATGTTCTTAAGTCTTTACAAGATGTTGCTATTGTACAATTCATTTTCCTGGAACTGCTCACTCCATTCTGTGTCAGTTCATATGTCTCTCCAGGTTTTTTGAGAAACTTCTTTTTTTTCATAATTTCTTGTGGCACAATAATATTGTATTCATAAACCAAAATTTGTTCAGCCATTCTCCAAATGATAGGCACTTATTTCCAATTCTTTGCTACTTCAAAAAGAGCTGCTATAAATATTACTGTGCATGTGTATACTTTTTCTCTTTCCTTGATGTTTTTGGTGTATAGGCCTAATAGTAGTATTGCTGGGTCAAAGGGCATACCACACAGTTTAATGATGTTGGGGAATAGTTCTGCATTGCTTTCCAGATAGCTAGATTAATTCACATATCCAACAGCAAAGCATTGGTGTGTTTGTTTTTCCTGTAGCCCCTCAAACACGGGTCATTTTCCTTTTGCTAATTTGCAATTTAAAAGGCCTTTCGCAGAACCTGAAAGTTGCTTTAATTTGCATTTCTGTTATTATTAAGGATTAGGAGCATTTTCCCCATAGGTTTGCTTGAAGTTTGGATTTCTTCCCTTGAAAAGTGTTTCTTCATATTCTCTACTTATCAGTTAAAGAATAGCTCTCATTCTTAGGAACTGGACTCAGAAAAACCTGCCACAAAGATTTTTCCCCCAGTTAACTGTTTTTCTTCTAATTTCAACCAACCCCAAGGGAACTTTATTTGGACTTTTTTGATTGAGTTGGGACTTTGCTAATTAAAGCATGCCCATACTTGAGGGTGCTGAGAGGAAGCCTGCAATGGCAGTGTGTGGAGAAGGACATACCCTCAAGAAGGACTTTATTTAGACACCCTGTATTTACTAAAGAAGAGTGTAACTTGCTGTGACCTAGGGATGGTAAGCAAATATTTTGGGGAATGACACTGAATGATATGCTTTGTTATGCTGTGAATGTTATGCTTTAATTCCCTGATTGCATCACAATGTATAATGCCTCTATTTGTTCTAGGATCCATGGCTATTCAGATTGGGTAAAACCAAGGATCCTGGAAGGGGTAGAGATGTATTATAGTTAGAGTGGGACTTTTTTTTTTTTTTTTTTACTGTTTTCTCTTTTAGAATGCTAAAGTAGTCAAAGTGCCTTTGACTAAGTCTTGCTAGATGCTAAGCCCCAGGCCCACACTCTTTTGCTGATTAGGTGTGAAGCTTTCGGCCCCAAGAAAGGTATATAAACTCAGAGGTTAGCATTTTGTTTGGGGTTCTCAGTCTCTGGAAGACTGTTATGTGATTTGGCCAGAAGAGACTCTGGGTAATAGCCATCAGAGCCACCCCCCCAGCTTTGAAAACCCAGATATTGGTGCTTTTTGGTAACTATGTATGTGATATCTTGATCACACAAAGCCTGTCTGTTGAATTGTGTTATTTGCTCTGTTTATATTTTCTCTGTTTGCAATTTCTGTTTATATTTGCTTTGAAGTTCAAGGTGCTGACTTTTCCCCTTGAACTAAGTGAATGATACATGTATGTTTGATTAAAGTGAGATTGTTAACCCCTTAAAGTTGTTCTTTAGAAAAGTGGATCAAAGAACCTGTACTAGCAGCCCTCCTGTGTGCTGGTGTTATTGGCCTTACACAGCCACAGTAACTACAAGCAACATTGTTGTTACATTTGTACAAAAATTTTAAATTTTGTGTAATCAAAATTATTCATTTTTTTCTTCTGTGATCTTTTCTGTTCCTTATTGAGTCCTGAACCCTTCTCTTATACAAAGACGTAAAAGGAAATTTCTTCCTTGTTCCTCTCACTTTTTATGATGTGACCTTTGATCTCTAAGTCTTATATCCATTTGGAGCTTATCTCCATACATGGTATAAAACATTGGCCTGTTAAACCTAATTTTTGCCCAAGTGCTTTTCAGTTTTATCAGCAGTTTCTAGAGAATAGTATATCTTCATGCCAGTGCTGGGTTTGGGGGTTATGTCAAACAATATGCTTTTGTGTTCATTTGCTTCTATATGTTAAATACCTAAACTATTTCACTGACTGACCTCAGTCAATCAATAACCATTTATTAAACACTTGCTATGTGCCAGGCTGTGTGTTAAGCATGTCTACAAAGTGTTATGAAAGCAAACAAGCTATCTGGGTAATATGCTTGTCTTCTGTCATGGATTAAGAATTTATGGGTCAGGCAGGATTTTATTTCAGAAATGTGGTCTGTTTGGGGCTCAGGCGAAGCAGTTATTACAGATAGTGGGGCCCAGAGGGGGTTTTCCTGACCCTGCCTTCTCTGCAGCCTGGTCCCACATTGTTGTAAATGCAGCAGCAGAAAAATGGAATTCTCTGATGAGAAATAAGTAGAAAGCCCCCCCCCCATATAGTGCACCACATTATTGACACATTTATACATACATTCAAAACAATTCTGTATTATATAAACGCATGATGCTTACATTAGCATTTTTGTACTGAAAGACTGGAAAAGGAATATGACAAAGCTGTATATCGTCACCTTATTTATTTCATGTATATGCAGAATACATCATGAGAAATGCCATGCTGGATGAATCAAAAGTCAGAATTAAGGTTTCCAGGAGAAATAGTAACAGTCTCAGATATTATAGACGCTATTACTCTGATGGCAGAAAGTGAAGAGGAATTAAGAAGCCTCTTGATGAGAGCTAAAGAGGAGAGCGTAAAAGCTGGCTTGAAGCTTAATATTAATAAAAAACTAAGATCTTGGCAACTGGCCCCCATCACTTCCTGGCAAATAGAGGGAGAAAAAAATGGAAGCATTGTCAGATTTCATATTCTTGGGTTAAAAGATCACTGAAGACAGTGATTGCAGCCATAAAATTAAATGACTTGCTCCTTAGAAGGAAATCCATGGCAACTTTGGACAGAATACTAAAGAGCAGAGACATCACCTTGCTGACAATAGTCTGTATAGTCAAAGCTATGGTTTTTCTAGTAGCAATGTATGGCGGTAAGAGTTGGATTATAAGGAAAACCAAGCACTGCAGAATCAATGCTTTCAAATTGTGGTGCTGGAGAAGATTTTTGAGAGTCCCTTGGACAGCAAGGAGATCAAATCAATCAATATTTAAATAAATTAACTCAGACTATTCATTGGAAGTTCAAATATTGAATATGAAGCTTAAATACCATGGCCACATAATGAGAAGATGAGATTCACTGGAAAAGATCAAAGGCAAAAGGGGATAGCAGAGGATGAGATGGATAGATAGTATCAGGGAAATAAAGAACAACAACTTGGACAGATTCCAAAAGTTAGTGGAGAACAGAAGGCCCTAGAATACTATGGTCCATGGGGTCACAAAGAGTCAGGCACAATTGAATGACTGAACAGCAACAACAACATTGAAGGCTAGTCCCAGATGTGAGCTCTATGTCATACTGGGTAGTTAGCTGTATTAACCTCAACACAGAAACCATGCTTTTTATATATTAGAACAGATCCTTAGTTTTCCATTGGTTTTAATGATTAACATTTTTAGCTTATTCATTTAAATAATAATCAGCTTTAAAACAGAGCTCGTTACAAAAGCACAGGTGTATCTGACAGCAGCTTTCATTATATCACCGAGATTAAATTTAGAGCAATATGAAAATGAAATGTCACCCACATTAATGAGAAAAATTATCTATTTTAGCAAAAGTAAATTGTTTTATAGTTTAATGAGATAATATCTGTTATTAGGTATGTATGGCAAAGGAGAAAATCATGGCAGAAGTATGCAGTAGCTAGCGATTGAGTTTTTCCTATGTACAAATTTTGAGTATTTAATGGAAGTCCTTAGCTCGAACAAGAGAGGAACTATTCCACTCATGAATAAAGAACTAGTAAAACGGCCTCTTCTCTTCCTTATTTCTGGTTCCACGTAACTGAATGCTGATAGTTGAGATTTACACCTCTTTTTCCCTTTTTGTGCAGAGGCAAGGGGTGAAGGTACTGGAGTTACCAAGTATATGGTGAAAATTGGAATATTAAAAGCACAGGTTGAATAAATTCTGTAGAATAACGGTATTTCATAAACTCAAAGCAGTACTGTTATATTCAGTTAGAGTCCCTTTCCAGTTTCAATGGTATTTTTCTTCATTGTTTCCTCAAGATACTCTCTATTATTAAAACTGCCATCATGTTCAAGCCTATTACTGGCTATATTTCCAAGACAAAAAAGTCATATAAAGGTATTCTTTATGGAGCAGACCTTTGATTTTATTTGTATAGGGGACCTTCCACTGAAGATACTCCTTTCACCAATGTGAAACAATTGATCAGCTAGCAGATCAGCAACTGATCTGATAGTTTATAGTCTTAAAAAAAGCTGCCTCAGGCGCTGAGTGATTGAATGACTTGCCCAGGGTCCCACAGCCAAGTACATACCAGGCAGTACTTGAACCCAGGTCTGGATCTCTACCCATGAGGGCAGCCACATTTATCCATGTTGCAGAAATTGTAGAATGATTTATTAGCAAATACTCACATGACTATTTAAATCTAGGATATATCTTCTAAAGCTTTACAACCTGCCCTCTTACTTACGATAAGTTTTTATTGAAAAGATGTGAGATTTTAACACATAGTACTGTAGCAGTGAAGAGATATAAAAGTGCCTTTTGATTTACTTGGGATGTTTTTCTTTTGCTGAGTGTTGACAATAAAGCATTGGGGGCTGCCTAGTTCACTAATGACTGTCATTTCACTCTCCCCTTCTTTTCCTTACATATTTATCTTTGTGGAATCAAAGATCTTGGGCCTTCAATAAGTTGGTTGCTGAAACATCCCAAGTATGTGATTAATTCTCTTTTCCTTAAAAAAATCTCTAGGGTAGGAAATTCTATAGTTTCCACTAAAAATAATAAAGTGTTTAATAGCCCTTATGATTAGAAAGTTATTTGTACTGAAACTAGGGTCCTTTGTTGTAACCTATGGCTATTTTTTTTCCTCTTCCCCACACCTCACAAATGGAAAAGTGCTACTAACATATCACTCTGATGATGCCAGATTTCAGATATGTCTACCTCAATGATAAAGAGTCAGGATACACATCAACATAAAATTGATGATGGTAACAGCATGTCATAGTGAATAAAGTGCTAGACGTGGAGTCATGAAGACTCTTGTTATCCTCCTGCCCACCCCTGACACTTACATGCTAGATGGCAAGAAGCATGTATCCTTTCTGAGCCTCAGTTTTCACATCTCTAAAACAGGACAATAACATCTATGGTACTTACCTCACGATGTTCTTATAAGGCTCAAATAAGATAAAGTATATAAACAACTCACAAACATTAGAATACTACATAAATGTCCAATCTGCTGATGATGATATTGACAATGAATTTAGATCAAAGCCATAAAACAAACAGCCAAGAGATGGCAACATAGGAAGGTTAAATGACCAAATCATTAAAAACTATAGTCACTCTAATTTAAAACCTAGAATTGCTTCTTGGTGTTAGAAGTGACTTAAAACTCCTAAACACACAAGCTTAGCAAAATCACAAAATTGGCACAAAGAAGGCGAGACTCCCTAAAACATCTTGCCAAATTCCAATATAGAAGAAAGACTGTCTTTAGTAGTACAGTTTGGCTTTGAACATCTAGTTTTTCCTAAATTTAAATCCACTTGTACTTCCTTATAAAGGTTTTATAACTTAGTTGAAAAAGAGATGAAATGATATGAAGCTTTACTAATTAAGATTTTTAGCAGTAAACTAAACTTAGTCATTCTGAAGAAAACCCACTAACAATTGAACTTTAGGAGTTTGCTTTTTCTCACTAATTCAGGGAAAGGAACATGCAAAAACTCCAGAAACAAACAAACAAATGTATCTACCACACTGGAGCAAGTGGTAGATGTTAATAATTACTTTGTCACTTTCATGTCTTGAAAATTACATAGTTATCAAATATACAGTAATAATTGGGAAAACTCACAGAATAAAAAGGTATTAACATTAACATAATTAACATTAACAATAGTTCTTGGTTAAATTATCAATAGTTAAATGAGAATATATTTCTTTAGTTATGACTAATGTTAACACTAAAAGGGGGAAAGCTAGCAGATAACTAGCAAAAAAGGTTGTTAATGTCCGAATTATATATACCTCAATATTATTATATGTATACTATTATATGTCTCTAACTCTTTTCAATATTATGACTCTTCCTCCCCTTCAGCAATGCTAAGGATTTGCTAAAAAAAAAGCAGTTACTAGGACACAAACTAAAATACTATATGGAAATGTCTATAGAACAGATTGTCTTCCATTTCACAACACATACTTTTATTCTGGTTTCTCAGAAGACAAGCTCTCTCTCTCTCATCTCTCTCATCATATATTCTAGCAACTCTTTAATACTTCCCCCAATTCTGAGATTATAAGATAAAATAAACATTTTAAGGAAAAGTAAACTATTTTGGAAAAATTTTAGTCCTTCAATAAAAAACCCTTTCACTCAATGGTTGAACTTTAAACACGAACTTCGTTCCACATCACAAATGTGGATATTAAACATAAAGTGAACATTGAATCACATCACTAGGTTCCTTTCCTCTGGGTACAACTGTTACACTTAAAAATTCTATTTTTAAGCATTCTATCCTCGGTGCCTAGAATAGTGTCTGGCACATAGTATGCGCTTAACAAATGCTTTCTTGATTGCCTGATTAAGCATCTCCATGAAAGATGATAGAAACATGATTATAAAATTTCCCAATTTTAACCTGGAGTATTCATCAGGAGATCTGCCTACTATTTAATCTATAACTGAATACCCTTTACTTAATTATTTAACCATAGCAACACATGTAACAGAGAAAAATACAAAATGTTCTTCAGTCTTGGGGCCCATCCCCACACCTTCAGTAACAATGTAAGACGATGGAGCAGAAGTTATTAGGCATCACAGTTTTTAGGCAGTTTGGAAGACTTCAACTTAGCTATGATCATAGTAAAATGGAGATCCTGGTTAAAAGATCAGCAAGGGGATACTGAAGAAATGGAATCTTATGAAACATGACATTCTTACAGTAAATTAAACTAGAGAAAAACTGATGCTTAATGGAAAGATACCTAGTTCACAGGTTCTCCCTGAAAAAGCAAAGAATGGAATTGAAAAAGTTGGTTTTATCAAAGGTCCGAAGGCAACAAAAAGATATTGTGTTCATCCTGTATCCAGCAAATATGATAGATCTATTCAAAAAAACCATTATGATCAATAAAATTCATTCACACATTTCAAAAGACCACCATGAAAATTAGTCTCATCTTATGCTCTAACATCTGTTATAGAGAATAAGGAAGTAAAGTAACTCTACTAAGAATTCAATAAAACCTTCTAAAGTAAAGCAACACATACTTTAATAGTGTCATCAGTACAAAAGTGGAAACAGGTAAGGTTAAGGGAAAATATATTGGAAACTGTGAATGAAGAATAAAGAGTGAGAGACGCCAAAGACTTGGAGATTTCACAGAAGCCTCTTGCCTATGTAAACATTTTCTTCATGAAAAGAATCTGAAGGTTCAAGACATGCAAGATTAATTTCTAATAACCTCCTAAAATGAAACAGATTATAACTTAAAAGGCAGGAAATGACTTGTTACTGATGTGAAATTCATTCCCAAATCAGCTGTCTGTGCACAGTCAATCACCAAATATTTAGAATAAAGATTAAAATTAATTCAAAACTAGAATAATTAAGGTGTGAAAAGTATATGGAATATAATTAAAACAACTCCACCCTAACCTATTTTAAAAAGAGATGAAAAAGCTTGATGACAGACCCAGCTAAGCAAAATAATCCTGAGGGCATTTGAAGATGAAACTGGAAGAACAACAAAAAGAAAAAAAAAAGACCGGCACTGATTCTTTTTAATATCAAACTTTGTTTTCACCATTAAAGACAGTGAATACCTCACAGCTGGATATTAAAGTCACAATCCTGGATATGTTTATAGAAGAAATAGAAATGGCATCAAAGAAACAAAATTGGGAAAAATAGATCGAGCAGACAAATTAATTAACAAGCATTTATCAAGTATATACAAAGAGGTCTGTGCAGTAGGGGACATGATTTTGATGACATTGAGAGACCAATTCTCAAAGTATCTGAATACAGGGAAGATTTACAACCAGCAAAAGAAGAACAAAGAATCCCAGTAACCACTGACCCATTTGCCTACTTTCATGTTTATATTTTAAAAATATATGAGAATAACCTATAAATGTATCCTTGCTGAGAGTTATAGAATGGGATAAGCAGGGGAGTCTACAAGCATTACTTCACAGCATAGAAAGACTGTATCTTTATCATCACATAATGAGTGAAAATCTAGAGGATGCAAGATCATGCTATGCTAATTATTTGCTGATTATAAAAAGTATAATTTAATACTGCAAAATACCACCTTAAATTTTATCCTCCAAATTTTGTCTCCTGTGTATATGTCAAAATTAAACATGTGTCTTTGAATGATAATGATTTCTTGAAAATGGCAGAGGTCACAGGGTAAATAGTAATGCACTGGGAGGGTTAGAATTCAAATCCCATCTTTCCTACTCATTCCCTCTGTGACTTTGGACTTAACCTCTCTGGGCCTCAGTTTCCTCATCTGTAAAATTAAGGAGCGGACTAACGTTTCTCCTAGCTCTAAATCTATGATCCTGTGATTTGACAACAGAAATGTTCTTGTTCAATGACCTTTTATAATCAGTAATATCAAGTGAGACATAAAACAGAGAGATGGAAAGCTATTTGCTTCCATCTCAAAGGAAATCTAGCAGATCCAAGTCAAGATCATGTTCCACTATAGAGATGCTCCAGATGTTTATGTTTGGGTAGGCAGGACATTGTGCTGATTGTGTCAAGCCCCAGCAATCTGAAAAGCCTCCTAAATGAAATCTGTAATCACTCAAAAGGGTTTGGCCTCTAATTATCTTAAGGAAAATCCAAGGGGATAAAAAAAATGTCTATTTTCCAGACTGTAATACGTGATTACATAGTCAGTCTCTGGAATTTCACCAACAGCAGTTTGGACAAATATTGCAAGTGAGCAAGGAGTTAAAGCCAGGCTTGACAGGGGTAGTAAGAAAGGCTAGATTACTTTCAGGAAATCACTGTGTTCTTTTAACGACCTCAAGTTTCTTCCTGAAACAAAGGCCCATCTTTTTAATACAGACATTCTTTTGGTGGTGATGTATGACTCCAAGTCATGGAACACTATGATATCCAAAGAATTTAAACTAAATATTACCCAGCGGGGAAATCAAAGTCATAGAGTAGGCACAAGCAGGTTGCAACATGTTGAAATGAATGAATTATAAAGAAACAGTGTAAAGAACGTCATCAAAGAGCAATTGTGAGCGAAAAAGTTGGGAGACTGTCACACAAAGAGAACTAGAGGGTACCAATGGACAGCCTGCATGCTTCACAATGTCAAGAGAAAGAAAAGAAGGCTCCTGGAACATCGGGTGGATCTTTCATGTAATACCACATCAGACAATATGGGCAAGTGCCACCAAGGACAGGTAAAACATGGAATGGTTGGGATCTATATCATTTGAAGGAATACTCACATCAGTGACAAACAACAACCTCTGTGAGTAGAAATAGTAGCTGCCCCATTGGGGATCCAGTTGGAACTGGCCAGTTGGGCAACACATTCCTCCCTCCCTTCCTCCTTCCCTCTCTCCTTCCTTCCTTTGAGCTTAATCAAATATAAAATATGTCCTGAGCTTACAGAATAAAATTTTAGAGACAAGCAAGCACCAAGAGACACGAGGTTTGCATTAGTCCAATAGTTCTTAATTAAAAAAAAACTATATAAAATTTTCATGAACAAAAGCCATTTAGACTATGTACTTCACTTATTTCTACTTGCCACTAAAAGAAAAAATAACCCCTAAATCTAACCAATATTGTAAGAATAATATTATTTTTTATTAATAAAACCTTAATTACCTTAGTGGTATCTAAATATTACTCACATCAGAATCATTTTGATCTGTATAAGGCTAAGATTTAATGTGCAAAAAGATGGGTTCCCAACCTGTGAGCTGTGAATACCTAGTGTAATACTCTGATAAAATAATCAGCTCATTTAAATCCTATGGGAACATGACAATGGCTCCTAAAGTTCTAGTTCCTTCCTCTTCAGCTTTAGAAAGTTTTAGATAAAAATACATAGTCACAATGGCTCCACACCCCTGATTGGTTAAATTCCTAACATATAGGTAGAAATTGGGCTCTCTGCCTAACTTTACATTTATATTCATCTCTATAGCACCTAGCCTCTTTCTGGTTAAGGCAAAATTTACTTTGCTGGAATTCTAGAAGTGAAGTTGAAGAAAGAGTTGATCTTTTCCTGACACTTCCCTCAGCCTGGACCTGCTCTGCGATGCCTGATAATTCTCCTCATATCTTTCTTGTCTTCCATGGCTGAGTCTTCTGCTCCTAAGAGGTATACTGGGACCCACACTTCCTTCAACCTCTTCACTTTCAGACCCTCAGAATCTTTCCCTACTTCAGAGACAGTACCTTCCTTTTATATAAATTCCTTAGGGTGACCAAATCTCTTACACAATGGCTTTGACTGATTCAAAAAGATGTACAGGCCCTGTTCACACTCAGCTCTGACTGACTGATTTAATCATAAGTGCTCTTACATAGCAAAGATATGTTTTAAGTGGATGGGATAATCAATGGGATCCCACCCTTATACTAGGATACCATGGAATTACTCCAAAAGGTTCTGAATAATACATGCACCAAGCATCCTCATTCTGCTCTTAATCTAGTTCCAACAGAATATGCAGTGTAAATAAGGGGTTTTGTGTTGATTTTTAAATGATCAATATTCATTTGCACACAATTAGAAAAGATGCTTTAAAACTAATTTTCACATAAGCATGTGACTGATTTTCAACTACATGCCCATTCTGAGTACCCAGGACTGTCTGAAAGAATTATGTAGCCAGTATAGTTTCCCATAACCCGGGCTTATAAAAGTGTATTTTCTGTACTTTTTGCAATGAAATCCAAGTATCTAAATGAACCAGATATGAAGTCAGATCTCATCAGACTTTAGGCCTCTTGACACTGCATAACAGTACAAGCCACGTCATTAAATGACTCAGTAAAATAGGATATATTCTATAAACTGTAGTCTTGTACATACAATTATTTTTCAAATGTACATTAATGCATTTGTGATTTGTAAAATACAAGTTCATCTAAAAGCATTACCAAATTCATAGTGACTTTTTGTCAACATGCATTTGCCTCCATCAAAAGGTAGCAGCGGGGGGGGGGGGGGGGGGG
>CM053623.1:119239212-119275152 GCA_028646595.1 Phalanger gymnotis
GGCTTGAATCTTCAGATCCGCCACTTAATTCCTCCCGCCTGGTGGGCCTGGGGCCAGAAGTAACTGCAGCTGAATTTCTAAAGCTGCCCCGCCTCCGTAGCCTCAGGGGTGGACCCGCTGCTTTCCCCACTAACCTTTTGCTGTTTGTGGGTTGTGAGGTCTGGTACATGCCACAGCGCGAGGTAGAGCACCCTCCGCTCCACTCCAGGTCTCGTGGGTCCCCGGTCTGCTGCCCCACGCTGCGCCGCCTCGCGCACTGGGCTCTGCTTGGCTCAGCTCAGCTCCGCTCCCCTTGGCTGGGGGCTGGGAGTTCTGTTCAGGACAGACCTTACCCCGAGACCATCCAGGCAGACCTGGGCTGGAGTCCTGCTTCCCTCTGCCCCTTTGTGGGTTCTGTAGTTCTAGAATTGGTTCAGAGCCATTTTTTCATAGGTTTTTGGAGGGACTTGGAGGGGAGCTCACGCCGGTTACTGCTTTCCAGTCGCCATCTTGGCTCCGCCCCCTCTGGTTCATTTTTGAAATATCGTCTTTTGGGTTGGACCACACAGAGAAATAACAGAGACTATTTCTCCAATTACTTTACTATTTTGTTTAGCCTTCATTTATGAGTGCAACTTTCTTCCATATGGTCAGGACCTGTAATTCCCTGGTTACAAAACTCCCAATGAGAAAACTCTCTCTACCAGATGCAGGTCAGGGCCTGAGGCCCTGAGAGGTTAAGTGACCTGGGCAGGATGACAGAAGTGATATGTGGCAAGTGGCAAAGCTCAAATTCAGGTCTTTCTGACTTGGAGGCCAGGCTCTTTATCCCCTATGCCATGCTTATCTTCCTCACACTAACCTTTTCTCGTGAGCACAGTCAAACACACTCTATAAGTCACCCCATTTGTACCCTACACAGTGATAGCTCAGCCGCAGATCTACAGCTGGGGATATAATTTTTTTTATCATATTTTCTCAATAGCAAAGTTACCGGTTCTGTTTAAAAAAGTGGAAAAAAATTAAAACTTTACAATTCTAAGGAATTCGATCAAGTGGATTCTTACTCTCATCTGAGTTAACAAAATGTTTAGGAATTTTAATTATAAAGCTGTTCCCCCTAATGCCCACAAATATGATGTGTTTCCAATAACCATCATATGTGTACTATCCATTCCCAGTCCTTGGCTTTAACCTTAAAATGTTTTATAAAGTTTCAAAGTATGGCAAAATTAAGACTTAAAAAAACATTCAACAGTTTTATGAAATGAATTCACATTTCTGAAATTTACATCTTCCATGAGAAAGAATCCTGCCAATGTTAGGGCTATGATGTATAGGAATGGAGTGAAAGATACTATATAACACCACTGTACATACATTATGAGTAGCCTGTGGGATCCAGAGAATGGGGGGATACACCATATACAGACCTCTATTCCCTCACAGAGGTGCATTTGTCCCCTGTAGTTCCCAGCAGTTTTCTCATATCTGAAAGGCTATAACAAGAAAATGCATAACATGTAAGATCCAAGAGAGGACTGATGCATGTAGTTGGGGATTCTCTTCCTAAATACTTGCCAAATATCTTCAGCTCAGTACTATGTAAAGCTAAATAAAAATTTTCTCTAAGAAAAAGTAAAAATTAACAGAATACCAGTTTTTAAAAGCAGAGAAATACAAAGAGGTACCCTAAAGAACAATTCAGAACACAAAAATTCAGTTCTGTATGTTTTAGGAAATTACCGTTGCTCATCAAAATCCTATTAAAAGGATGTAGCCCAATTTTTGTTTTTAAGTATGGCATTATGAAGTAGTATTTTCTTATAAATGCTTCTATTGTCAGGTGCAGATTTTTAAGAAGCATATGAAAACTAATAAAGGTTCTGGGAAATGAGGACTAAAAAGGAATCGGGACCAGTAAATTAGAGTACTTATCAAGAAACAATTCTGATTTTAGGATTAAAAAAAAAACCTAAACATTGTTCTGCTATGAGAAACAAAGTTTTAGGAAGTCCAAGTTCTTTAATTTTCCAGGCAAATTTAATCCATGGTTGGATTTTATTTATGACTGTTGGTGACTTTCCAACCCAAAGAAGTGATATGATAAATAAAGAATAAGGTCACCTACATTAGCACAATCAAAATTTTCCCTGATTGAGCATTATCCCTACTCAAAGGATGAATATATTTCAAAGGATGAATTCTCAGAAGGCTTTCACAAACAGAATCACCCATTTCTTTTCCTTGACTCACTATTTTTGCGGTTCTTGCTATCTACAATTCAAATATAAAATCTTAGAGATATAGGCATTATATGAATTTCTCCATCTTTCATATTTGATTCATGATTACAAAAGGTATGAACTTTGTATGACAATTATAATGAAAAGAAATAGCAATCCCTAAAGCTGTGATTCCTTAAATTATTTTGTTGAAAGTTTTGGTATCTAATAGAAACTCCTTTGGAATGTGAATAAATTTTACTGCTGTCCTTTTGATATTTATTCTTAAGAAATTACCAATGTTAATTCAACTCCTTCCTCACCTCCTGATCTCATAGCTACATATTTTTGCTATCAAAATAAATCCACAGTTCTGTTCTTTTTCCTTCTCTTACTTGAAAAATCTGACACTTGACATTAGAATGGCCCCCAATTCTAGTCCTTTTGTCTCTAATTTTCTCTTTAGAATTGCTTTTTTAGATTATGAATCATGGTATTAAGTTTTTAGTAAAGATCACTATGATTTAAGTCACTTCTAATTGAAACCTGATACTTTTCTTGTCTCCAAATATGCACCTTTCCAAATTACTCTGTATTTATTTTGTATATTTTTATTTATCTGTATCTATGTTGTAACCTACTTGAGGCAAGGGACTCTTGTTTTTGTCTTTGTATCCCCAGATCCTAGCATAGTGCCCAGCATATAACAGGTGGTGAGTAAGGTAAGTGCCTGTTGAATGAATGCAGTAACAGGTAGAACCTACTATACTTTATAATGGAGAAAACCCATAATGTATCTGACTACTATTCTTTACCACACTGTCCAAAAGCAGATGGCACTCATAAAATGAAATACAACCTTTCAAAGTCCAAGAAAGCAATTATGCTAAATATTTTAAATGTGTTAATATAAATTATAATACTATTTATTACTTTAGTTTCTGTCCTATGGTAAGTGGTAAGTTTCTGTCCTATGGTAAGCTTCAGTTTACATTAGAGTAGATCCATCAAACTACTTTTCCCAAGTATGAAAAGGCTACCACACTCTTGTCTGAGCTTTTCGTAATATAAAGAGGTGTAAGGTGAATTCTGAAATACTTTATACAAAAAGATGAATAAGCTGTGCCAAACTGCCACATAATCAATAGTCATTACATAGACTCAAAACAAAAATTAACATGCAAAAAACCATCTGACAATCACTTATTTCATGTATTTTAAATCTAAGTATCAATAATTATTATTTATCAATAACACATTGGAATGACTTTTTAATAGGGAAAAAGGGCATCCTGAACATACCAGTTTATCATCATGTATCCCTTAGGTAGTTTTATTAGTATAACATTAAAACTATAAATTAACTTTATACTGTTGTCATTTTAATTATATTAACTTATCCTTACATTCATATACTATATTGTGTAACATCTCCCTCCTGGCATGTAAATAAATAGGAATAATCTAATTCCTGCTCCAAGTGCCTGCCTTCTTTTGTATGACAATCATGCTCTGGTTACCCGAACGAACAGCATTGCACTATAAGTACTAATAAAAGTACTCTTTTTTGCTTCTCTGTGCGAATAACTGTAACATAAAATGGAGTTGGGGAGGTTCTAAAAAGCATGTGATAACTAAGGTACTTATTTTAAACCAAAATACAGTAACAGAGAGTATTTCATACAGCCTAACGTAACTAAACAACTAAATGAACATAGTTTCATTTCACAAATTCAAAAGCAGCAACAGAGTGCTTATATAGGGTAAGGACTGAGAAAAAGCCCCTGTATTTGACTAGGCAGTCACTCAAAAATGATCTAACAGTATTTATGCCTTGAGACAGAAACATGGACTGCAAAAGATTCTTACCTCAAGGTTCTTTCCTTAGAAGTATCTACTAGAATTTTGAATCCAAAATTTTCATAAATATTTATCTAAATACCATAGTAAATTCAGAGGAAAAATGTGCCTCTCAATGGTGTGTGTGCGTGTGTGATGCTGGAGTAGGATTTGAACACAAGTTCTCTGACCTCTGAATACCGCTGGTTAAGCAGCTTTTTAACTGCCATTTATTTGACCTCCTTGGGCCTATTTCTTCAGTTATAAAAGGTAAGTGCTGGACTAGATGGCTTTGGAGGTTGCTTCCAGCTAGTTCTATTAGCCTGAATTCACATACCCCAGCTACCACACTCCTTGTAAAGTGCCTTCTGTCAGGTAACTAAACTGTCAGGTTACTTATAGAAGTGACATTTTTCATTCTAATACTTGTACCTCTTTGTGACCTGACAACATATGAAAAATAAGCTTATCAACCTTCCCTTTGTAGAAATTACCTACAAAACAAAAGTAAAACTTTTAAAAGTACAGAATTTTTACAACTGCATTATTTTACAAATATAGTGCTACAAACCAACCAAATATATTACAATTATCTTTTTGCTTCTTTACAGTACATTGATTTTAATGGACTCTGCCTGGTAAATAGACATTTAGAGATCACTAAAAATTTAGTCGTTATCTCAAATTAAACAAAAATTTGTGGAACCAAGAAAAAAATTATAGTTTTTTCCCTCCAGAAAGACATTAAACAGTGCTGGAATCTGCCCAAATCCCATGCATCTCATTTCTAAATATGCAGTTTTTAATTTCACCTATATATTAAAATCATGCAATTTGCTAACATTTCTGGGTTTTCTATCAATATCTTTTAAAATATGCTGTTATTCAAGATTCCTAGCTTAAAAATATCATGCTCATTTTGTTTAAACTTAGAAATTAAAATTACATTTAGATCAGATGAATGCTAAAAAGCATTAAAATATAAATTATTTTGCATCAAAGCACATAAATTTGAATGATGAATTAATTAAAACTATGAAGAATATCATTAACATTATAAGAACACATTTTGATGCTTTATCTTTAGAACAATGCATCTAGAAGAATAATACTAATCCTGGGGAATCATTTTCAAAGATAATTTCTCTATTTTTTACTGTTTGGAATTTGAAAAGAATTGACAAAAATATAGAATTCATGAAGATGATTAAAACAATGGAAACAAACAGCTACACGTAGTTGATTGTACCCAAGTCGCATCTTTTTTTGAAGCGGGTTCTCCTGAAGTAAGAACCTGTGATAAGTTGGTTTCAGAAGGCCTTAAAGGTGTTTTTTCTTTTTTTCTTATGAGCTTAACAACGACAGCAACAAGAACTTAGACATTTTAATGTAAAAAGAACAACAAAAAGAAGGTCGCGTATGAAACCATGAACTCTGATTCTGAAGCTATTTGTTTTTCAAAGAAAAGTGTTTATTAAACTTCACCAGGTGGGAACAAAATTGTGCTGTGTCTCCTCAATTTTCTTACTTCTGTTTATTTTTTAATTTTAAGTTTCTATCACTATCCATAAACTCACCCTCAAAAAGAAAAGCTTTCCCATTCTAATGTAATCTTGCTTGCTAATTTTCTATTATCTGGTGTGTGAATTGTCAGAGATTTTCTTAATTTTCACTAACTCCCAACTCCTAATTTACAAAACAATGAAATGAAAATTAAAATGACAACATCCAGCTCAACTTTGTGGCACCTAATTGTATAAACTAGATTTCGCACTGCTTATACTGAAGAGAAAAATAAATTATAAGTTACCAAACCACCACTTTTAGAAATGAGTACAAAGTGCTCTAGGTGGGACAATAAACTTTAGTTCAAATATTCAGTCACTCCAGTAGTCAACTGGAGAAGTGCCTTCTTTAAGAAAACAAAATAAAATTTAGGAGAGCTGATCAGTCTGAGAGACAGTATTGCAGATCAAAGTCAATTTTAGACCCCATAATGACCTTTGTCTTAATGGTGCACATGCTGATGACTATATGTAAGCCACATAAACACTAAACTCTATGCTAATTCCCTATAAGCCATGTACCCAGAAACCCTTAAAAACAAGGTAATCAATTTCCAGATTTATTACTGTACCAATCAAGCTATCAAGGGGCAAAACAACAATAAAACCCATTTGGAGAAACAAAAGGTCTAGAATCTCAAGAAAAATAATGAAAAGGGTAAAAATGAAGGGGGAATAATTCTTTCAGACCTCAAATTACACCATGAAGCAGTGCTCATCAAAAACTATTTGGTGTTGATTAAAAAAATAGAAAAGTGGATGAATAGGATAAATTAGGTAAGGAAGAAACAGCAACAAGTCCAACACTCAGCAGGTAATAAATCCAAGAACATAAATTATTCACGGAAGAACTCCCTTTTTGTTTCACACTTGCTGGGAAAATTGAAAAGCACTTTAGCGGAAGTTAGGGTTAAAACAACACCTTAAGACATATGTTACGACAATCCCCAAATGGATAAATAACTTGAATTTAAAGATTACACCCTAAAAAAATCAGAACAGTCAGGTCAGCCACTTTTCATAGTTATGATTAAGGGAGAATTCTTCATCAACCAAGGGATAGAAGTAACCACAAAAGACAAGATATCATTCTAATTACTCAGAATGGAAAAGCTTTTGCCCTAACAAAATCAATAGGAGAATGAGAGGGGAAGCTTGTCAACTAGGAAAAAATTGACATCAAATAATCATCTCTGATAAGGAGGCTGAGAAAACATTAACACAACTACACAAGACCAATGAATAAGTGGTTAAAGGACATGAACTAACGATTCTCAAGAGAAGAACTAAAAACTATTGACTATTACATAATAAAGATTGTTCCAAATCACAAATACTAAGGGGCATACAAATCAAAACAACTATGAGGTTTCACCACAAATCCAGCAAATTGGCGAAGGTGACAAAAGAAGGGAACAGCTAATGTTGGATGGGCTAAGGCAGGGCTGTCCAACCTTAGGTTATCTTAGGGCTGCATTAAAATAAAATAATTATTCGAGGGCCACACTCAGAAAAAAAATATACAGTACACTAATAGGAAGTGGGGGAACCCGCTTCATCAATAGGACAGGCGAAGGCATGAAGCATGAAAGCAAACACAAAACAACAAAGCGACAACACATCAGCATAAAGGTAGATGCATACTGACTAGTCTGTATCGTACAGACGGAAGGCATCCCACAGATCGATTGAAAATTCTGTGCGATATGTTCCATCCATAATACTGCTTATAAACACCAAAGAAATTTAACATCAATGAGATTATTTATTAGTGATGGAATTAAAAAATCTAATATGCATTCCATGCAAATTATCATTTTATTTTTTCACTTGTGAAAATTAAAACCCCAAGCGGGCCACATAAAATCTCACTGCAGGCTGCATGCAGCCCATGGCCCGTATTTAGCCCTGGGCTAAGGTAAAATAGATGCACTAATACATTGTTGGTGGAGTAGGGAATTGGCCCATTCTGAAAAACAATTTGGAATTATATTAAGAAAGTGAATGACTAAAATGTTCATAAACTTTGACTCAAAGATCCCACTAGTGAGTGTATATAGCAAAGAAATATAAAAAATGGATAGAAAGGGTCAAAGTATTAATAGCAACACTTTTTTTGGCGGCAAAAAATTAGAAACATAGTCGCTGCCCATCAGTGGGAGAATGGTTAAATAAATTCTAGTGCATAAATACAATGGAATACTATTGTACTACAGACAGTTATGAATATAAAGAATTCAGAGAAGCATGGGAAGATGTAGACGAATTTAGCACAATGAATTAAATAGAAAAATGTCACGCATAATAACTACAATAACAGAAATGAAAAGAACAAGACCTCTTAGCACAATGCTTGGCAAATAATAAGCACCTGATAAATGCTTTTTAAATTCATTGATAATAACCCAGGTTGTTCCTGAAGAAGCAGTGAAAAGACGTATACACCCCACTCCCTTCTTTGGAGTTGGAGGGGATATTGGTGTAGGACATTTTATATACTGTTAATGTGTTGGCTAATTTTGATGAATTGGCTCCCCGACCCCCATTTTTCCTTTTTGTTACAAGAGACGTATTGCTGGAGAGGGGAGGAGAGTTATGCTTGGACATAAAAGGAGTGTGTGTGTGTGTGTGTGTGTGTGTGTGTGTGTGTGTGTGTGTGTGTGTGTGTAAGAGAGACAGAGACAAAGAGAGACAGAGAAACATTAACTTAAAAAAATTTTAAAAACAAACCTGCAGCTCAAATTTGATTCTGTTCAGTTTCTGACTAGCTTTCTAGAACAACATGTAGGCTTATTTTGAAATAATGCATCGACCAATTCTAGAATATGAATTGCTTTGTTATTCTACTACCAAAAAATAGATACATGCTGTAATAAATAAAATTACACTAAGGAGTTCTTAAAATAGCAACAAATATTTCAAGAAATGTTTATTAAGCTCCTGCTACTAGCAAGCAGGAATTAAGGATATAAAGATAGGACACAGACCAATGAAACGTATGCAAATAACTATGATACAAGAAAAAATGTGAACAGCACAAGGGAGACATTCAGGCAAAGTACTACTAGAAAGTTAGGATCATTTTAGCTGGGACATTATAGAAGGGATAACCCTTTGGAGATTTAAGAATGAAGTGGAATTTCCGCAGAAAGACGGAGACAAGTCGATTCTGGGTATAGGGCATGTAACACGAAGACAAGAAAAGAGCCAAGGGCTCTTCCTGGCTTCAAGATGAACACGAAGCTGAAACACTGATTCAGTCTGGCTGGAACATGAAGAGGGACAAGCCCAGCTCAAAGCTGAAAAGGTAGGTTGAAGCCAGACTGTGTAGGGATATCAATGTTAGAGTCAGACTTACAGTTTATTTGGGGAAGCAGTTGAGAGTTGTTGAAGATTTTTAAGTGGAGGACTGACATGGTCAGAGAGGTATGACAGAAATATTAACTAGAGAGCAGTATAAAGCTATATTGTTGGCTAAGCAACGGGTTTATAGATATTTTCCTTTTGTAAAATGCAACAGGTCCTCGTGAACCATAAAATCCAATTATAACTTAAACAACTTAAGATTAAGAGCACACATTGCAAGGATTAAAAAGGATAAAAAATGAGCCTTCTCTGTCACAGTCACTGAATCGGGAACTAAAGGAAGTGACTTGCTGCAGTTGGAGCTTAGGAAAAGATTTCTTACAACCTTCTGTAGCCCCAAGGCTAATCCTTCAAAAAGAAAAAAAGATACACTTTTATCATTAAATTTGTATTTTTACATTGCCTATATTTTCCCAGTAACTGTTTCCCCTCCCACCTCTTACTTGCCTTATTAGAAAAATATATATAATACCTAATTAGAGTGGAAGGAAATAAACATTTCTTAAGCACCTACTATGCGCCAGACAGTGCCTCTACCTAAATAGTTAACAAATATTATCTTATTTAATCCTCTCAACAGGCCTGAGAAGTAGACACTAATTAATAACCCCATTTTACAACTGAGGAAACTGTGTCCAGGGTCACATAGCTAGAAAATATCTGAAGCTAGATCTGAACTCAGGTGTTCCTGACTCCTGGCCTGGCACTCTACCCATTGAGCCACCCAGCTTACTTCTAGCCAAGGATCAGCTTAACTTGTTTTCATAAAATTAAACCCACATAATACTGAGAATTAAGACCCCTTTAAAAAGGTTTATTCGTTTAGCTAATAATCAAGTTTACTTAGTCCTTTACCTAAAAACTTTTGTTTACCTGTTTTGATAGAACGTAAAAATAAAACATCACCATTAATCACAATTCTTTGTTTCAGTTTTTTCACATTCTCTTCCTCCATCATATATGCTTATATATAATCTATTCCAGTAGCCCAGAAACAAAAGACCGAGAAAAAGAAAAAGGAAGGTATCCTCTGATTTTCTCCCTAATTTAGTTGAGAAAATAAAGACATAGAAATGTTTTGTTTATATCATATTAAGGAGAAGAATGTGGCCTTCTACATAAATTCTGTGGAAAAGATTTATGAGGCCCCAATCAATAAGCATTATAAGTCAGCTATTATGTGCCAGGTACTATTTTTAAAAATTTGATTAATTTATTTAGTTACATTTTAAATTCAAAACTGTCTCCCTCCCTCCCCACCCCACACTAAAGAAGTCTATCATTTGACACAAATATATATGTGTGTGTGTGTATACACACCTACATAAATGTGCATATATGTATGTGAAACTGTACTATACATACTTCTATGCATCAATTTTTTTTTGCAGGTGTTATTTTAACTGTTAAGATACAATGACCAAAATGTAATGGCATTTTCCCTCAAGGAATTTACATTCTAAAATGTACACACAAGTAGATACAAATTATTTATAAAATAAACAGAAGGTAATTTATTTTGGTGGGAAGGGAGAGTCACTAGGGATTTGGAGTTAATCAGAAAAGGTTTCATGTAATAGTAGATGAGGCTGGAGGTGAGCTAGGAATTCCAAGGAAGTGAGATCAGAGGTAATGCGGAAGTACATTCCAGGCACTGGGGGCACAGCCTACGCACAGACACTGTAATAGGACTTGGAGCACCATGTGTAAGAGTCAACAAGTTCATCAGTATGGCAAGACTGCAGTCTGTGAAGAGGAACAGTTAAATAAGCATTTATTAAGCTTCTATCCAGGAGAACCTGCAGCCTGGAGGCCACATGTAGCCCTCTACGTCCTCAAATGCTGCCCTCTGACTGAATCCCAACTTCCCAGAACAAATCCTCTTAATGAAAGGATTTATTCTGGTCTGACCAGGTCTTGTGCTAGACTCCAGATATACAAAAACAGAAGCAAAAACAGTTTCTGTTCTTGAGGAGTTTCCAGTCTAGCCAAGGGAGACAACACGTACACATACAGGCTTAGAAATAGACACACTTGCAGCCGCTAGGTGGAGCAGTGAGTAGAGCACCACCCCAGAAGTCAGGAGGAGGACCTAAGTTGAAATTCAGCCTCAGACACTTGACATATTCACCAGCTGCGTGACCTTGGGGCAAGTCACTTAACCCCAATTGCCCTGTCTTCCCCCCACTTCCAAAAATTAAAAAAAATTCTTTTTAAAAAGAAATAGATACACTTGAGGGAAAATGGGGGTTATCGGGAAAATACTTATCTAGAAAGTAGTGCTTGAGTGGAGTCTTGAAGGAAAGTAGGCTTTCTGAAAAGACTGGAGGTGAAGATGGGGTGCATTCTAGGAAAGGGGGATAGCCTATAAAAAGGTAACAGACAGGAAAAAGGGTGCCACATATGAGAAGGAAGGTCAGTTTGGCTAGACCACAGTGTAGATAGAGAAAAGTGCCATAGGTCTAGGTTGGGGTCAGGCTGTGAAGGCCTTTAAATGCCAGAGTAGTTTATATGTCATCTGAGAAGAAAGAGGAAGCCACAAGAATTTATTGAGTAGGAGTCACCTCCAGTCATCCTCACTCTCCCAAATTACATTGCCTATATACAAGTCAATATGGAGAAGACTGGCCTCAGTCATAGTTGTTGTTGTTCAAATCTTCATGACTCCGTGGACTATAGTATGCCAATGCTGTACATGAGGTTTTCTTGGCAAAGACATTGGAGGGGTTTGCCATTTCCTTCTCCATTGGATTAAGGCAAACAGAGGCTAAGTGACTTGCCTAGGGTTATACAGCTAGTAAGTTTTTGAGGCCGCATTTGAACTCAGATCTTCCTGACTCTAGGCTTGGCACTCTATCCACTGAACCACCTAGCCATCCTTAGTAATACTTGAGTCTAAATCCAACCTCTGACATGTATTAGTTTTATGACCTTGGGCAAAGCACCTCAACTCTCAGTGTTTTAGGAAACTCTAAGGCTTTAAATTACAAAAAAAAAAAAAAGGTTCTGTACTGTGTTGGTAGAGGGAATGTCTTTATCTGTAAGTTCCTTATTCCAATCATAGGTCCAGGCCCTCTCCTTACTTATGTGTGTGTCTATATATAGATATATAACCTCGGTAGATAATGACACTCTTCGAGAGCATAAATAATGATTCCCCCCAGAGCCTGGCACATGGTCACTGATTTTGCCTTTTAGGAAAACTGGCTGGCAGATGTGTAAGAGGGAAGAATTGGAGAGATGAAGCTGGAGGACCAATTAGAAGACGAGTTCAGGTGAGGGATGAATTATATAGTGGCTTTATGAGCAAAGAAAATAAATTTTCAAAGGAAAACTGAAGTCAGATTATGAAAGGCTTTCAGGGTCACAGAGTTTTTCCAAAAACAAAGACCTCATGGGAAATAGGAAACTACTCAAAAACAAGGACGAGAATTTTACAAATGAAAAGTCAAAGAGAGGATATGATCTATAAAGGCTCACGTACTTGTGAAATCAAGAACAATCAAAAACCATAAAACATGAAAAATTCACTTAAAAATAATGTTGGAACTTGAGAACATCACTAGGTTAGTAATATCTTCCAGTTATCAATACTAATAGAGTTGCTGAGACTTAAGAATATTATTGTTGTACCTACCCGTACAAACTCATCTGTAGCGGGAAAGGATTAAATTCAGGTAAAGCTGGGGATGTCTGACTCAATTCAACTGCTTGTTTTCAAAATAACCTGAAAAATTTTCAAACTCATTTCTGTCTATCAATATTGCTTACACATAGTTCTATATTAATCTAGTAATTCATTTGGGAGAACCTCATGCTCTCTGACTACGCTAAGAAATCAATCAAAGGAATTCAGTAGCATTCATGAACAGTTCATTAGCATTTGTAAGAAATGCACAAATAAAACTAACAAAATGTTAAATCAATCATGGTTGTTAGGAATGAATTCATTTTAACTAGAGTAACATTAATGGTTTTATATAGTTTCTTGAGTATAGACCTACATTTTATCTTCAGGGAGGCAGCGATGACACACAAAAAATAGGGTTATACTTTGATCAATCAAAATGGAGCAGGATTCATGAAGAGGACATAAAGAGAGAACTAATAAAGGAAGTTTTGGGCATCTTTTAGGATTTTCCACACTGAACCATTCAGCAAACACTAGCTGGGGAAGCTGATAGGCAGAAATATGAATCTGGAGAAATGAGTGGCAGTATACTTAAGATAATACATTTAGAGATTATTTCTAGTTCATCAGTTTACAGATGAAGAAACCAGGACCCACATTTTAAGGGACTTTTTACCCTAGGTAACCACAGGCTACAAGTGCCAGAGCCTGTATTCAAACGCAGATCTTCTGACTCCCAATTCATGTTCTCCAGTATGCCAAGAGTAAGTCCTTATTCTGTGTGATTTGTGTTTTTCTTTCCCTGTAAAGGTACCCCATAAGAGATCTACCTAATGCCTTCCTCTGGTCACGTTAATTCTTGGTTATTTCCAAAAGCATGTAGGAGAAATTAAACTTCATCTTTTTCAGTGATGGTCAAATACAGTATCATTACTCCAGCAAAGACTTGGGGTATTTAAGAAAGACGGTGGGACAGTATAGAAGGGAACATTGAGGGATGTGGAGGGGAGAACTGAGACAACACAAGAGAAAAACTGTGTCTCTACTAGTAGAGACCAGATTGTGTAAAGATCTGAAGAGAGTGCAAAAACAAGAGCAATGAGAAGCAGAAGGCAATTCAGTAGAGGGGAGAGGGAAACGAACATTGTCAGCTGAACTGGCTTTTCTGCTAATTCTTAGCCCAAATGCATAGCTTTCAGGTGAAGGTCAATGATGGGTGCCCCAGACTTTTGAAGACTTTCCAGTCAATGAGCAAATGAAGTTATCTCTAAGGACACAGTCTATACAGAGAACGACTGAACTCCACATTTATTTGTATGCTGTGCCATGGATGCTTTTAGAGAATAGTAAACAGAGAATCACAAAAGCTGAACACTACTTTTTTTCTTTTCCTTCCTTTCTTTTTTCAAAGCTCCAGACGTGTGATTACATCAGTATAGGGAACTTCTTTCACTGATGGAGATCCGTATCTGTAACATACACTCTCTGTAGGATGTCCAGGGCACGGGTTCAATGACTTGACTATAGTTACAGAACTAGTCTATGTCAGAGGCAGATCTTGCCCCCAGATCTTTCTGACTCTAAGGCCACCTGCCCTCCATCCATTAAGTTGAGCTGAGTACCACACTACCTTGGTATTGACTTAATTTTCTAATAATGCTATGTTTACCCGAATATTGCTCTTCAAAGAAAAAAAAGATTCTCTTTCTCTTTTCAGTTTACACCTGTAAGCCTTTTTCATTCATTTATAGTGACTATTGTATTGTGAGCTCCTTAAGGGCAGGGATTGTCTTTTGTTTCTCTTTGTAGTCATTAGCACAGTGCCTGACATATAGCAAGGACTTAAAAAATGCATACTGATTGACCAAAAAACCCCAACTCTGCAGTTTCAGCAAAAGTAGAATTCTCTTCTACCAATACAGTTGGCAAACCCTCTGAAATGTAGTAAACCATCTTCATGAGCTATAAGGACCAGAAAAACGTTATCACCTGGTGACCAGTCTTTTGGTGATAAGCCTCTTTGAATCCGATTACAGCAATCGGTTCTCAGGTAACGTTTCTTACTAATCAGCCTTTCTGCTATTGGATTGTCCCCTCTCCAACCTATTTTCTAACATATGTGCCAAAGTAATCTTCCAATGGCGCAGGTCTGACCAAGTCATTCCCTGGCTCACATAGCTTTGGTGATTCACTAGAGTCTCGGATAAATTCTCCAGCCTGGCTTTTAAGGCCCTTCGAAACCTGGCACCAACCTGTCCTTCTCTGCTTATTTCACATTACTCCTTTTCAAGCATACTCTACATTCCAGCCAAACTGTATTACAAGGTATGCCCAAACTCTGCATTTCATCTCTTAACACTATACATCGGCACGAGCGGTTCCTGATCCTTGGATTGAACTCCCTCCTCATCTCTACCTCTCTGAATGCTCTGCTGCCTTTAAGACACAACTCGAGAGCCATCTCCTCTTACAATATCACTCCTGATGTCCTTATTTGATAATGTACTCTCAAATTACCTTGTATTTACTTATGTATGTACATATTATATTACACCCCACCCTACCCCCAGTTGACTATAATGTTCCTTAAGAGTAAAGACTAGGAGTAGTTTGTCTTTATATCTCCAAAGACTAGCAGAATACCTTAGGCACACCTCGATGAATCTGAAAATTTGTAATTTGGGGGAACTTTCTATCAAAAAGCAGATTGCCAGCTAGCCATGCCCTCTCACGTTGAGTACTGTTTTTGTCCTGCCAAAGGTACTACATAACTGCTGAGTGCCTTCCTTCTTGCATGGATGATCTCAGTAATGTTCCTACCATGCGACTAGTCCATTCCCTCATCATACATCTCTCTGAAGACACCCCTTAAGTTGCTTCTCTCATGCAATTCTTGGTGGGTGAGGTGTTCAGCCTACTAATGTCTGCCTTGGTGCCTCTCCATTGCTCTTTGGATGACTTTCAACTCATAGCCATACTGTACCAGGAAGAATATGGTTAAAAAGGAAAAGCCTTTGTTTTGAGAAAAAGCTTTATGTTATTAAGTGTACTATGTAATTTCCCAAAGGCAATTCAGCCATCTCTCCTCCTGTCTGACTCTGGGTTCGGCTCATTTTCCATAGTGTCTATCCAAATGTATGCTGAATTGAATGACCAAGTCCATCCATACTCAAAGGATCTGGGAGGATATAGCCTTTGAAAACCCGTGGTTACCTCCAAACCACAATGAATGAAAGACAGACTAAGATAGATGGGTTAAAAACCAACTACTTGAGTTCATTAGGTACACATATTACTTATTATGCACCATGGACAGGAATGCGAGAATAATAACAGCATGGTTGTTTATCAGAAAATGTGGAATACAAACATTTGATCTATGAATTTTTCCAGGCAGGGTCAGAGATTTTTAAAAATAAGAGGTGAGGACCTAACTCATCTAGCAGCCAATTAGGAGATTCTTTTTCTGGAACACTTTCCTTGGTAAAGCAGAAAATAACACTTTGAAGTAAACTGAAATTAAAAGAAGAAATGGTTCTGAGTTAGAAACCTCAGAGTCATGGTTGATTCTTCCCTGTCCCTCATTCCTCAAATACAAGCCTGCCAAATCCTGCCAGTTTACCCTCTGTAATTTCCCCGGCATCTCTAATTCTTTTCCATTCTCAGATCAGGCCCTCATCAGCTCCTGTTTGGACTCTGCTATCTCTGCCTCCAGTTTTTCTTCTCTCCAATACATCTTTCACACCACTGCTGAAGTAATCTTCTTAATGCATAAATTTAATTACATTACTTCCCTGCTTAAAAAAAAAGTCTTCAGTGGCTTCACATTGCTGATCAAATAAAATGCAAACTTCTTAAGCTAGCATTTAAGGCCCTTCACAAATGTGGCTCTGATCAACTTTGCAAGCCTTCTTTCATACTCTTCCTCCTTCATGTGCCCTTTCTTGCGAACTGAACAACTTATATTTTCTGATCTTATCCTGTCTTTTTCCACATGGGTGTGCACGCTATCTTCTGTGCCAGGAAGGAAGTCCCTCACTATACCCACACATCCTCATTATTTTAAAAAAAAATTCTCTCCAACATGTGACACTGTTGATCACTCCTTCCTTCTATCTCTCTCTCAGCCTCTCTCTCTCCCGCATTTTCATGTCCCTGCTCTCTCTCGGTTCTTTTCCAGTCCCGTCGATGCTCCTCATCTGCTCCGCAGGATCATCAGCTTTGTTGTCAAGTCTTGTCAGTTTTACCTCTCCAATATCTCTCAGATCTGTCTCCTTCTCTCCACTTATACCACAAAACTCTGGCTCAGATCCTCATTATTACCCTTTGTCTGAGTTATTACAATAGCCTCTTACAAAGCCTGCTTTCCTCAAACCTCTCTGCCCTCCAATCCAAATTAATAACATTCCTTCAGCACAGATCTGACCACTGTGACATGGTCATGCCGACTATGATCAGGGCACTCGTTGGCTCCCAATTGTGTCTAGGATAAAATAAACCCATCTGCTTGGTATCAAAAGCCCTTCCAGGATGGCTCTATTCTATCTTTTTAGGCTAATTATACATTATTCCTCCTCAAAAATTCTATGTTCCTGCCAAACTGCCCTACTTGTTCCCTATACACAATATTCTACCTCCTGTCTCCATTTTTGGGGGTACAGAATGACCCCATGCCTGGAATGTTCTCTTTCTTTTACAGTTCCAACTCTTAGAACCCCCTGGCTCCCTCCAAGGCTCAGCTAAAGTACTGTCATACAAGCGGTCTTTCTTGATTTCCCCAGTTGTTAGGTGTACTCTAATCTTTCTATATTTATTTTGCATTTATCTTGAATTCACTTATCCGTAAAGAGGCATATTCCTCTCAGAACAGAAATTTCCTGAAGGTGTAGTTAGTTCAATTTTTATATCTGTATTTCTAGTCCTAGCACAATGCCTGGCTAATAGGATGTGCTAAATAAATGCCTGCTGGATGAAAATAGATGGAACAAAGTTTGAACCAATTGCAAGGTCAAAGGAAGGTTTTTTTTTAAAAGGTGGCAGGTAATATGATTGTACTTGTAGGTAGCAGGGAAAGGTCAGCAAAATGTGCAAGGAGGCAGTTCCCAGAAGACAGAAAAAGGAAGAGAGTAGGAACAAGGGCATCTTAGGAAGAACAGTATAGTAGAAAGACCACTGGCTTGGGATTCATTAGACCTGGGTTCAAATTTCACCTGTGATGCTTACTGTCTGTCTGACCTTGGGCATGTCACTTAACTTTCATGTGACTCAGTTTCCCTATTTGTAAAGTGAAGGGTTTAGACTCTATAGCCTCTGACATCCATTCCAGACTAGGATCCTATGAGAAAGGCTACCTACTCCTAAATCAAAGCAAAATAGAATAGTAGATGACATACAGATATTTTGAGGCAATGAAATGGAGAAGAAAAAACCCAGAGGAGCAGACTGTGATCAATTTTTGGAGGTGAGATTATCTGATAGGGAGGTAGGAAGGAGTGGTATAAAGCAGAGGTGCTTGAGAAGAGCAGTTTTGGAATACTGGCTCGGGGTGGTGGTGGGATATGAGAGAGAAGCAATCAAGAAGAATAAAATGATTGCCATCCAGCAGTGATGGCCTAATAGAAGTTGGATAAAATAAATTTATAGTAGATCTAGTCAGGCTTTTTCTAGAAGTATTCAATAATTCATGAAGGAAATAAGAGAAAGCTGGTGCCATGATATGCAACTGGATAGGGAAATCCACTGTATTAGTTAAAAATATGCATATGTTAGACAAGAGTTTCAAATGGTTGATGAGTAGAGCCTAGAAGTGAGAAGGTTATTTGGATTGTATTGGGGAAATTGTGCAATGTTTTTTAAAGTTCCTGAACTGCTAACTACCAAAAAAGCCCATCTCTCATATCTATTTACTATCTATTCATCCACATATATGAACAATTAAATTTTATTTAAAAAAATTATTGTGAATTTTACAAACACCAAGAAACATGAAAATATCTTCATACAAAGAAGAAAAAATACGGCTGAATATGATACCATGAATCTCCATTATGTATAGCTTGGTTTTTGACAAAGTATGATATATCCTGTTTAGCTGTGTCGCCTTCTGAAGTTCTCTCTTATGCATTTAAAAAAAGTGTTTCACTGACTGCTTTCTTTCTTTCCTTCTTGTATCATTACTTTATTCCCTGCCAAAACACTCATTCTTTCTCCTCCCACAGAAAATAAATTCCTTTGGTCTCATTGTCTTAAATTTTTATTGTATCTATTTTTTAAAGGGTGAAATAATATCCCTTTGCCATGGTAAACACATGATAGGTGTAAAGAGAAAATACACTGGAACAATTAAGACTAGTAAAAGAAAACATAACTGAGAGAGTTTAATTAACCAACAGGTATTTATTAAGTGCCTACTATATGCCAGGCCTTACGTATCAGAAATAAAGAAAAACAAAGTAAAATGCCCAAATCTAGAAAATATGATCCACTGTATTTATTGCTGGGATTCACTAATTTTAGATGGAGAGGAAATACTCCTGGGTTTGTTGTGTAGGAATATTCTTTAGTTCCAGGAAATATAAAAATCCAATAAACTAAAAACATCTTGAAAATATATACACGGAATATCTTGGCAGGACAAGATAATTTTTCCAGAGAAAATTAGAATCTTTTAATAAGTAAAATCAATTCTCCCCTGCTAAAAAAAGATGTACATGATATCAAAAGAATTGTTCACATTATATTAAAGTTGCATACAAAATTGTTCAGTGTCAATCATGTGATAAACTTTGATGCTACCAGAAGTCTCCTGATATGGCCAAAGCAATGCTTGACCAATCATATACCAATCAGCTTTAAATGGTTCCATGTAGGAAGAATTGTCTGCATGTCTGAAGATCAGTACAATTAGTTAATTGATAAACTAAAGTCTTCCTGTATTGCATTGTAAATGGATGAAACAAAAGAGGTGCAAAGATAGCCACATGATTAGATATCTTGTTGAAAATGATGTTAGAGAAGATATTGCTTTGAAAAACCTATTGGTGGCAATGCAATAAATGAGAAAATTTCAATATAACTGGTAGATTTTAAGTGAAAATAATATATTACAGGAGACCTGTATTTGACAGATCTGGCACTGACTGACCTCAAATAATGTTAGGGTAAAATGCAGCTTTAGGAATACTAGCCATTTGTGTCATCTGGAAATAATGCATACTTCACAGACTGTCACTTAATACTGACAAACGTGTGAGGGAGTATAGAGTCCTTCAAGTAGTTACAGGAATAATCAATCCCAGGAACCAGCCTATGTCCTAATAACTGAGATTCTAATTTATCTTGCCTGGACCACTTCCGTCCCCACTTTCTAGCTCCCTTTTATGTTATCTTCCCCATTAGAATGTAAGGTCCTCAAAGGCAGGGACTGTCATGTTAGCTCGTATTTGTAGCCTTAGAATTTGGTACAGTGCCTGACACAATAAGCACTTAATAAATGCTTTATCATTCATAAGAAAGTCTATCAAAAGGAAGGCTGTTTGCAAAATTGCATGACAACATGTGGGCAAAGTACAATACACTGGCTTTTTTTTTACATTTTTTTGAGGGGGAAAGGCAGGGCAATTGGGGTTAAGTGACTCGCCCAAGGTCACACAGCTACTGTGTCAAGTGTCTGAGGCTGAATTTGAACTCAGGTCCTCCTGACTCCAGGTCCAGTGCTCTACTTACTGTGCCACCTAGCTGCCCCAACACTGGCTTTTTTATGCAAAAACACTTCAAAGAGTGTTTGAGGGATTAAATAGATGCCATTTTTCTTAGTGATAACAAAATATGAAGTAAATTCATCTTATAACAAAAATTTCCTAATGAAACATTTTTGGAAGATTTTAAAAAACAACAGAGGGCTCTAAATTAATACAAAGTCTTCAAATTCATACTGTGATGTAGAAAGGCAAGTGACTACATTTATGAAAAAAGAGCTGTGGATAACAAATTTACAAAATAAAATTTTTGATAGATTTCCTCTTTAAAAAAAAATCTCCTTTGCAAATGAAAAGAAAGTCAAGACCTGCTTATTAACCAATCACTTGACCAGTAATTGTGGCACAGTGGTAGGCCACTGTTTTTTTTTCTTTTAATGAATGACACTAGTGTCCCAGGGCAGGATGTGTGTTAATTAGAAGGCCAAATGAACTCACATTTAATGTGAGCATCCATCAATTCCCACAGCGCTCACGTCTCAAGCCTGAGATAAACAGTTTTGATCTGCAGGGAGTAGAAGTGCTAGGACTCGTGTGATTGCCCAATCATGAATGCAGTGGAGAGTCTGGGTGTTGGCTTTGCAGACTTCCTGATGCTCACAGTATTTCCAAGGAAGAACAGAATCAGTATGGATACCCCTGGTCAACAGCAAAATGGGTGTAGTGGTCTGAAGCACCCCTGGGACAATGTGTAGAATGGAATGGGATCTGCTTCAAATTCCAAGGGATGCAGAAACGAAGGACGGCAGCCAGGAAGTCCTGAGAACCACTAGGAACTAATGGCAATGAGCTAGAGGTATTGAATGTGAAGAATTCATGGACCTGTAGGGAACTGGTCTCATGAATGATAGGGCTTCTGAGAGACCATCATTGCACAGTAAAGGAGCATGGGATTTAGAGTCAGTGAATCAGAGTTCAAATCCCTGTTCTACTACTTACTACCTAAGTAATCTTACTTCTCCTTATTTATGACTTTTGTTGTTTTCAATCATTTTCTACTCACATTCAATCCTTTGTGATCCCATTTGGGATTCTTGGCAAAGATACTAGAGTGGTTTGCCATTCCCTTCATTTTACAGATTTGAGGAAACTGAGACAGAGTTAAGTGACTTGCCCAGAGTCCCACATTTAGTAAGTCTCTGAGGCCAGATTTGAACTCACGAAAATGCATCTGCCTGACTCCAGGCCCAGCACTCGATCCACTGTGCCATCTACCTGCCTCATCTATGACTAGGATGAAATAAAAGATATAATCAGGATCAGCAGCAGGATAAGGATTTATATTACACAGCACATGAAGTTTAATCATGGTCCTCTACCAACTAAGGAACTAAAACATGCTTGCCCTTTTTCAAAGTTTCCTCCTGCCAGTCAATTCTTCTCACTTTAGGCCCAGATTTGCAATTCTATTTTCATAGCCACAAAATTGGCCAGAGCCACCCTTTGGAATCTTATGGAATCTGCTTTCCTAGTTTTCAATATGGCCTCAGGAAGTTAGGCCTAAGAGGGGCTTCCCTTCTTCTTCTCCTCTCCTAATAGTTCAGTTGTTTTGGAGCACAACCTCCTCTTCCTACTGGCCAACACTGGTGAAACACTGCCCTGCCTCTCCATAAATTCCCTGGGGAATATGGTTCTTCTCTGATACCTAACCATGGAAGGATGTTCATCGCTACTTGGCAATCTTCTCTACTCTTGTTGACTCATTTTACTTCCCATAATAATTGCTTCTAACTACCTCCTTCCCACTCAAAGCAGATAATAATCTCCTACTTCACTGAAAAGATAGAACACTCTCTTAAAAAAACCTTTCTTTAACCTTGTACCCTCCCCCTTTCATCTCCCATCTCTTCCTTTTCTTTCATTGTTCCATTTAAAAAAAAAAGTGACTATTTCCTCACCACTATCTCCTCACCTACTGCAGTTTGGCCTGCATCTCCACCACTCTATGCTCACCACTGACCTCCTAATTGCCAAATCCAATGGCCTTTTTCTTAGCCATCATCCACTTCTCTGTGGCAGCTCTTGCTATTGACCAGTTCTTCGGCTTTGGAGACACCATATTTTCAATTCTTCTCCCTCTTTAACCATTCTCCTCTCCTTCCTGGTCTTCTCCCTGATCCTTAAAGGTAGGTATTCCACAAAATTCTATACTCATTCACTTCATTCTTTATGTACATTCCTTTGGCATTCTCATTCATTCGCATGACATCAACTACCACTTCAACGCAGATGATTCCCAAGTCTTTATCCCTAGAGCTGGCCTCTCTTACAGCTTCAGACCTGCATTTCCAACAGCCCACAGGCCACCCTCATCTGGAGAGCTCACCTCCAACTCAAGTTCAGCATTTCTTAAGTTAAACTTACTACATTTCCTCCTAAGCTTTCTCATTATTCTGACTTTATTATTTATCAGGAGGATTATTGATTTCTCAGTCTCTCATGTTTGAAATCTTAATTTTCCCCCTCCTCTCTCTAACCTCTCACATCCAAGTTATCACCAACTTTTACTGAAATTGCCTTTATAAAATTTTTCACATCTTTCCCCTTAACTCCCATTATCACTATTCTGCTATAACATATTATTCACCTGGACTATCGTAATAGCCTGGTAACAGATCTTCCCAATTTATCTACCTCCAAGCTGTCTTTCACACCACTGCTAAATAACTCTTCCTCATGTATAGATGCTGCCATGTCACCCCAGTATTCAAAGCAAAATCTTTAGTGATTCATGACTGCACACCAGCTAAAATTCAAATTTCCTTGTTTGGCATTCAAAGTTTTACAGTTTGGCACCATGTTATCTTTGGAGAATTCCTTCTATTACCGTACTGAAATGTACTTACTGTACTTCTATTACTCTTCACTCCAGATAAACCTGCCTACTCCCTATGCTCCCTTTAGTGCTTCAGTTTTCCTGACTTGACTCATGATATTTCCTAGTGTTGGAATACATTCCCTCTCTTTACTAAATTCCCACTCAGGGGGTCCAGACTTGCCACTGGACCCAGATGGCTCTGGAGGAAAAAGTGAGGCTGGCGACCTTGCACAGCCTTCCCTCACTTAAATCCAATTTACTTGCAAGTCACAGCATCATCTTCCTGATGTCATGGTCCTCTTCCAGAAGGAAGGAGAAACAATGACAACAAATTCCTACTTATCCTTTAAAGCTCAACTCAAATGCCACCCCCTCTACAAAGTTTCCATGAACTCCCCAGACAAACAAGCATCTTTGACCTTGGACCCTGAATAGCCCTTTGTTTTGCAACTCTCTAATAGTCTTATGTTATAATATCATGTATGACAGTCTTCTCTGCTTGTATCTTACCTCTTTATTGGAATACAGGTGCCAGGAGGGCAGGGACTTCATTCTATACAAGCTTTGCATCTCTCCCAGTGCCCATCACATGGCTTTATACAAAGAACAGCCTGTTCACCTCCAATTTATAGATTCTCTTACTTCCTTCAAGACCCAGCTCCAGTGCTATCATTTGTCTACAAGAAGCTTTTCCTAATCCCTCCAACTGCTAATGTTCTCTTTCTCCCTAATCATCTCCTTCCTACCTTGTATTTATTCTGTATGTACTTACACATGGTGTTTTCTCTCTTAAAAGAATGTAAGTTGCTTGAGTGCTTGAACTGTTTCATATTTATCTTTGCATCATTCAGTCCCTGGCATGCAGTAGCACTTAATAAATGCTTGTAAATTAACAATATGTTTATGTTTATGACTAAAGATTTTAGAGAATCTGATTTCCATATAAGAAAAATGTAATTAGCAAATTAATGAATCAAAACTCTATGCTTCTGTTGTGATGAGGAGGCATTTGTCAGCTAACAAAATGCTTAATTACTGCTCTCAATTTCAAGATTATATACATCATACTAGAAGCAATATAGAAAACATTTGGGTGAAGATAAAAGGGAAAAGAAAGGCAAACGATATTGTCGTGGGCAGATTTTCTGGCCTGGTGCAAGATATGAATAATGCTTTTCTGAGGCAAATCATAGAACTGACAAGAGTCAAGATAGAAGACGGACCACCAACTACGGAGAGAGCAATTGCCTTCTGCTAAAAGCAGAGCATATGATACTTCCTTAATCTACCCTCCTAATCATTTCATGTCAGAAATGAAGAGGAAGCAATTAAGGTGTCTGTTACTCTAGACTGTTAATTCTGATCTATAGGGAACCTGGTAACATGAAAGTGACAGGGGCAATAAATACTATCTTAGTTTTAAATAGCAGAAGAAATAAGTGGCAGGGAACAGTCGGACAAGTAGCCTAGTCTTGAAGAAAAAAGATTTAAAAAATGAACAAACTCAGAGAAAAGGTAGGTTTGACTTCATGCTGTTTTAAAAGGGAATGTGGTTATAGGGCAGGAGTTCTTAACCTTTTTTTGTACATGGACCCCTTTGGCAGTCTGCTGAAGCCTAGGGACCCCTTCTCAGAGTGTTTTCAAGTGCATAAAGTAAAATCCATACAATTATGAAGGAAACCAATTGTATTGAAATACAGCCATCAAAATATTTTTTAAAAACTCACTGACCTCATATTAAGAACTCCTACTGTATAGAACATCAATAGGCACAAAAATAAAATTCTGAATTTAAGCTGTAGGTAATTCCAAAGGAAAGAAAAGAAGATGCTAAAGGAGGCAATGTATTCTAAATAGAGAGTCCTCTGATGTGTTCTGAATTTAACAAGGAATATTCAAAAGTTGGAAGGAGGGCTACATAATTTAAGATAAATACCAAAGGAGTAGACTAGAATACTATAAGGAATACTAAAGCCCCAAATGATTTAAGACTTACAAAAATGCTAAAAACAAAAAATGAGTTTTTTTGTACATTGTCAGGGTGGCGTTAGATCTTTGGATAGGAGAAGATGGAAACATGCTAAAAGATAGTAGAGAGAAATCAAAACAATACGGCACCTGATTTGCTTCCATCTTATTCATTTAAAGGAAATGACCTCTAAACTAGAAAGGATAGAAAAAGTATTAAGAGGGAATTGAAGCCCAAGACAGGTGACAATGTAGTAAGAAATCATCCAATTGCTTTTGATTGGTTCAAATCCCAGGCCAAAATGCATTACATCCCAAAGTACCATATGTGGTTAGCTGGTTCTTGTCTTTTGTACTCAAAGAGGACCAAAATGGCATCACTATGCTGGGGTAAAGGCATAATGTGGTAGATCAGACCAATATGAGCTTGGAAGGCTCTACCACAGTTCAGGCACAAATAGTTCATATGAACATTTGGAGTTTCTTTTGAGCTACTGCAATTCTGCTTTGCTCATAGAGCACAATGCCTCCATGCTGAGTGGTACTTTGCCAGGGTGTCCCATGATATGCAATTGATTCCAAAATTCTTCAGAAAGACCTTGAGAGTGTCCTTTTATCACTTCTACTTACCTCCATGTAAAAGCTTGCCTTGTGAGAATTCTCTGTAAAATAGTGTTATAGGCAAATGTACTTTTGGCATCTGAACAACGTGGCCAGCCCATGGGAGTTACACTCTCTGCAGTAGAGTTTGAATATTTGGCAATTTAGCTGCCAGAAGGACCTCAGTGTCTGGTATCTTATCTTGCCAGGAGATCTTCAGAGTCTTCCTAAGGCAGTTCAAATGGAAGCAATTCAGTTTCAGCCTCTTCTTATACACCAGGTTGTTAGATGGTGAACTGGGGTCACAAAGGAAATTATAGAAACTCCTCCTCCATAGGCATTTAAATTAGTTTAGATTTCCATTTGGGGATTAAGGGGAGGAGATAGGTTAGATGTAAAGAGATGGTATGCCTATGTACATCCCACCTTAAGCATGCCTGATCTGTCCACAATTTAGAGGATCTCTTCTAGCTGTATGATTAAAGTATTGAGAGAAATGATTATTTCTCTTTTGTATTAATGACTAATTACTTAATCAGGACCAAAATTTTTCCCCTTTTCTACTTCCTCATTCAGAATCAACCAGTGTCGAAAGTCTTGGGCAAAGACTTACTTAGGCTAAGATCTAATCAGACAGTAAAAGAAATTCTAAGTTTAGGCTAACGGATGGATTTCTGCTCATTGTGTTTACTCAGACAGGTCTGGGAAAACGTGGATTCTCCCTTTTGTCAGACAGGTGATATGGAAATTGATAAGTCTCTTTGACCAGATCTTAGGTGATCCAAGTCATATACCTCAAGACCCTCATTAGAATGAACCCACATCTTATTATAATACTCATTTTCTCATTAATTGTTAACCAATCAGAGTTGATTGCCACCTTCAGGAACACTGGCTCTTCCAAGGGCACATAAACTGTGTGTCCACCACCACGAAGAGCCTTTGGCATTCCAGAGTGCCACTGACCTCTTTTCACTAATAAACATGGTATCATTGTTAATAAAATGACTAAATTATCTAGAAATTATGTCTCTTGAGCTTTTTAAACATCACAGTTTTATTTCATGGACATCTTTGAAAAGTAAAAAATGCAGTCAAAACAGACTCTAAATCTCCTGGATATGATAGTAGTCTCACTCTTTCTTTCAATGACGACTGTTCACAATTTTATATGAATTTTATATGAAGATAACCTTTGAGTTAATCAGTGTGGGAACTCCCACTAGCTATGAAGATTGCAACCCTTATAGTGTTAGAGTTGCCTGAGGTCCTTAAAGCTTAAATGACTTGATAATGGTCAAACCTAGTATCAGAGGCAAGATGTAAAACCCAAGCCTTCCTGATTTTACTTTATCCACTATACTACATGGATTCTCACAATTTTATTTACCATGCTTAAAAGAAAACTAATATGTCTAATAGGATTGTACATGTCTAGCCTATATCAGATCGCATGCCATCTTCAGGGGGAAGAAAAAAATTTGAAATTCAAAATCTTATAACAGCGAATACTGAAAATTATCTTTACATGTAATTGGAAAAAACAAAATACTATTAAGTGGGGAAAAAAGAAAACTAGATCAGAAATATAATAACCAATTAGGTTTGGGCATCTTATGTTACCTAGATAATAGCAATTATTCCTATCTATATGACCTTCTATGTATTACCACATAATTTTATCAGCTTAATGTTGCTTCTTATAAGTGCAGCTAATCTCCCAAAGCTATTTCCTACTTTTGCTTATCCTATGCTACCAATGCAGAACTGAAATGTTCAATTTTGCTATTTCTTTTTTGCTTTAACATTCCATTACCTTCCAATATCACTGTAGTCACAGGTAAGTTCTCCTGAGATACAATGAACATAGGTTTGCTTCCATGGACTAACAATAAAGGCATGTCAAACCAATTCTTTATTTTGGAGATTCTAACCTACCAATCAAATGTTAAACATAGTTCATGGTTGTTACTAATCAAACTGGTCCAGAAGCGAAATATTTTAATGTATATTTGGTCTCAGTTGTCATGTGAATAGTCATTATTGGAAATGGGAATTAGTTATTCTGGGAACCCTGACAATCAAACTAATATATTATTTGCCTATCTTATGGCTAGGTAGCCTTAGGACCAGTTTTCAGTGATTTCTTTTTTTTATCTATGCACACACATACACAATTATAATTATGACAATTATGTAGCCCTTCAATTGGGCATATAGTTGATACCTGTCTGACATCAGATATCAGAAAGAGCCTAATAGCCTGACCAAAAAAAAAAACACACTATCACTTTGTTTCCAGCAGTCATAATGAAAAAAATAACCCTCAAGATTATAACAAGGTCAAGAGAACATAACAGGCTCCACAGTAATCAAGCATGTTTTCTTAAAAGTTGCATTTTGTTCCGCACAGTCCTAGCCAACTCCATAAGCACAAGTTTCACATGAACTATCATCAAATTTAGAAATCAGTTTTAATGTATCAAACATTATGGTGCAGATGGAAACAAAGTAGGCTTCCCAGAACTAATTATTCCTTTTATATAGTACCGGCAAAAAGATAGTTAGAAATTTGCCCCTTCATTATGCTCAAATTTGCTTTATTTTAACGGTTTCAGAAAATTTTCCTTGTTTAAAATGATTTTAAAAATTCTGGATGCTGAGGGGGTAAACTTTCATTATCTGAAAAATTCACACTTTATTTCTTGATGATTTTAAAAAAAGGCACTATTACTATTGTCTGAAAGTTAATTGCTGAAAAATATGAACTAAAAGATATAAATTATAAACACTACCCTCAATACATTATCATAATGCAGTCCAGTACAAGCACAAAGACAGCAGACTTACCTGATGCACGTCTAGTAAATCGGTTTATCACTGGAGCTATAAGGGGAAAAAAAAGAATGAAGTTGTGATTAGATAATTTATATAAAATCTGAAAATGCACAAATCAAATATTAAAACTACGTCCTCCAATTCTGTTGCCAAAGGGAACTAAATTTTCTACTAAATATCAAAAGCACAGTTTGATCAATTATTGTAGTAGTTAAAGTATCCAAAGACACACACACACGCACACACATATAAATATACACACGTCAATGTTCATTCATGTCCTCCCTCCTCTTTGTGACGGAAGAACATTCCAGGACCATTTTAGCTGGAAGATAAAGTAAGACTAGGTTGCAAATATAGGTAGAAACCAGATTATGTAAAATTGTGAATGCTAAGACAAGAAGTCCAAACTTTATCTGGTAAGCAGTGGGAGGTTTGAGCAGAAAAGTGATTTGATTAGACTTGTATATTAACTTCATGTAAAATGGAAGGAAGAAGCCAGACAAAGGTGGTGAGTCTAGCTAAGGAAATGTTGGCATAGTTTAAGAGAGGGAAGAAGTAGGTGGCAGTGGGAATGGAGAGATTATCACGTGTAAGATTTGTAGTTAAGACCTAAGTTCAAATCCTAGATCAGCCACAGGGGATCTTGGACAAATTTCTTAACCTCTCTAGTTCTCAGTTTCCTCATCTGTAAAAAGAGCAGGGGGAAATGGTGGATTAGTTGGCCTCTGTCCCTTCTAGCTCTAAATCTATGATCTCTTTAAATCCTTCTCATTCTAACTCAATACTTAACTCCTATATGAAAAGCTTTCCATGATCCCAGTTACAACCTTCCCTGCATACCTCACAGAGGACTTTGTTTCGCAACTATCTAATTCACTCCTTCTATGATATTTTACTTTATAGCTTCTTATGTTTATGTCTTATTTGTGCATGAAGCTGTCACTGCCAAGGAGGGTAGGGACCATGTCTTTTATCTAAATTTTACATTTCCTCCAGAACCTAGAAGGACATTTGGCATACATGAGATGTTTAATAAATATTTATTGAACAATTGAACATTTTACTCAATGAAGAAGAAATGTACTAAGTATTTATTATGTGTGCAGCATATTACTAATAATTGTAGTTGGGTGGGGAAGATTAAAGATGGAGAATACATAGTCTTCATCTTAAGGAGACTGAAAATGTTCAAGCACATCAAATTCCATAGAACCACTTATAAACCACTATGTCAACAAATACAAAAATATCCCCACATGGAGAAGCCACGTCAAACATGCAGTGCAGAGGGGAAAGTGTTGGACTTTGAGTCATCAGAAGCCCTTGTTACAAAGGCCAGCTTTGTTATTTATTGCTCATGTGACTTTGGACAAGTCAATTCATCTTCACCTCTCTGGGCCACTGCTTCCTCTGAAAAAGGAAGGAAATGGCCTAGAAAATCCCCTAGCATCCCTATTCCAACTTGGGCCAAGATAATCAAGTGTTTATTCGCACAAAGAAACGATAGGATTCAAAATAAACCCACATTTCAAACCTGAAGCATACATAAATGAACAATGAGCAAGGTCCAGAATTGAATAGGAGTTATGCTAGCCCATTTGGGAGACTGAAATTCTTTTAATGACTTCAAGCTTCCAATGAAATATTAAGTCCATATTTTTAAAATCAGTGCTTTCCCTGTGATGTTGTAGGGCTGCGAGTCATCGAACACTACAGCCTCCAAAGAGGTTAAGTTAAGGATTACCCAAAGAGCAATGGAGAGACACTGGGTGGGTGAGAGAATTCTACGACACATGACAACCATGGAATGAGAAAAATAAACTGTGTAAAAGACGTGAACAAAGAAAAATGCTTCAGAAGCAATGGTCTGGTCACAGCTCATGGGTGAGGCATTACAAATAGACAATTCCACATACTTCACTGGCATCACAGAAACATCAAAGGAATCTGAGGAAAATCTCCAGCAGGTTGGGTGGGCCTTTTGCAAACTTATAGGAGGACACTGATGAGTGGCACACAGTACCAGCAGGCATGGATGGGCTAATATCTGTATCACTGGAGGAATAGTCACATAGATGAGGTCAGAAATGTATTGGAAAACTAGAATATAGCTTGCATTTACATATCTGTGTATGTGTTGCCATTCTCTCTGCCCCCAACCCTGCAGAACATAAGTTCATAACAAAAAGGAAAAATAATTGAGGAAGTTGAAAATATTATTCAGGTTTGAGAAATGAAAGAAGTTAAAGACTTGTGGACCTCTAAGAAGTCACATAACTATTTAGCATAAATATTTTCTTCCAGAATCAAGTCAGAAAACATAAGACATTGAGCAACAAATATCACAAAAACTATATGATGTTATCTTAACAGAGAGGAAACTATATTCTTTTGAGAGTTATATTAGTTCAGCCAGATTAGTTAAATTGATTAGTTGCCATTGATTAGTTAAAGCAAAATCAAAGTTAACACCAAATGAGAAGAAAGGATAAAACCAGGAAGGTAACACTGAAAGCAGGAGCTTTGATCTGACCTATCCAAACGATACTGAAAAATTGTCAATGAAAAAGGCAAAGATGTTGACTCTGACTTTCAATATTTCCTGAAAAAACTTAACTGCCAAGCCCAGAAACTACCTTAGGCAGAAACTACATAATGTTACCAACCAGAGAAATGGAATTGCAATTGGAACGCTGGTATAGAAGATAAACTCACTTGTAAAACCCTATGAGAGAAGGATGTCAGAAGACTGCCAAGCTCTCTCAGAATCACATCACAAAATAGAAAGAGCAAGAGCCAGCCAATCACATCATCTGAAGACAATTCATGGATTAAATTGGCATAAAGATAACAGAGAAAAATGGAACAAATTTGGCTAAGTTTCTAATCTGTTTTCTTCATTGACTATAATGGAGCTACCAGTTTTGAACACTAACACTGCAGTCTCTATTATATTAAAGAAAAGTGAAATAATGTTAACTCAACTATGGGCCAATATTGCCAGGCTTTAATGAACGAATGAATAAGCATATGGTGTTTGTATTTCATATTTTCTGAAGAAAAATGAGGATATTAAAGAATTGTTGACTGGGTACAGTTCTTAACCTTCAGGCTTATTTTCAACACTGGGATCTCAGGCTTTTTGCTTATGCCTTCCACTCATTCACCATTTATGTATGTTGGGTATTCAGGGTTATCTTACTAAGGTACATGACCAATACAGCATTTCCTGATTGGTTTTCCCTGCGCTCAGTGATTGTGAGGTTGCATCAAAAATGACTGACTGCTTTGGGAGTTGAGCACTGTGTGGGCTCTAAGAGGAGCTGAGTAGAAACAGTTCAGTTTATTTTGGGGTTACATCTAGCACTTACTTTACCTTGGGCTTCCAGCAAGAGAGGGTGGGCAGAAATTGGAATTTATCTCTCCTAAATTGGTGGCAAGAGCAACTACAAGTATATGACAGCTAGAAAATATGCTTGCCTAGGTAAGAGTGAGTCCTTACCCTCTTACCTTTTCTGGCAAGTAGATGGCACAGTAGATAGGGTGCTGGGCCTGGAGCAAAGACCTGAGTTCAAATCCTACCTCAGATACTTCCTGGCTGTATAACAGTTGGCAAGACCCTTAACCTGTCAGCCTCAGTTTCTTCATCTGTAAAATGAGAATAAAAATAGCAACTACTTCACAGGGTTGTGGTGAGGATCAAATGAGGTAACATTTATGCCTGGTACATACAGGTGCTTAACAAACGCTTGTTCCCTTCCACTTCCGCTAGTAAATTATTTCAGTGTAAAATGCTGGCTTTTTCTAGGAAGCTCAGAATGCTTGGTAAATAATTTATTTTATTATCTTAGTGCTTAAATAGCACTTCATTTGAGAGGTGACAATAAGAAGGTTGTAAGATTTGACTAAAGCCACAATGAAAGTCTGAAAATGAATCCAGTCTCTTGATCCTAGGGTTCTATCCCATATCTAGTTTGGCATTTAGGGTGTTCTACAATCTGGCTTCAAACCATGTTTCTAGCTTTATTTCATATGAATTCTAGGCTTATTTCATATGAATTTTCTTCACATACTCCAACAGAAAATAAGTTTCTTGAGGGAAAAAACTATTTTCATTTTTGTCTTTGTATACCTAGTGCCTAGCATAGTATCAAGGTGACTTTGAGAGCTTTACGACTACTCAGTCAGCTTCAATAATAGGAAAGATTTTAGAAATTTTACTTTTCAAATCTTTAAGAATAAATATTAGATCAAAACACGTTGGCAAATGTGGTTCAGAGTTAAGAAACAAAAGAGGTCAAGTCTCATAACCAATGGCAATCTACAGAGAAGGAAAGCCAGCCTAGCTGAAGCACCCTGAAAGAGAAGGAGGCAGCTGGTACCCAGCAACTCAAAGCACTGCCATCACTTCAAGTAGCATTTTCCTAAAGACTTCAATGGACATAGCTTAGGACCCTGAGCCCAAGCATCCTGGAAATGGACTGCCAGCCTTGTTTCTATCACAGGTTTTACTTCCAGCCCCAGCCCTGCAGCTATCACTGAGTAGAGCAGTCCTTGTGGAGATGGGAACCCACCTTTCTTGCCATAACCAATACCGACTTCTACCCATGAACAAGCAGGTAAGCCCAAGCATCCCTGAAGTGGCAGCACTTCTCTAGATGACAGTCCTTCTTTCAGCCCATCCTCCACAACCAACATCCAAGAAGTTGCTCTTGTGGAGATAATACACGGCAACTCTTTCTGCCTACAGGGACTAGCCTACTCAGCAGCCATAGCTACTGAAGATCCAGAAGAAGAAAGTCCTCACCACCAAAGTCTTCCACACTGTCAAAACATCCAACATCAGAAATGGGGATGGTTTTATCACTAGAAATGACAATATAATGCATTGCTATCTGTTTTGCCACTGTATCCTAAGAACCATGGTGCAGCTGAGATATGGAAACACAGTACAATATATATATATATATATGTGTGTGTATATATATATATGTATATGTATATATATACATACACACACACACATTGTCTCCCCCATTACAATATAAACGTTTTCAAAGCAGGGGCTTAGATTTGTATCTATACCTCTAGTGCATAGAGCAGTGCTTTGCACATAGTAAGCCCTTAATAAATGCCTTTTCATTCATTCATTCCCTCATTTACTCTAGGATAGACAGAAACCTTCTGCCTGTACGTCCTCTTATTTTCTTTAAAAATAGAGTCAAAGTAATGTGAAAATATGTTTAATATGAATGTATATGTAAAGTCTATATCAGATTGCATGCTGTCTTGGGGAAGGGGGATGGGAGGGAGGGAGAGAAAATTTAAAACTCAAAAGTTTTTAGAACTGAAGGTTGTAAACTAAAAATAAATAAATATATATATATATTTTTAAAAAGCGAGTCAAAGGTAGTAGATGTAGAAATTGCCAAACATGAAACTGATTTTTATCTTAGACAGGAAACAAACTTGCTAATGATATAATTTATTTGCAACAAGCTTGATCATTGGTTTCTTACATTCAAGTTTAAAATTAACATAAACTTACAAAAAAGCATAAAGTGAAAAGAACGCAATAAACCTTTAGAGCAAATGCAGCACTGTTTTAAAAAATAAACTGTCCAGTTCAAAAAATAAGAAATGGACAAAAAGTAAGACACCACTAACATTTCTTTGAGAGACTTTTAACTAATATAAAACAACCATTACCAATAGAAGGTTAAAAGAAACCAGAAATCACCCTAGCCAGCTAACCTTCAATCTCCACATCAAAAAGTTTTGTATATATAGAACTTACATATGTACACATTGTCTTCTATGATAGGAGGATAAGCTTTTTGAGGGCAGGGACTGATTTTTTTGGTCTTTGTATTCCTGCAACTAACACAGTGCCTGAAATATATCAAGCCCTTAATAAATGCTTCCTGATTGAATGAGAAGGAAACACAGAACAACAATAGTTTAGAGACAGAGTATGAACTCATTTATAAAGTATAAGAGGAGGAGGAGGAAGAAGAAGACAAAAGACTAGAAGTGGAATCACCTCACTCAATCAGGAGAAGCAGGTGACAGGGAACTTTGCAGAGAGGTTGGCATAAGACTCAGCTACTATATTAAAAAAAAAACTTAAAAAGTGACCTAACTGGAAGAAGAGCAAAACTGGAGCAGCTCTACCAACATTTCTATAGTGAACTATTCTAATCAGTTACAATAATATTTAATACTTGATACACTATGTGAACAAATGGCCTGAGTGGGAGAGAAGAGACAGATGAGTGTTACTCTAGTAATCCCCCTCCCACCCCACTCCATGCTCACCCACCTCCAATATGAAAAGAATCACAGGAAAGATTCTAGCACTCACTTCCTATGAAAGATTTATGGGAAAAGGATTGAGCATGAGAAGGTCTGGAGAAGTTGTGAAATTCACTGGAAGAGAGAGCTCTCAACCTCTGTGAGGTTACAAGTTTCTAGATTTCTTTTTTTTGCCATTATTTAAATCATTATTTAATATTTTTAGTTTTCAGCATTTTCACAAGAGTTAGTTACTAACTTTCTCCCCATTTCTACCCTCCCCGCACTCCAAGATATATTCTGATTGCCCCATTACCCAGTCAGCCCTCCCTTCTGTCACCCCACTCCCACCCGCATCCCCTTTTCCCTTACTTTCTTGTAGGGCAAGATAGATTTCTATGCCCCATTGCCTATATATCTTATTTCCTACTCGCATGCAGAAACTTATTTTGAACATCTGCTTTTAAAACTTTGAGTTCCAAATTCTCTCTCCTCTTTCCTCCCCACCCACCCTGCCTAAGAAGGCAAGCAATTCAACATAGGCCACATGTGTATCATTATGCAAAACCCTTCCATAATACTCATGTTGCGAAAGACTAACCTTATTTTGCTCTTTCCCATCCTATCCCCCTTTATCCAATTTTATCCCTTGACCCTGTCCCTTTTCAAAAGTGTTTGTTTTTTATTACCTCCTCCTCCTATCTGCCCTCCCTTCTATTGTCCCCCCATTTTTGTCTCCTTCCTCCTTCTTTCCTGTGGGGTAAGATACCCAATTGAGTGTGTATGTTATTCCCTCTTCAGGTCAAATCCAATGAGAGCAAGATTCACTCATTCCCCCTCACCTGACCCCTCTTCCCTCCCAACAGAACTGCTTTTTCTTGCCATTTTTATGCAAGATAATTTACCCCATTCTATCTCTCCCTTTATCCCTCTCTCAATATATTCTTCTCTCATCCCTTAATTTGATTTTATTTTTTTTAGATATCGTCCCTTCATATTCAACTCACCCTGTGCCCTCTGTCTGTATATATGTATGTATACTCCCTTCAGCTACCCT
>CM053623.1:119275652-119333692 GCA_028646595.1 Phalanger gymnotis
AGGAAGAAGCAAAATATAGTTAGTCTTTCACAACATGAGTATTGTGGAAGGGTTAGACATAATGATACGCATGTGGCCCATGTTGAATTGCTAGACTTCTTAGGGAAGGTGGGTGGGAAGGGAAGAGGGGAGAGAATTTGGAACTCAAAGTCTTAAAAACAGATATTCAAAAACAAAAAAAAGTTTTTGCATGCAACTAGAAAATAAGATACACAGGCAATGGGGCATAGAAATTTATCTTGTCCTACAAGAAAGGAAGCGAAAAGGGGATGGGAGGGGAGTGGGGTGACAGAAGGGAGGGCAGACTGGGGAACAGGGCAACCAGAATATACGCCATCTTGGAGTGGGGGGGGGAGGATAGAAATGGAGAGAAAATTTGTAATTCAAACTCTTGTGAAAATCAATGCTGAAAACTAAATATATTAAATAAAAAAGATATAAAAATAAAAAAATAAAAAATGTTATTTTCCTCATTCTGTTCACTCTAGTAACTTTCTTATTTATATTTGTTAACCTTGCAGTCACAGTTTCCTCTGTAAAATAAGGATTGTAGCTTCCAACAATTCACAGGGTTGTTGTGAGAATAAGATTTGAGAATATGTGAGAGCACCTTGCAACAAGTAAAGCACTATGCAAATGCAAGCTATTATGTGTGAGTCCTCACTGGGAGTGTAGTAACTAACCTATGTGATCCATCTGTATCTAGAGAGATCTTGTCACTTTATTTGCTTTCTTGTTGTCTTTTGTTTTGAATTGCTGTTTCCTTTGGCTACTTGGTAGGGCATTATGGGTGTTGACCCAAACTGGGGAAGCTTTTCTAGGGGGTTCATGGGTGAAGAGTTCCTCCAAGGTGCTACATAAAATCTACTTTGTCTTTGATTAATCTAATCCCAGGTCTTACATATGCAGAAATACACACCTCAAACCTCAGAAAACAGATTGAAGCCCAGGTTTTATAGACACTGGTTCTGACACCTACCCACAACATTTACTTTAGTTTTGAAATTATTTTAATTATCACATAGTTTTCACTATTAATATTTACATCTTTCCACTTCCCCTGTGTTTTCCTTATCAAACATTTCTTTATCATGTTCTATGCTCTAGGCACTAGGGATACACAAGCAAAAGCCAAACGGTCCTAGCTTATATTTTAATGGAGGAAATAGCAGATGCAGATATAGACACAGATCCATAGATATGCACACATGTATGTATGTTTATATGAAACACAGATGAAAGGTAATCTTGGAGAGAATTAGAATCTAGGGGGACCAGGGGAAGCCTCATTTAGATGGTGGTAATGGAGCTATGTCTTGGAGGAAGCCAAAGATTCCAAAAAGAGTAGGTGAGGAAGACGAGCATTTCAGACATAGGAATGGCCTATGAAAAGTCATACAGGTAGCTGATGGGGTGTTACAAATAGGGAATGGCAAAAAGGCCAATACAGCTGGATTGTAGAATATGTGGAGGAGAATATGTATGAGAAGGCTGGAATGGTAGGATGGAGTCAGATTATCAAGAGCTTTAGATGCCAAACAGAGGAGCTGGTATTTGATTATAGATGTACTAGGGAGTCACTGAAATTTACTGAATGACATGGTCAGATATGCACTTTAGGAAAAATCACTGTGGCCTCTACTGTGTGAAGGATTGTTTGGAATAGAGAAAGATTTTAGGTAGGGAAACCAAGTAGGAGGTTGTTACAACAGTTCAGGTCAAAGGTGATAAGAGCTGAGCTACAGTGGTAGCTGTATGGAAAGAGGGTAGACATTCAGTCTGAAAACACATGCACAGCATTAACTCTAATTCCTAGGTTCACTCACTTAACTCTGGGGTGGTTTTGGGGTTTGATGCATTTAACCCTCTTCATTAGCTAAGAATTTTGCTTCCTAATACCAACTTGCTTAGGTTGTTGTTTCTATTAAATTGTTCAGCCCTGTCTGACTCTTCATGGCCCCATGGACTATAGAATTCCAGGTCCTTCTATCCTCCACTATCTTCCAAAGTCCATCCAAGCTCATGTGTGTTGGTTCCACAACACTATCTATCCATCTCATCCTCTGGCATTCTATTTTCCTTTTGCTTTCCCAACGTCAATCTTTTCCAATGAGTCCCATCTTCTCATTATGTGGCCAAAGTATTTAAGCTTCAGCTTTAGTATTTGACCTTCCAATGAATAGTCTGAATTAATTTCTCTAAGTATTGACTAATTTGATCTCCTTGGTGTCCAAAGTTGTCTCAAAAGTCTTCTCCAGTGCTACAATTTCTGCTACATTAATTATGAGGCACTCAGTTTTCCTTATAGTCCAATTCTCACAGCCATACATTACATTGCTACTGGAAAAACTATAGCTTTGACAATACACACCTTTGTCAGCAAGGTGATGTCTTTGCTTTTTAGTATGCTGTCCATATTTGTTACAGCTTTCCTTCCAAGGAGCAAGTGTCTTTTAATTTTATAGCTGCGGTCATTGTCTGCATTAATCTTTGAGCCCAAAATATAAAATCTGACACTACTTTCATTACTTTTCCCTCTATTTATCAGGAAGATGGGGCAAAAGATGGGTGGATGGTCTTTTTTTTAAATGTTAAGCTTCAAGTCAGCTTTCACACTCGCCTCTTTCACCCTTATCAAGAAGCTTCTTTATTCCTCTTCACTTTCTGCCATCAGAGTGGTATTGTCTGCACATTTGAGATTGTTGATATTTCTCCTGGCAGCCTTAATTCCAGCATTTGACTTGTCCAGCTTGCCATTTCACATGATGTACTCTGCATGTAAGTTAAAAAATAAGGTGACAACATATAGCCTTGCTGTATTCTTTTCCCAATCTTAAACCAGTCAGCAGTTCCATGTTCAGTTCTAACTGCTGCTTCTTGATTCACATGAGGTTCCTCAAGAGATAACTAAGATGATTTGGTACTCCCATTTCTTTGAGGACTTGCCACATTTTGTTGTGATCCACACAGTCAAAGGCTTTAGTAGTCAATGAAGCAAAAGTAGATGGTTTTTCTGTACCTCCCTTGCTTTCTACATAATCCAGCAAATGTTGGCAATTTGGTGTCTAGTTCTTCTGCCTCTTCAAAAAAGCAGTCTGTATTTCTGGTAATTCTTGGTTCACATATTTCAGAAGCCTAGCTTGAAGAATATTAAGAACAACCTTGGTGGCATGTGAAATGAGCACAATGGATCAGTAATTTGAACATTGTTTGGCATTGCCCTTCTTTAGGATTGGGACGTAAATTGATCTTTTCTAATCCAGTGGCCACTGCTGAGTTTTCCAAATTTGCTGGCATACTGAGTTTAGCACTTTAATAGCACCATCTTTTAGAAGTTTAAATGGCTCAGTTGAAATTCCATCACCTCCACTAACCTTATTGTTAGCAATGTTTCCTAAAGCTCACTTGACTTCATTCTCCTAAATATAAGGTCCTAGATCAGTAACCACACCATTGTTGTCATTAGTGACCTTGCAATCTTTCTTGTATAGTTATTTTCTATATTCTTGCCACTTCTTCACAATCTCTTTTGCTTCTGTCAAGTCCTTATCATTTTTGTCTTCTTTAATTCTCTTGTATTTCCCATTCTATTGTTTTCTTCTATTTCTTTGCATTGCTCATTTAAGAAAATTTTCCAATCTCTCCTTGATGTTCTCTGGAATTCTGCATTCAGCTGGATATATTTTTTCCCATTCTCTTTTACCTTTCCTTCTTACCCTAATAAAGTCTCATCAGATAGACATTATGCTTTCTTGCTCTTCTTTTTCTTTGGGAAGTTTTTTGTTGTTGCTTCCTGTACAATATTGTGAACTTCTGTCCATAATTCTAATTCCTTAAATCTATTTATCACCTCCATTTCACATTCATAAAGGATGTTATTTAGGTCATACCCACATGGTCTGATGGTTTCCTTTACTTTCTTCAATTTAAGTCTAAATTTTGCAAGAAGAAATTCATGATCTGAGCCACAGTCAGCTCTAGGTCTTGTTCTAACAGACTGAATAGAGCTCTTCCTCCACCTTCGGCTGCAAAATGCATAATAAATCTGATTTCAGTATTGACTATCAGTGATGCCCATGCCTTCTGGGTTGTTGAAAAACAGTGTTTGCTCTGACCAGTGAGTTATCTTGACAATACTCTTATTAGTCTCTGCTCTGCTTCATTTTGTGCTGTAAGGCCAAATTTGCCTGTTATTGCAGTTATCTTTTGATTTCCTACTTTAGCATTCCAATCCCCTATGCTTTCTCAAAAGTCACCAGAGATCTCTTAACTAACAAATCTGATGGTCTAGTCATAAGCCTTCTAGACATTTCTGCTGCACCTGACATTACTGACCATTCTCTCCTCTTGAATCCTCTGTCCTCTCTGAGTTTTCATAATATTACTCTCTCCTGGTTTGCCTTCTACCTGCCTGTCTACTCCTTTTTTGCTTGCTCATCATTTACATTATGATCCCTAAGTGAGTATTCCCCAAAGTCCTGTCCTGGGACCTCTTCTCATCTCCTTCTATACACTCTCTGCATCAATAACTTCATCAGTTTCCATCAGTTTAACTATTATCAGATCTGTATTTCCAGCCCCAGTTCCTCCACTGAGCTTTAGTTCCACATCACCAATTGCCTTTTAGACATTTCAAACCGAATCTTCCATAGACATCTTAAATTCAAAATGCCTAAAACTTAACTCATCATTTCCCCCCCTAAATCCTCCTCTCTCCCAAACTTCCCTATTTCTGTCAAAAGCACCACCATCCTTCTAGTTTTCCATATTTGTAAATACTGACATTATTCTGGGCTCCTTGCCTACTCTCAGCCCATATATACAATAATCAGGCACTAAATCTTACCATTTCTACCATCACAACAAATCTCCCATGTGGCCCCTTCTGTCTACTCACTCAGCTCTACCACCTTAGCTCATGTCTTCATTATCTCTTGCAACAAATGCCCAACTGGTCTCCCTGCCTCAAGTTTCTCCTCACTCCTGTCCATCCTACACTGCCAAACTATTACTTCTTGTTAAAGCAGGTCTCCTCAGGACCTACTTATAACTGGAAGTTTGATTTCACTACCCAAAATTTTAATATTGACTATGTTTCTCTAATGTATGATATGTGGATGTAGCTTCTAATGATGTTACCTACAGTTTAGCTATAGCTTCTTCTTTCCTTCCTTCCTTCCTTCCTTCCTTCCTTCCTTCCTTCCTTCCTTCCTTCCTTCCTTCCTTCCTTCCTTCCTTCCTTCCTTTCTTCCTTCCTTCCTCTCTCCCTCCCTCCCTTCCTGTTTCATTTGTTGTAAGAATGCCAAGATTTTAATGGTTCAGCTCCCCTAGCCATATGTCCACTCAATGATCACTGGAAAAGAGTCTCACATTTAGAGTTCCAATAGTCAAAGTCATTGACAGTCAAAAACTAATTCTTGGTGCCCTTTCCAGCCACTCTGCTACAATTAATGCAGAGCAGTAAGGGGCTACACAGGATTGAGAACCATTTAAAATTTTTCTTTGTCTTATAGATTGCCATGGATAAAATTTTAATGGGCTGCATAATAATAATAATAACAATAATAGCTAATATTTAAAGCATTTAAGGTTTGAAAAATGATTTACATATGGTAACTCATTGTATATTCACAAACAACCCTATGAGATAAGTACTATTATACTCCCCATTTTACAGGAGCACATAAAGGTTAAGTGACTTTCCCAGAGTCACACAGCTAGGGAGTGTCTGAGGCAAGAGGCAAACTTGGATCTTCCTGACTCCAAGTCTGGGCTCTATCCACTGTGTTACCTAGCTGTTTTATGAATTGAATGACCTCTTTCTTTAGAGGAACTGTTTTAGTTGAGATGGATAACCACCTACTTACAATGTTGTGGGGTAGATTCTTGCTTTAGGTGGGAAGTTAGTTTAGATGGTTAGAAGGTTCCTTCTAACTTCATTTCAATGAAGTGATCATTCCACAAGAACCAACTATGAAGACCACTCATATTTAAGGATTCTGTAATTAATGTGTCTTGAGAGATATGGCTTCACATTATAGCATAATCCTAGTTGTTTAGAAGTCTTCCCATATGTTTTGGATCTGCAATTTTGGAGGATATTTATATTAACTTAAATGTTGTTAAGATATTCTAGCTATCATCATGATTTTTGGGCTAGATTAGAGGCTCAGAAATATATAGCTGCCCTTTAAAATGGGTTCATAATTTCTGCATGTCTAGTATTTCGATTTGCTTTCAAAAGAGAGAAAAGGCTTAGTGATGGATTTTTTCTTTGTATTGGTTTTGAGGATCTAGCTAGACAGCTGGAAAAGAAGACAGTAATTTTAGTGATATGAGTGATTAATCATTACACATCTTTTTAAAAAAATGCTCTTTTATTTACTCTTGTTTTTGCTCTTTAGTTAGTTTTAGAATGACCAAAGAAAAAGCAATTCACTATGAAAACCCTCTAGCAACTGCCAATCACTAACTCCCCCTCTTAGGGGGTGGGGTGGGGAGTCTTGGGGGAGGGTGGGGAGTTTGGGGGGGGGGCATGTTGATAGAAATCTATTTGTGTAACCTAGTAATTTAAAGTGACTCAGACTATTTCTACTATAAGTATTTTGTGGAAAGAATCTGAGATAAAAATTTTCAGGTCAGAGCTTATATGAAAACAAGCCAGTCTAAAAAAAAAATCAGACACATAAACACAGTTGGTCTAACATTTACAAATATTTTAGCAATAGGCTGTGCCATGTATACTTTAAAAGTTTGGCACCCCTCCCCCCCAAAGAAATTAGTCTGCTTACTGCTGTGTAAAAACATTTCTTTATTTTATTTTAAAAAGAGACAAAAGGTCAAAATATAAACACATGTTCCACATAAAAGTGAAGCCAAAAAGACTTGGTGTATGCAATTATCCCTGAAACTGTATTTTATCCTTCTGGCTAGGAACTGACATTGTTTAATTTACATTAGATGTTCCAGAATTGTTCATGGAAGTAACATAGAGGCTTATTTTTTTTAAGGGACTGAGGTGGGGTAGGGTGGGGTGGGGTGGGGGAAGAAAAAGCTTCAATTTACTTGAATAAATTTCAAATAGAAAAAAACTTTTTAAAAGGCCCTTTTGGGATTATACTTGTTTTCATTTCAAATTTCTAGAAATATCATGTGTGGCATTTTAATTTTATTAGTATTAATTTATAAGTACATTTTGTTTTTTTAAATCTAATAAACAATAATGACAACTCTGAAAGAGCAGTAGACATATGCCAAGATAAACCTTTCTTTATTTCTTTCTCCAAATGCACAAGAATTGACCTCTTCTTAATTTCTGTTACATTTATTATCTGTACTACAATATACCACAATTAACATTGTTTTCAATATCCTATCTTCTAATTCTCTTTATCTTACAATGTTCCACTTGAGATCATAAAACTAGAGCTGGAAGAAACCTAGAGGCAATCTCACTTTACAGATAAGGAAACTGAGATTAAGTGACTTGTCCAAGGTCACATAGGTAGCAGGAGAGGAAGGATTTTAAGGTGGGCTCTTCGGCTGTAGAAACAGTTCTCCTGCCACTATACCCTGTGACCTCCAGTTACTACAGGATGCTATCTTATTCACTAGTTGTTTCATATAAATAAATATCTTTATATCTATATATCTTATCTTCCTCTTTAAATTACAAGTTCCTTGTGTACAAAAACTGTCTATTACAGTTCCTTTGTGGACTGTTAGTACCTAGTGACATGCCAAGGTACACAGGCACACAAAAAGATTTTGCTGATTGATTCAACAATTGTGCCCTATAAAATCAAATGAAGTCCTATACTTGAATGTTAAAATTTTTATTTTTGAATTTGTCTATCCTCTTTTTTATTCTGAATTCTGATCTTAAGATGTAGCTAGATGGCATAGTAGATAGAATATGAACCTGTAGTCAGGAGGACCTCAGTTCAAATTCCACCTCAGACCTAACTGTTTGACCTTGGGCAAGTCATTGAACCTCTGTTTGCCAAAGCTGCCTCATCTGTAAAAGAGAGACACTATAAGGATCTGCCTCCCAGGGTTGTTGTAAGAATCAAGTAAAATAATAATCATAAAGTACTTGCTATGGCATCTGACACATAGTCACATGCTATCTTATTGTTAGCTATTATTGTTAAAAGAAAGAACACTGGCTTGGGTAGCAGGAGACTTGGCTTCTAGTCTAGGTTCAAATAATAACTGATCATTTGACCTTGGGCCTCTTGGCCTCAGTTTCTTCAGTTGTGATACAATACATCCCTCATATCTCTTTCTGCTCAAAAATTCTACGTCTAAAACAATTCTGTGCCCAGCACATCGTGTGTACCTGCCCTCCTTTCTTAAAGACAGCTCAAGCAGCACCTTCTTTCTGGGTGAACCCTTTCCTGATCCTCCAAGCTGCTAACACCCTTTCTTCTTGACTAATTAGCATTTATTTATTTTCTTTATATTTGTTCCATTTATACTATAGTCTGTACACAAGCATCTGCTTGCCAAAGGTATCCAACACCATGAGAGAGGAAATCTAGAACAAAGTCCAGGTTGAGGAGGGATTCCCTGTGGATGGTGAGGTCCTCTAGATGCTACTGTTTGCAGATAACATTATGCTGGTTACATTAAGCCCTCAAATATTGTAGAGTTTCCTGGATCTGTGATTGCCCAAAGAAATCTGATCTGTACATTCACATTGGAGAACAAATGGACAAAGAATATAAGGTGCCCAGATTTCAACATGCATCTCAGTGAACAGTCTATAGAGTTTATCCAACAGTACATGTCGTGTAAGACAGACTGGACAGATGGACAATGAGCTTGACCAAGAATTGAAAAGGAGGAAGAGAACAGGCCCATTTGTTTTGGGGAAATTTCAAAGCACATTTACTGACCCCAAGTTTTTTATAACAGCAAAGATCTTTTTTAAAAAAATATAAATGTTTTATCAGTGTTGCTGTATGTCAGAGAGATATGGAAAACCATTGCTTCTGACGAGCTAAAGAAAAGCATCCCAAAGGAGGTAGTAGAAAGGCATTCGATGGGTTTGAATAGCTGCAATGTGTAGTCAAAGGAGAACTCTACAAAATAGAAGGTAAAGGATGGCATTGAGAATTGTATGACAGAGAGAGAAGATGGGCTGATGAGAAGATAAGAGATGAGTCTTAGCATATTGAGTGGGTCCTCTGTGGCAAACTTTGGGGAACACATGAATAAAAGCAGAAATAGATGGTTTGAAATCTGTACTATTGGAGCTAACTCTCGAATCAGGGAGCTCACAGATCCATCCAAGGAATTTAAGTATTACTAAGCATTAACAAATTAATTTATTGAGTCAGAATCAGCTTCTTTGTAATTTCCATACAATGTACCTAGTTCTATTTTCTAGAACTAAATCTAATACCTATTCTGGAAAATACATCTTCAAATATTTGAAAACATCTCTTTTTGAATCCTTAAAATCTATTTCTTTTCTTCAGATTAGATGGCTTGAGGTCTCTTATACTACTTACCTTCCTCTAATTTGACAACTCCCTTGAACTGTGGTGTCCAGGAATGCACATAGTGATGACAAGTGGCAGATTAGAGATCTTTATTGTTTTGGAAACTATACTTCTATCAATGCAGCCTACATACACTGAATTTTTTTGGTGGGTACATTACACTGGGAAGTCATTATGAGTTTACAATGAATTATCTGAATTTAGGTAAATCTATTTTTTTCACATGAGCTAAGTAAATAAGCCAGTTCCATGTTTGTGTAATTGATTTTTTGAACCTCTGCAAAGTACCTTACATTTAGCATCATCAACATCATCAGGGAACCATTGTCCTAACCTGTTAATATCTTTTTGAATCTAGATTCTCTCATATAATGATTATGCTGTATTACAGATTTCTTAAAAATGTGATGTGCATCTTATATCTTATACAAGTAATTGACTAAAAAATGTCAAGGCTGAGGGCAGAGCCTTTGATCCCAACCACTCCCTTTGAACTCTCTCTCTTACACATACACAATCTGTATTTGTCTGTCTCTTTCAATCTCTTTCTGTCTCTCTATGACTCTGTCTCTCCGTTTATCTCTCTCTATCTCTCTGTTTCTGTCTGTCTCTCTCATTTTTCCTTATTTATTGGCTCTTTCCCTAACCAGCTATAACTATAAGCAGACTTTTACAGATTCTTAAAAAAAGAACCTTCACTTGACCCTGCCAATCCCTCGTGATCCTGTCCTATGCATCTTTTTCCTTTCACAACCAAACTCCTGGAAAAGTCATCTGCACTCACCTTCTTACTTCTCACAATTCTATTAAAATTGTATTCATCAAAGTTACCAGTGACCTAGATGCTAAACCTCCTGGTCTTTCTCTTAGTGCTCATCTAATTTGACATTTACAACCTTCAAAAATGTTAACCACAACATTACTCGAGGAAATACACCTTCCCTCCAGAGTGAATTTGGTGTTACAGAGTACTGGATTTGCAGTAAGGAAGACCTGGCTTCAAATCCTGCCTCATGTTTACTAGCCACATGTGGGACCCTGGGCAAGTCACTTACTTCAATGGGCTTCAGTTTTCTAATCTATAAAATGAAGGCGGTGGGACCAGATGGCTTCCAAGGTCATTTCCATATCTAGAACTAGGATTTCTTTAATATATACACTTCTAATCTCTCTCTAGAACACTAGTCCTGCATCACCAACCGCCTGCTGGACATCTCCACCTGGATGTCTTATCTGTATTTCAAATTTAAAATGGAAACTGTCTTTCCCTCCCTCCAAACCACTTCTGCTCCAAACTTCCCAGTTTATGTTGAGGGTACCACTATCGTCCCTAGTATAAGCTTAGGGTCATCTTAGTCTCCTCCCTCTCTCATATTCTTATATAGTCAATCAGTTACCAGCTGTTGATTATATTGCTATACTATCTCTTGCAGCCTACTCCTCTTTTGTCATTCATTCATTTTCTCCAGAGTTAGATTCTTCTCACCTCTCTTCTGGATTAGCTGACCTTTCTGTTGCAATTCTTTTCTTGCTCTAATTCATATTCCACACAGCCAGGAAATAATCCTCTTAAGCAAAAGTCTGATCATATCACTCTCCTCTGGTTAAAAATCTGGTTTCCTAACAATTATTCCTGTTTTAAAAAATATTAATATTTGTCACACACATGCTCTCTATTCAGTCAGACTAGTCAACTAGTTCCCTGAACCATTCCATCTCTCATTTCTTTGCAAAGAATATTACCAACTCCTCCCACACCTGTTCCCTATGCCTGAATTGCACAGCCGTACTTGGGTTAGGTGACACAGTAGAAAAAGTGCCAGGCTTGGAGTCAGGAAGACTCACCTTTCTGAATTCAAATCTGGCCTCAGACACTTACTAGCTGAGTGACCATGGGTAAGTCATTTAACCCTGTTTGCCTCAGTTTCCTCATCTGTAAAATGAGCTGGAGAAGGAAATGGTAAACTACTCTAGTATCCTTGCCAAGAAAACCCCAAATAGGCCATAAAGAGTCAGACACAACTGAAAAAAATGACTGAACAATAAGATGTCTTTACCTCATCTCCTCATAGTATTCATGTTTTTTCAAGAATCCACCCAGCTTCCACCTCCTGTGCTAAGCCTTCTTTGATACTTCCAATCGAGAGTTCTTTCCCTTCTGAAATTACTTTCTTTTTACTTATCTGTCCACAAATTGAATTCTCCCTGCCCCAGAAGAATGTAAGATACTTGAGCACAGACTTTCTGTCTTTGCAAGGTATTTTGCTAAATCCTAAGGTCCATGTGGTAGCCATTTAATAAATCTTTGTTTAATCTACTGGATCAAGTCCTAGGGCTTATGTTTGGCTACTTCTAATCAAATGGAACCTAATTATCAGGCACCTCAATTATTATCAGGTACTTCACCTTCCTGTATGACTTGCTAAGTGTCTTCTCCCTTGATACCCTGTCTCCAATAAATGCTTCACACTGTGATCTGCTGAACAAATCTTCATTTTTTCATGAGGTCCTGGCAGAGGAATGTTGGACATTGTTCTTCTGATGATGTAATGACTGATTGCAAGCCTCTGTTCTTTTGGTTTTGCTGTGGACCAACATTATAATGCATACTTGTATAAGCGATATCAGATTGCTTACTCTCTCAGGGAGAGGAGAGGGAAGGGAAGGATACAATTTAAAACTCAAAACTTTTAAAAAATGTTAAAAATTATTTTAACATCTGATTTTGGAAAAATAAAATATTATTTAAAAATGCATTGGCCTTCCCAGTATACTGGGCTAGCCTCTGTGTACGAAGATGAGACTTTAAAAGGAGATAGAACCACCAGAAACATATGGCTACTGATGCTACGAAAATTTCTCATACATGAGCCTAAAGTACATGCCTATTTCATGAGAAAAAAATGTCTTAGGGAAAAAGAAAAAAGATTGAAGTGCATATGTCACTCTGAGAAGTTCTGTGAAGTTAAACATTCATTCTCTGATCTTTATGAGCTCCTCTTCATTGGTCATGGTTGTATGAATGTGAATGAAAACAATTTAAAAAGCTTTGCATCTTTTGATTTATTCTCTCTTACTAAATTAGAGACTCAGTTATACCTAATTGAACTATCTCTTGGACTGTGAAATGAGAAGTCTCTTCCTCTCCTGTGCATGTTGAGTTTGAGTAATAGATAATAGGCTAGTGTAGCTAGGCCAGAGTATATGAAAGAGAGCTACATAAAATAAGTCTGGAAAGGTGCATTTTAGAAGGCTGAAGAGTCTCCATTTTGTTGTAAAGGTAACAGGGAACCACTGAATATTTTTCAGGAAGAGATCAAGAAGATGTGAGACCAGTATTTTAAGATTATTGTTAAGCAATTATATGGAGAACAGATTTGAAAGGGAAGACTGTGGAAGCTGAGAGACCAATTTGGAGGCTATTGCAATTATAAAGCAAGTGTAAGGAGAGGAAATAAACATTCACAAAAGTGCCTACTATGGGCCAAGTATTGTACTAAGCACTATTTATAAATATTTCATTTGAGCATCCAGGCAAGACAAGAAGAGGGCCTGAAACAGAGCAGTGGCTGAGTGAGTAGAGATGACAGGATTGATGTGCAAGATATTCCCATCTATCTAGGATAAAATACAAATGCCTCTGTTTAGCTTTTAAACCCCTCACAACCTACCGCTATCTATCTTTCCAGACATACTGAAAATTATTCTCCTTCCCACATTACATTTCAGCTGAGCTGGCCTTCTGTTCCTCACACGCAATATTCCTTCTCCCTTCTCCATGCTTTCAAATCTCTCTCTTCCTTCAAGATGCAGCTCAAATACCACTTTCTACATGAAGATTTTCCTGATGCTCCCAATTGCTAGTTCTCTCTCTCCCAAATTATTATTCATTTTTTTATTTTCTTTTATATTTATTCTGTAAATATATATATATATATTTATATATGTATAAGTAGTTGTCTTCCCCACTAAAATGCAAGCTTCTTGGGAGTAGAAATTGTTTCATTTCCTGTGTTTTTATCCAAGAACTTAGTGAGCACAGTGCTAATCACATAGTAGGCTCTTAGTATATGCTTGTTGATTGATTGTGTAGGTAGAATCAACAATATTTGCCAACTGCTTGGATTCAGTCTTTCGATCAGCACTAAATCTGATTTGACTTTCTACATTGTCTCTTTCTTCTCCCATCTACCCTCCATACAGTTGCTAATGTGATTCAAGTCCTTAAACAGGTCTGAACATATCACTTCCTTTTGTCAAGAAAATCCAATGCCTCTCTCTTGCTAGTAGGATAAGACACAAACTTCTTTGTATCTTAAAAGGCTTGCAAAGACTTTCACAACTGGCTCCAGACTTCTTTTGCTACTTTTCCACATATCCATCCCCTTTTCATAACCTACATTCTATCCCGGCTACGTTAGCCTAGGATGGACTTGTCCCTCACCTCAGTCTAAAGATTTCCTTCAAGGTTCAGCTCAGGTGATACATCCCAATAAGAAGCCTATTCTGACACCGCCTCTTTACCCCTGGCCAATTTCTAATACTGTTCTCCCAGAAATTATTTTATATCTCCTTTTTATGAGAGACGGCATGATGTGGTTGATACAGAGCCACTCTTGAGGCCAGGAAGACCAGGGTTCAAGTTCTGTCCTGATACTGTGAGCTTGGGTAAGTCATAAACTTTAGAGCTCTAGGCAACTGTCTAAGACTGAAACAGTTGTAGATAAGGTGCCAAACTTGTTGGAGAACATTTGCTCATCTGAGAGTTCTTTGTACCAATGAAATAACAAGTCTGGTTTCTATCCCCATCTCCCCATTTTTATACATTCTGCAAATTTAATAAAAACTACTAAGCTATTAAAGCTTAAAATATGCTAAGAGCTTTGGGATTCCCTGTATATTATATTTAATATTCCGTACACATACCATTTCTAACAGAATATAAGCTCTTTTAGGGAAAAAAACTGTTGCTTTTTTGTCTTTTATATCCCTAGCACCTGGAAGAGTGCCTGCCATATAGTGGGTCCTTAATATAAATACTTATTGAATGAAGTAAATATTAATTATCAGTAGATTACTCATACCTATTTATGTAAATTACTCATACTTATGTATGTAAATTCTTACATTAATATCTATAGTCTGAATTTCATGACATTTATTGCTTCACTGAGCTTACAAACATTGTTATATGAAAAAACAAACATTAAGGGAAAACATTTTTGGATAGATATGATTTAGGTTCTGATATAATATTTATATGTAAAGAGAATGACAGTTCACCTGACTGGGGCATAGGTCTGCTCAAAGTCCTAAAAGGAACTGTTATTCAGAGTACTAAGATAGTAACTGCTCATTTTGTATGTGACAAGCTATAGTAAATGGGAGTGAAATTAATATCAAAAGTTCTCTATGATTACGGGGTAGGTATAATTTCTCTGGTTATAGGCCAAAATGAAAATTTATATAACTTTCAGCCTCGTTAAAAGAAAGGAAGGACATACACTAACTTTCATAATAAAGTACCAATATTGTCCAATATTGATACCAATATATGAGTTATGTTACTCTATAAAATGACCTTCCATTATTCAGCTATCATTTTTAAAGCCAACTTCTCAATTATTTTCATCTCCTTAAAGGTGCAAGCATTAGGTTTATTTTCTAAAAATGTTAAAAAAAATTACTGTTTCACAAAAATATCATTTTTAGTTAATACCTTATCATTTACACAGGTTAGGGAAACAAAAAAAACCAAAACCCTGTACATTATCAAATGCAAACCAACACTGTCATGTGTAATTTATCTAAAATTAATCAGAATGGTGGTCTGAATTCAGTAAAGAAGATATTTCAATTAGCACAATGCCTCCAGTGCTTAGCATAGTGCCTGGCACACAGTAGGTGCTTCATAAATGCTTGCTGCTTACTGACTTCCACAAGAATTCTATAATCCCTAAAAAAACTCCAAAACAAACAAAAAAAACCCAAACCCCCACAAAACCTCTCAAGTTTTTTTTCCAATCTATTTTGTAAAATAGTATACATAGTACATAGAGACTTTACCCAAAGCAATCTAAGGAAAGCTGTAACCATTACCAGAGGCAGACTTGATAAATGGTTTTGTCTTCCAATAAACCATATCAGCCATAGAAAGAGAACAGGTTTTTAGTTGTGGGTGAATGGGTATTTGCCAGAAGTGAAATCCTCAACTATTCTTTGCTGTCTTTGAACTGATGATCACTTCTTGGAACTTCTTACTGGGTGGATAGCTTAACTGTGAATGCTAGAGGAAAACAGTATTTTATACTTCTGGCATTTCACTGGAGTAGTAGTCTCAGTCACTCACAGAACCTCACACAATCTTAGTAATGAAAGAGATCTTGAGAAGTTGCCTGGCTCTATTTTCCTTATTGCTCTTCCTAACTCATTTCAGGCAGAACTGTTTAAAAACAAACCAACACCAAAAAAAACCCCACCATTTCAACCAGACAAAAATATGACCCGCTTTTAATAAACTCCAGAGGAGGACCTAGTGCCTTCCTTGTTAACAACATTAAACAACCCTTAGAGAGGCATGGAATCCTACTGTTTAATCTAAAGAGCTGAGGAAGTAGAAGGTTTTCCTGGCACAGTTCTGCAAGACAGACATCTTCAGAGAGAATTCTGATGAGCAAGACACATTGAGGGAAATGGTGCAGCACCTCATTATCACGATGCCACTGCCACCAGGCCTGACTACATCCCCTGAGGCAGTTAGACACAGTGATCTGCTGACTACTCCAAGGAAAATGACATTTTTTAAAAATTTTACTGCCGTGCTTCAGTGAGAGCCTACCTGGCCACCTTTCTCTCCAAATAACTCCTCAAAAACTTTGAGGAGGAAGCACATGTGGGACTCGTGTGAACACCACATGTACACACATATATGCACACACACACACACACACACACACACACACATAGCTAAAGCATAGTCCCTACTCAGGCTTACTATCCTTCTGATGACACCATCTCTAATAAACACTGGATGTGAGAGCTAAAAACAAATAAGCAAAAAATCAGTGCTCTAATGATCTTACGGAACTCCTCTCCTCTGTTTTAACTCTGCCGTATATCCTCCAAGAGAGTCCAACAACTTTGGTGGACATATATTTCTCTGCTTAATGTCTAATTTGATATTAATAATCGGTGAGTCAGACAATGAGCTGGGCCCAGAATTGGACAGGAGGAAAAGAGAGAGATAGCTGAAATGCTTTGGCAAACTACCTAAGCAATGATTTTAAAGACTCCTTGCTTTCATCTGAAACAAAGGTTTCGTTTTAACATTGATATTCTTATGTATGGCTACAAGTCACAGAACACTGCAACTTCTGAAAGAACTCAAGTTGTCTGCTGCCCAAAGGACAATGGAGAGGTGCATGGTGGTTGTAAATAGTCTACAATATATTACCAAGGAAGAATTACATATAAGTGGTGGGTATAAGTGGTGTAAAGGCTGTCATTAGGCATGCATGATTAGAAAGGGTGAGCCTGATATATAGTAAGGGACATCTGACTGGGGTTCTCTGGGGTTCACTAGCATACACACAAGTCAGGAGGGTCAGAGAAAGACCTTTAGCACCCGTGGAAGACATAAGACTAAAATTGTTTCACACAGGATGAGGTCTGGAGGGAAAACCTACAGCAAAAGAACTGTTTTACATCTACATTTGCATTTTCAGCACCTAGGACAGTACTTGGCACAAAACAAGTATTTAATACAAGTTTTTTGATTGGACCTTAGAGATCACCTGGTTTGATCTATGAATTTTACAAATTTCCTTGCTGGCTACAGACATCCAAGTCTCCTCCATCCTTCAAAGAAAACCAAACAGAACAAAAAACCTTCACTAGACCATACCATCTCCTAAAGTTGTTGTTCTGTACCTCTTTCCTTTTCAGCCAAACTCCTACAGCCATCTACACTCATGAGTGAGTTTTTCCTCTTGAGCTCTCTTCTAAACCCTCTGCAATCTGGCTTTCAACAATATCACTTATTGAAATTGCTCTTTCTAAAATTGCCAATGACCTCCTATGTGTTAAATCTGATGGTCTTTTCTCAATCTTCATTTTTGACTTCTTTGCATCATCTGACACTGTAAATCACCCTCTCCTTCTAGAGACTTTCCCCTTTCTTCCTACTCCTCAACCCTGGGTACATCATCATTGTTAATGTGCCCACAACTTTGAAATAAGCACCCAACCTTCTTCTCTTTCTACTCTTTCTAGTTGACCTCATTCACTAATATGACTTCAATTATTATCTCTATACTGATGACTCCCAGATCTATATTTCCAGCCCCAGTCTCTCTCTGTAGCTCCAGTACAGATTACCAACTGACTACTGGATTCTTAAAAATTAAATGTGCTATAGGCATCCCAAACTCAAAATATGCCAAACTGAACTTACTTCCCTCCCACTCCTGCCCAAACAGTCCCCTTTTGAGGTTCTTTATTTTACTCAAGGTTCCTGGTTCAAAACTTTGGTGTCATATTCCACTCTTCACTTCTTACCTCATGCTACATATATAATCAATTGTCAAATATTGTCATTTTGTCCTCCACATCTCTAGAATCCATCACCTTCTCTCCACTCACACAGCCAACCCCCTATTTAGGTCCTTATGACTCCTTTTGGCTGGACTATTATAATGGTCTCTTAATCAATCTCCCTGCTTCAAATCTCTCTTTTCTCTAATACATGCATCACATAGCTGACAAACTGATGTTCCCAAAGCACAAATTTAACCAAAGTCATTCCCTTACTCGGTAAACTGTTATAACTCTTTATTACCTCCGGGAGCAAATACAACTCCTCTTATTGGCATTTAAAGCCCTTTACAACATGTCTGCAACCAACCTTTACAACTTTATTGTACATTTCTCTTCTCCATGCACACTAGAGTCCAGTCAAACTGTCCTTCTTGCTATTTCTCATGTGGAACAACCTACTCCTGTATCTGTGCTTCTGCACTGGCAACTACCCCTGTGCCTGACACGTACTTCCTCCAGAAATCTGTCTCTCAGAATCTCTAGTTTCCTTCAAGATCTGGGTCGAGTGCCAATATCCAGAAGAAGCCTTTCCTATCCCTCTCCCCCTCCACCAAAATCACTATTTTATATCTACTTCAGGGGTTCTTAATCTTTTTTGTGTCATGGACCTTGTTGGCAGTCTGGTGAGACATAGGGACCCCTTCTCAGAATAATGTTTCTAGATGCGTAAAAGAAGATTACAAAGGAAACAAATTATATTGAAATATAGTTATCAAAATACTTTTAAAAAAAGTTCATAGACTCTAGATTAAGTGTCCCTGATCTACCTACAGATGTACAAGTTGTCTTCCCTCCTTAGAGTATATGTCTCCTGAAAGCAAGGAATGATTTTGCTTTTGTTTTCGCAGTCCCAATGTGTAGCACTGTTCTTCACACCCAATAGGCATTTAATAAATGCTTACTGATTGACCCAAAGAAAGTATGTGACCTGCCCAGGTTCACATAGGTAAGTAAAAATCAGAACCAGAACTCAAACTTAAATCCCCGAATGCACATCTAGTACTCTTTCCCCTAGACTGAAACCAGATTGTGAAGGGCCTTGAATTCTAGGATGAAAAAATTTATACTTATTCAGTAGACAACACGAAATCACCAGGGGTTTTTGAATAAAGGAATGGCACAATCAGAGTGATACACTGAGATTACTCAATTGGCTATATAAATGATGGAATAGAGAAGGGAGAGACCTGAAGCAGGATGAATAAGTGGGAGACCATTCTTATATTTCATGTAAGAAGCAATGAGTTGTGAATGAGGGCAAACTATTGAGATTGAAAAGGATAAGATGGCAGAATCAAAGGACTGCTGGCAGCTGATTGGATGCAATGGGCAGAGGAAAAAGTTAAAGAGGACTTTGAGGTATCCACTTTGGGGCACAGGAAGATGGTGATATCATCATTCCGAGTAGAAAAGTTAGAGATAAAGTCATGGTTCTGATGAACAATGTGTTTTGGTCACGTCGATTTCAATTGCCAGAGGGACAACCATATGTAAATGTCTAATGGATTACTGAAAACACGGAACTGGAAATTTGGGGAGATCTAGAGATAAAGCTTTGGTAGTCACCTGCAGAGTTAGTAATTGAAGTTATCAGAATTGGTAAGGCTGACAAGAGAGAATGAAGAAAAGAGAGAGCCAAAGAAAGGGTTTTGGAGGACAACCGTGTTTAAGGGCTGGAGGCAGGGTGAAGGAAGAGACGGAATGAGCCGTTAGAGGTCAGACAAAGCATACAATGTCACTGAAGTCCAAAAAGGAAGAAAGTATCAAGAAGGAAACTAGTCAATAGCAACAAATGTTACAGTTCTTTCCCATTCTACATTTGTAGTTTATTTTTTCCTTCTTAGATATATTATCTCATCCTTGCCCTTATAATTTATTTTATTTCTAAACATGTCTCCAAATTATAAAGGTCATTTAAAATTCCTGTCCTATCTTCCCAGATACCACTCACCATTGTTTCTGCTATGTCTTGGTAGCATGTGCAAAGTTGATGAAAACAATAATTCACCTACCTGTAATATCACAGGAGATTTCTACCCTAATATTAGAATGTACTGACCAACAAGTATCAAGTCTAATACATCTGTAATACAAAATACATTATACTGTACTTGGAAGTTATGTGCAAATGTTGTTTTTAAAATGCTTTCCAATCTGTTCTCTCATTCTACATTCACAACAACCCAGTGGTTATAAATAACTGTTATTCCCATTTAATAGTTGAGAAAACTATAGCACAGATAGAGTAAACAACTTATCCTAGTTCACACAGATAATTAGTGGTAAAGTCAAGGCTTTTCATCATGTTACACTGCTATTTAGTTTACCCATCAGGTAAATGTTGAAAATATTAAACAGTACCAGAGCTCAAAATGACTAATATAATATTTTCCATCCCAAGTCAGTGCTGATCCAACTTTCCATCCAATTATACATCCTAAAAACTCAGTCCAGATTAGAGATCATCAGCCTTTCGAAGGCAGTATGCCAAGTTTACCATTTTTTCACTATCCTGGGGGAAGTCACACTTTAAATCATTATCAGCTAACATCTGAATTATGATTTAGCACATTATCGAGAATTAGTTGACAGTCAGCTGAGCACAGGGGGAGTGGGGAAGGAGGATATGTGGCAACTGTAGTGAAAAAGAAAAACCAGTGTGGAACTAAGGAAAAAGGAGAAGGCCAGAATGGTGAAACCTGGTTTGATAAAGACAGACTGGATGATGCCAAAGACAAAACTCATGTATTTATATTTTTCTAGGATCAACTTTGGCCATGCTATTCAAAATTATTACAACTACCATCTTGACCCATATGTAGGAATATGGGTAGGGTCCTGGGTTTTCTTAGGCAGTACAGATTTCAAAGCTGACTCATTATAATAATGTGAAAACTAAAGAGAAAAAAAAAATTGTCAACTTTCCTGTCCTGATTTTGGGTTCAGGGAAATTATGAGCACTAAGCTTTGGAGTTTGAGAATCTGACCTGCATGCAGATTTTGCCTCTTTTATGTTCTACCTTTGTGACTTTAATCTCTTTGGGCTTCAGTTTCCTCATCTATAAAATAATAGGGGTATACTAGATGGTCTCTAAGATCCCCTTCACCTCTAAATCTATGATCCTGTGGTCACAATAGCCTTAAACTGCTAAGCCCTGGACAAGAACACACTTCTCCAATTTACGATCTAGGCTGCTTAGCTTATTTGGTCAAAGCCCAGTACCAGTGCAGTCAAGGTCACATGCTTTTCCCCAACTTGAGGCAGTTAGTTCTATGGCCACATATTACACTCAACATTTCCAACAAGGGGAATAAAAAGAGAAAGTATAGATGGATGAGCACAAATTCTTCACCTCTGCTAGAAAAACTATTAAAAGGAAATGCTTCAACTGAAGGTCAGTAGTGTCATTTTCATGTAGGAAGAACAGCACATTTTGCATGTCCTTTGAGAAAGGCTTAAATGCTAAAGTCAAGCTAGATTACATCTATCATTATGCCTTGATCTCACAGACCTTCTGCTCTGTCACAGTAAATTAGATTAGTTGAATTGGGCTTCTTCTTTATTCTGTCCTGCTAGTTTATTCAATACTCAATTGTCTTCAAGGTGATTTACAAATTTACATTATGATTTTTTCCTGGAACTTTTCTGGGTAGAAGGGTTAAATTTATAGAGCCATGATTTTTAAGACACATTCCTCGGACTTTTTTTTTTCAATGGCACTACCCTAGCTTCCTTTTACAGTTTCTGGACATTTCCCTATTCATGTTTCTGTTCCCAAAATGGGTAGCCCTTCAAAAACGCTTGCCAATTCTTTTAGTATGCTATGATGCAAATAATAAAGTCCAATGAATTTTGGATGGGTAATTTAATTTTTGGAAGGGCTGTGTTACTCTGGGCAAGTCACTTAACCCCTCAGAACTCTGGGGAACTCTCTAATTAATCTACGTATAAATTGCAAAGTAGGGGATGATTAGTATTGGCAGAGGGAGTTTCTCATACCAGTGGAATCACAGATTTGTGTTCAAATATCTTAATCCATTAACACTTATTAAATTCCTACTATGTGCTGGCAACCTCTGGCACAAAAAAATATCTGCCCTTAAGCAGTTTCCAGCTTGATTCCAGTTTCTAAAACATGGATATCTTTCCTTTTCAACAAGTTGATCTGTTTTTGCAAAGATAAAAATGAAATAATATGCACAAAGTGCTATAGACAGTAAAAAAAAATTTCTTTTCCCTCCAAACTTGTTTTTATCCATGTAAAACTTCCTTGACCACGCAGACCAACAATTTCTTTAAAATTTGTTGTTTTTGAGACTTGTCTGGATGTGCTGAAAGGTTAAGTGAGTTGCCCATGGTCACACACTTAGTAGGTACGAGAGGCAGGATTTTAAACCAGGTCTTCCTTTCTCCAAAATTAGGTATCTATTCACTTAACCACACTGACTCTTTGCAACTCTAAAACGTTGTTAATATTAGAATACATCTAGAAAATTCATATTATAGTCATCCACCAAGTCTTCCCTCTCTACTTGGCTTTCCAGTTTTACAATCTGAGCATCTAGTCCCTTTTTCTAATTTCCTCCAAGGAGAGAATAATAGAAGCATTACTTGCTTCTGCTTTTTTGATTTTATCTATTATTTGTTCTTCCTTCCCATAAAATAAAAGCACAACATTTTCCTTTACCCTCTGGTTCCAGCTAAGAAAATTTAATTCCTGTGGGGAAAAAAAGACACCACAAGACTAATTGCTCTGAGCTAACAGACATTAAAAGGGTCACAACATCTCCCTCCACACAAAAAAAAACCCAAAAAAACAAAAAAAGAACCAAACCCCAATGCTAATTGCTCTGAGCTAACAGACATTAAAAGGGTCACAAACAACTCCCCCCCCCCCATCCACTGAAAAAGGGTGAGGAGACAAGACTTGCTTCTCTTTCTCATCATACAACAGTAATTTCAGCATATTATGAATAAGCCTGAAATAATGGGTTTTTCAGTAATGCGTTTCAATATATGATTGTGTAAAGAAAGGAAATGTCTTTCTGGAAACATGCAAGAAATTCAAAAGACCCACATTAAAATGCATCCACTGCAGACCTAAACATAATCTCAATATTACAACAGAGAAAATAAAATCTGATGCAACGCTGTTTACATACCACAAAGAAAACGCATACACAGCATGTTATTCTAAGTTTGAGAAGTGAAATAGATGGAATTCAGTAATATTGTGTAAATAGAAGAGGGTGAGTATGTGGTAGAGCTGGAGGAGCGTAAGCAGAAGGGGTGGGACTTGCCAGGAGCAGCTATTTGCAAAAATGTCTTTTTCTTTTCCATTCATTCTCTTCCTAGTTTTGGTGTCTGGCACAGTCCCTTACAATTACTCACCAGCTTTCCATTCTAAAGCTTTAGAAGGTACCTGGAGTGTTTTTCCCCCTTCACACGTTAAGTAGAAAACAACACTACATTCAATGTATGATTTAAATTGAAAAAGCTGTTTCCCCTTTTCTCCATTCTAAGGGCCTCAAGGGTTGCAGGCTAAGAAAGGTCCTTTACTTTTGTACCAAGCTCAAAAATCGAACAGAACGGATAAATTGCGAAGTAATGAAACACTGTTTCAAAAGCTGTTAAGTCATTTTCACAAAATGCTTTTTATCCCCTTCTCCTTGCTTTCTGGTGAAGCTTTGGTACTGACAGCAGCAACAAAGGATTTGATGGCAATCCTATTTTTCATCTTTGGACATTTCAGATGCTCCGAAAAAAAGGCAACGGGGCCCAGCAAGTTCCTCAGTTCGCTCCATGCACAAAAATGGTTTGTTTTTTTTTTTAATCTTTTATCACGAATCTCTCCACCCCATTAAAAGTTGTTATTGCCAAGCGCTCTCCTTGGCTGCCTCCTCTCCAGCCCCTCTCTAAACTCAACTCAGGAAATTAAAGCCGAAGGACAAGGGAAAGGCTTCTTTCTTTCACGTTTTCCAAACCCAGAGATGAAGGGGGAAAAGAAGGAGGTAATGACACCAGGGAGAGCAGAAATGGCAGGTGGGCGAAGAGAAGTGACAGAAATGGGTGACGAGGAGGTAGGAGATGGAAAGGTAGGAGAATGGGAGAATGATGTGGGCGCAAGAAGTGAAGAATGAAAGGAAAGAGAAAGATAGCAAGGGGTGGACGGGGTAAAGGAAGGAGACAGGAGGCGGGGGGGGGGGCGGGGATGGGGGAGTCTGTGGTCCATCCATGGACGGTCAAAGAAGGGAAGTGCTCACCGTTGAACGCCCCTGGCTCGCCGGACTCCTCCTCTTCTTCGTCCTCCTCCTCGTTCTCGGACTCGGTCTGCACTGGCTCCTCTGCAAAGTTGACCCCCCGGCTGGGGGTGCCGCCCCCAGCGGCTCCGGCCGCGGCCAGGTCACCAGCGCCAGGGCCTCCCTTACGCCGGTTCTCCTGCTGGAGGCGGGTGAAGTGCTGCAGGGCGAACTCCAGCAGGTCCCCGGGCTGGTGCCTCAGCACCTCCACGGTGAAGCTCTGCAGCAGCTCCGTGAGCCCCGCGGGGATCTCGATGCTGCTCATTGCGCCGGCCGCCTTGGCCCCCGCCGCCGGGGGCAGCGGGACTCCGCGGGCACCGCGTCCTTCCCCGGGGCGACTACGGGAGCCCACGGCCCCGGACTGAGGTCAGTCGCCTGCAGCGCGCCTAGACCTGCGGCAGCCGAGCGAGCCGCGAGCAGGTGAGGGCCGCTCCCTGGGCACCGACGGCTAGCCTGCCCGCGCTCTGGCTCCGTGCGAGCTGCAGTCAGGGAACTACGGCCCCGGAGGGGCGGCAGCATCTCCAGCTCCTCCCGCACCCGCCCTGTCTCTCCTCTACCCCCTCGAGAGCCCAGCCCAGCCCACGCCCCGCCCGCTCCCATCCATGTGACCCTGGAAACCATGACAACCACCGCCCAGCAAGGGCTCTGCGTCTCCGCCCCGCCGGGGAACACTGGGCTCCCCAAGCTCGCAACCCAGGGGGAGAGGGTTTGCAGCGCGGCGCTGAGGCGCTCTTACATTCCTTCTTACTCCTCTCCTATACATACTCCAGGGCGGCCCTGGCGCCTGTTCCAAACTCAGCAAGCCTAAAGTTGCTCCTTCTCCTCTTCCTCTTCCGGTGGTCTTCCTCTACCTCCCTGCTCAAAGACTCAGAGACGTGTGTTGTGCTTGGTCTTCATGGCCCCTCACTTTCAGACCTGTCCCTATTCCGGCCACCTAGAACCTCGGGCGCTTCTACACTAGCAACTCCTTCAGTAACAGTCCCAGTAATACCCTTACCTTGAACCTTTAAACTCTGGCTGCATTCATATCTGTTTGTATGAATGTTGGGCAAATCTGCATAGTTTCCTTTTCAACATATTTTCCTTCTGGAATCTAGATGTAAAAATTAGAACCGACAACATTAAGTATTCAACAGCTTTGTCTTTATGTTGTATTATTCTCTTTTATCCAATATAATGGCCTTACATCTTGAGAGTTTCATAATTGTTATATTCCATTTCCCAAGTTTTCTTGCCTTCATTCTCTCCATTTTTGTGTGCCTTTATGCTATAATGGCTTTCATATTTCCTGTAACCAATTTCATGTTTTGCACCCTCTATTTTCACATTTTTTCACACTCCAGTGTATCTAGGGGACCAACATTTATCGTTTGTGACAAAAGCAGCTAAATTAATAATAGCACTTATAGACTACTTTAAAATTTGGGAATCACTTTACAACTGTAATCTCATTTTATCCTCATAACAACCCTAGGAGTTAGGTGCTATTATTACCACCATTTTGCCAATGAGGAAACTAAGGTACCTGGAGTTTAAGTGAATTGCTTAGGGTCACACAATGACTGAGGCCATATCTGAGCACATCTTCATGACTCCATGTCCACCGTTCCATCCTATGCCATCTTCGGCTTAAATCAGTATGTACCATTAATTTTGAGACAATTACCAAGGCGGGGTAATGCCCAATTATTACTCTTCTCTTGGAAAGGGGGGATTAAAAAATTAACCGAGATGCCCCAAGGGGGAAGCTAGGTGTCACGATGGATAGAGTGCTAGGCCTGGAGTCAGGAAGACTCAAAGTTCAGAATAGTTCGAGTCTGGCCTCAGACACTTCCTAGCTGTGGGAACCTGGGCAAGTCACTAAACACTGTTTCAATTAGTTTCATCATCTATAAGACGAACTGGAGAAGAGAATAGCAAACCACTCCAGTATCTTTGCCAAGAAAATCCCAAATGGGGTCACAAAGAATTGGACATGACTGAAAAATGAATCAGCAACAACAGATATGTTCAGAGACAAAACAATTTTCTTGCCTGGTCTGGATTTAAAATTTGGCTACTTATACACTCTGATTTGGATGGCATTGTCATCAAATGATAATGCTATGATACTACATAGAAGCAACAGGGGTATATGAGGAAACAAGCAATGGACTTAAGAATAAGAAGGGACCTGGGTTCAAATCCAGTAGAATGTAAGCTTTTTGAAGGTATTAACATCTTTATTTCCAGGACTTTGTCCATGGTAGGCTCTTAATATAGGTTTGTTTAATTAAATTGAAATCCTGCCTTGAACAGTTACTGGCCCTATGACAAGGATAAGTCTCTTAGCTTCTAATCCTGAAGTAGGGACTATACAATTTGCAGTACTGATCTCACTGCGATGCTGTGAGGAAATCCCTTTTAAATCTCAAAGCAGCGTACTAACATTATTATTACTATAGAGAGAAATAGGACATTGCAGTGGCTTTTCTCGATTACCAATTTCCTTTCCATTTGAATGGAACTTATACTATGTTTGAAGGTTTTGAGTTTTGTGTCAAAGCAAATTTTATTTAGCTCATAAAATGTTTTTGCAACATTTATACTGTAATATTTTATTTTACTCTCCTTAGCCAGCATGTCTTTGTAAATAAGTAGTCGAAGATGGCTTATTTATTCTGTTTCATGTATGTGTCCACCCACACAAAAGAGGAAATAGTTTCCTTCTGGTGTTCAAAGATTCCTAACTGGTAGAAGATCACTGAATAGGATCACAGATTTAGACTTGGCAGAGATCTTAGTCCTACTAAGACCTATCAAGTATAGTCCTCTCATTTTTCTCCTGAGGAAACTGAAGCAGAGAATGTGGCTCTATGACAGTCACCCAAGATCTCTCAAGGAAGTAGAACCTGCATCCTTTCCCCTGTGCCACTTATATGTAAATCAATCCAAGTAATAGCCTTACCCTTATTTATGACCTTATCTTGTTCTTTACTATACTCTCTATTTATCTAGATCATCTAGCTGTTTCCATTTAGTTTCAACCTCATAATAATGCTATTTTAAAATGTCATTCAGCATGAAAGAACATTAGGTTCCAAATTAAACTGCCCGAGTTTGATTTCAGGGTTTGCACTTATTTGTATTAACTCAGTCGAGTCATAATGTCTCTGACCTGCAGTTTCCTCGTTTGTAAAGTGGGGATAACAATAAATCTACTACCTACCTTCTGGAATTTTTGTGAAGATCAAGTGTAATGATATATGTAAGATTCTTGAAAAATGTCAAAACCTGGAAGGCTTAGGAATTCTGAAACCCAACAACCTAAGAAGTTAAAGGAAGAGAAGGATTTGAGCAGAAGGAAGAAAAGAGTAAGTATGCACATCACATTTCATAATGGGTACACCCAGGGAATTTTATTTTTAAAACATTTATTGAATATTTAGTCACAAGTGACAGCTTTCATCAATATAAAGAAAACAAAACTTCACTAAACAATTTTTAAACTTGACTAAACTTAATTTTGTAATTTAAAAAAATCAATAATGCAACTATATTTACATATACAAACTTTAAAAATGAGATAGAAAATACAAAAAAGTTAGGTCAAGTTTCTCACATCTCTGAGGAAGAAGAATGTAGACTTTTATCATTGTTTTTACCAAGATTAGGGTGAGAGGGATTATGACCTCCATGATCCCTTTAAGCTCCAAATCTATAATCCCATAATCTATAGTTAAAAGTTAATCATGCGATATTCTGTCTCCCACCTCCTTGCTTTTGCGCAGGCTGATGCCTAAGCCTGGAATGACCTCCCTCCTTACTTCCAACTCCTGGAATTCATAGTTCCTTATAAAGATCAATTCAAATGCCACCTCCTACATGAAGCCACTCTTGATCCTTCCCACTTGCTACTGTTCTCCCCTCTCAAAAATTATTTGTGTTTAATTTACATGTATATTTGGTATTTAGTGCTGTTCCGCTATGGGGCGCGAACATCTTCAAAAAAAACAACTGTTTTCATTTTTGCCTTTGTATCTCCCCCAAACCTAGCACTCTGGCTAGCATTTGGTACACATTTATTAAGCACCTATGTTCCAGACACTGTGCTAAGCACATAATAGATGTTTGATAAATTCTTGCTGAAGTAATGTATCTTTATTTTGAGCCTTGAGTCAAGGGGAGAAGGAGGTTATTCATTTAATATATGAATAATATTTATATTAGCATTTTTCGTGTTACTCAATGTAGATCTCAACTGAGAACTGCGGAACAGAATCTTAGATTTGGTAGTAATTAGCAATGTAATCCTACATAAATCACTTAACTTCCTGAAAGTTCAGTTTCTTGAATTATAAAATAGAGGTAGATAATACGGGGGTCCCCCAAGTCTGAGTGCAGTTTTAACTGAGCTTAGCCTTTTTTGGATACCTTATACTTCTTGGGTATATGTACCCTCCACCAGGTTATTGTAAGGAAAGTGCTTTATAAAACCTTAAATGCCATGTAAAATGAATGGTCTGTCTGTCTATCTATCTATCTATCTATCTATCTATCTATCTATCTATCTATCTATCTATCTATATCTACCTATCTATGTAAAAAGGAGCAACATAGTATAGCGGAAAGCACATTAGCTTTAGAACCTTAGATTCAAATCATGCCTCAGATACTCATTACCTTATAAGGTACCCGTTTGGCCTTGGGCAAGTCAACTAGCTGATTTGGATCTCAATATCCTCATCTCTAATAATGAGGGAATTGGATGATGATGATGATGATGATGATGATGGTGATGGCTATAATAATAACTAGCAGTTATATAATATTTCAATGTTTACCTAGAGCTCTATATCTACGATCCTATGAATATGCAATTCTGATGTCCCCACCATATCAAAACAATTTCATTTATGAAGATTCCTGTTCCCCAACAACACTGGTAGATAATTTGATATTATCAATAAGCATTGATCAAGTGCTTATTATGTACCAAGACACTGTGCTAAGTATTGAGAATACAAATGCAAGTGGAAAGACAGTTCTTGCCCTCAAAATTTACGTTCTAATGGGGGAAGATACTATTTAAAAAGAAGCTAAAAGGGGGATGGGACAAAGGCTGTGAGGGCATGATAGAGAAAGTCCAGAGTGCAGCCCAAAGAGGAATGAGACCCGGCTGGCTCGAGTGCTCCCCTTAAATAGAGGTTTTGGGAAGAATAATCCAATCAGAGGAAGAGATCTTAGTGGCAGAAGGTACTTCCAATGTGGATATTCTAATGTGAAAAGAAAGACATGATTCTATTAACTTTTAAGGTGAATACCAAAAGTAAAATTGATTTCTTCAGGGTGGGAATCAAGGAAGAATGTATTTCAATGTGTCTCCAACATGAGCACACCTTTATTTTCCAACACTCACCCACTCTGACTCCCTCTCCAGTGAGTAACTCTCGCGTGCTCCCATTTTCCTTTTGGGTAGTACAGAGTCACACAAGAGAAGGCATGGTTGGGTTGCAGTCTCCACTTAGGATCTCATTACATTATCTTTCCTCACAACTCTCCTGTCTTCTGAACTTCCCAATTTCATTTGAGGACACCACCATTCTTTTTGATGTCATCCTCTGTTCCTCACTTTCACTCACCCCACATATGCAAGCAACTGCCAAATCTTGACTTTTCTATCTCCACAACATGTATTGCAAACTTCCCCGTTCACACAGTTAACACCTTAGTTCAGGCCCTCATCACCTCTTGACCGAACTATTCCAATGACCTCCTGATTTATCTTCTTGCCTCAAATCTCTCCCCACTCCAATCTATTCTCCACCCAGCTGCCAGTGATTTTTCTAAAGTATAGGTCTGGCCATGTCACTCCACTACTCAATAAACACCAGTCATACCGTATTGACTCTAGGATTGAATATAAATTCTATTTGGCATTTAAAGCTTATCACAATCTATTCACAACATTACCTTTCCAGGCTCCCTTGTATTTATTTTGTATTAATCAATCAACAATTTCTGGCTATGGGCCAGATAATATACTAGGTACTTGGGATGCAAGGACAGAAATGAAAAAAGTCCCTGCCCTGAAGGAACTCACATTAAATCAAGGGAAACAGTGTGAACAGTGTGTGTGTGTGTGTGTGTGTGTGTGTGTGTGTGTGTGTGTGTGTGTGTGTGTGTGTGTAAAATAAAAGGAAGGTGAGGGTTCCAGAAAAACTTCAAGCAGAAGCTAAGTTTTTAAGGAAATAGGATTATACAAGCAGAAGTGAGGAAGGAGTGCATTTTAGGCACAAGAGATAGCTAGTATAAAGGATGGAGATAAGGAGCTTGTATTATGTATAAGGAACAGCAAGGAGGCTGTATGTGTACTCTTCTGCCTAGTGTTGTTTCTCCCTTAGAATGGAAGCTCCTCCATTTTATCTTTAAATCCATTGCCTAGAACAGTGACTGATACATAGCAAGCTTTTAATAAACATTTGTTAATTGACTGAGAAAAGGAGAGAAATAAAAATGTGAAAGTCAGCTGAAAGACACGCTTTGTTCCAGTATTTGTTAAATAAAACTATTGCCATTTTTGAAAGCAAAACTAACTTAATAGAAGAATCAGTTCCACAGATGAGCAATTTATGATGGCTAAATTCACCATCATTTTTAATTAAATGCAAAACAAAAATGAAAATCCATGAAAAGTAGCATGGGTATGTTTGAGTAAGATAGTACTTGATTCTTAGCATAAAGTAACTATTAAGATAATATTGATATCATTTTAATGCCACAATATTTATATCTTTCTAGCTATTAATTTGTGTACAGTAAAAAGCAAACATTTTAAAAAACATGAAGATTACAAAATTTGTCACATGAGATTGCCCTTGCAGATCTAGCTGTCTGGGATATAATTTTTGAAGTACGAAGTTTCAAAAGACTTTAAGAAGAAATTCTAAGTAAACCACTGAACTCTTTCTGTGTCTGGCTTATATTTCTGACAGTGTCAAATATTTCATTTCCCTATACCACATCTTAGGAATACCAGAAAAGCAAAAGAACACTGAAAAGTTTTACTTTGTCTCACAACTACAATATGTATTTTAAAATGTCATAGAAGTAACAGTAATTGAGTAGTTGGACAGAAAATGCATTCTACATACACTTCAATTTCAAACAAACTTTTATTAAGGACATAATAATAATAATAATAGCTAACATTTATACAGTGCTAATTCTGTATGAGGCACTGTGCTAGATGCTTTACAATTATTATCTTATTTAGTCCTCACAACAAGCCCAGGAGGTAATATTATTATCTCTATTTTACAGATAAGAAAACTGAGGCAGGTAGACGTTAATCAACTTACTTGACGTCATAGTAAGTCTATCAAGACTAGATTTGAACTCAGGACTTCCTGAGTCCAGACCTAGTGCTCTATGGCACCATCTAGCTACTACCAATTCTATGTATAAGCTACTCGGTGAGGCAAGAGAATTCCAAGGTAGTTGAAAAATAAGTTGATGACCTCAAGGAGCTTATTTACTGAGAGGTAGGGGAAAATAACAGCTGACATTTACAGGGTTCTTTCATGTTTGCAAATGAGATGACACACATTATTCATTTGAGCATCACAATAGCCCTGTGAGATAGAGGATATTATTATCCCCATTTTACAGATGAGGAAACTGAGGTTCAGTAGAGCTAAGTGCTTTGCTCAGATTCATACAATTAAATGTGTGTCCAAGACAGGATTTGAAACCCAGGTCTCACTCATCCCAAGTCTAACACTCTATCTATTAAGCACACTGCTTCTTCATACAATAAATACTATAAAATCTTCATTATTATTTCAATAATGCTTGGAAGAGACATGAAATCCTTTTCATGGGAATCAGCATGGTGTAATGGAAAGACCACTAGGATGCCCAATTTCTGCTTCTGATTCTGCCAATAACTAGCTGTGTGACCTTGGGTAGGTCATTTAATCTTTCTGTGTCTCCGTTTCCTTATGGGTAAAGTAAGGAAATTTAATTATATGACTTCCTTAAGTTTCTTTTAGTGCTAAAGTTGGTGATTTTAAGGAGCTGTGGTGAAGAATTATTGGCACACGTGCGAATATGAACATGGCAATAATCTTATAACTTAATTCTTTACACTGGACACAGTCTGGAGAAAGCAATGAGGAGGCAAGCTGTAGTGATGACATACAAAATAAGGGGGCAATTATAGGGATGTTGGAGAGGATTATGGGTAGGCAAATTGATGATATGTAAGCATGTTTTTCTTCTTTTACAAAATCATATTCAATATTTTAAAATTTAAATTAATAGGTTCTTACTGTTCTAACTTCAGAACGTTCCTACCACTTGACACAGACTCTCCCTTTAATACTTCAAAGGATGTATGACCTCAATGGTGTGGATACTCCCTTCGCTTGTGCAGATCACAAGCCATCCATAGACAGGAACTGCTCCAGGGACAATCTGCTTGAGAGAACAACCAAATCCCTACAGCTATGAGAAGAGTCTGATTTGAGTCAACACACTTTGATGTCTTCACACACATTTGTATGTCCTGATATAATTTGCTTAAAATGACTTAAGGTTCTTGTTGTGATTGTTATAAAGTACCAATTAAAATTACATCACTAAGATTTCAGGTTATGTATTTCAGTTATATAGTTATTCTGTGCTCTTTTATTGCTGTTGTTCAGTTGTGTCCAACTCTTCATGACCCCATTTGGGGTTTTCTTGGCAAAGACACTGGAGTGGTTTGCCATTTCCTTCTCCAGCTCATTTGACAGATGGGGAAACTGAGGCAACCAGGGTTAAGTGACTTGCCCAGGTTCACACAGTAAGTATCTGAAGCTGGATTTGAAATCATGAAGATTCCTGACTCTAAGCCCAATGCTCTGTCTACCGCACCACCTGACTGCCTTTTGTTATAGAGTACTAGTGATAAGTACTTCACCAAAATTTCAGTTATCCTAACTTGTGCACAGTAGGCCCCTAATAGATGTTTGTTAAATTGAATTGAAATTGGAAGGATATTAAGCTAATCTGTAAAATGAAGGTTGGGTCAGAGGGATTCTGAGGTCCTTCCAGCTATAGATCAATGTTCCTATGATTCTTTGAATAAGTGATATATTTTAACTAATTCCCAACTAGCAGGGAGAGAATGGGGCTTTGGCCCCAGGGTGCCAGAATCTAGAAGGGTATACTTCTACCCCATGGTGACCACTGTCCTTGGACCTAATTTCTTGATGTTCCACTGGCTCACTCAGCCATCTCTGAGATGGAACCTCTCTCTGAGGGCCCATCTTCTGCCCTTAGCCTCTCTAGAGGTGAAGGTTGGACTCTTAGGGAGACAGTCTGCCCCCTTCATCCACACAACCGCATCCAAGATAAGTGTGTTCTCTGAGCTACTGCTGCTTCTTAATTCTCAGCTCAGCCTCAGACTAAACCTGCTGCAGGAACAAGAATCCTGAGCTATTGCTCCAGATCAGAATCTTCTTTGCAAGCGGTTACCTGACAGCAAGTATCATTACCTTTTCCTTCAAATGGAGACAACATGGTGCATAGAGGTTAATTTTTTTCCCCAATAACCATCTAGTTAATGCTCTTTTCAGAATTCACATCTTAATTTCTAATCTAGTTTGTTTTTTTAAATTTCCATTTGACGTCCTGGAACATTTATTTCTCGAACCCAAGAGTACTTCAGGCATGGTTTGCAAGAACTATACATTCTGAATTGCATTTACATTTGCTCCAAGGATGACTGTTTGTTGCTTATTTATTAGACTAGCTTCTTCAGGGGCTGGATAATGAGCAGATAAAACTAGAGTTAAATGAAGTTGGGTGGCTGTATCGGGGATCTTTGAACAGTTTGGCCTTTGTTTCCTTTGATCAGTTCAGTGTCTTTGATTGAGTCTTACTAGGTGCTAAGCCCCAGGCCCAAACCCCTATTAGGTGCTAAGCCTACGTGGGTGTGAATTGGTAACTAAGGTGGGGCCCCAGGTAGGGCCAATGAAGGGAGGTGCTAACACCAGAGCCAATTGAAGGAGCCTAAGTTCTGGTCTCTCAGATGACTGAAACTGTATAAAAGGAGAAGACAGAGCTATTTATTCAAGGTTCTCATTTTTGGTGACTCTGGGCGAACTTAGATGTTGGTCACTATGAATTGTATTTGGCCTATCTGTCGATGTTTGTAATTTGTTTGTATTTGCTCTGAAGCTCAGGGTTCTGGCTTTTCCCCCTGAACTAAGTGAATGGTATTCATAAGCTGAATTAAGGTAAGCTTGTTAACCCCTTAACGTTGCTTTCCTTAGTAAAGCAGATCAAAAGAACCTAGGCTTTTGTGAACTGGTTGTTGTTGTTGATTTTATACCCCCCACAGCAGCTGCTCGCTGGATTGTTGAAACAGTGGCCCTAAATTACCTTGACACATGGGAAATTTATTAAGGTATTGTAAAGATACATAGGCCTTTTTTGATATTCCACTGCCAAAGCAAGACAAAGGTATGTACAAACTCATTATTTGGGTAGATTTCATGATAGCTACTGAAAGTTGACCAAATCCATTATGGATAAGCAGTTAAGATGGTCAATCCACAGACTTGCCTAAGAACAGGCAGCACATTATAGTAGATTGAGAGCTGGCTTTCAAGTCAGGAGACCTGAGTTCAAGTTTCACCTCTGACACATATTGACAGTTTGACCTGGGGGAATAATCTCACCACTTGTCAGTGCTCCAGGCAGCTCTTTAAAGTTGCCAGGCATTTCCTCACCAGGGATTTCTTTACACCAATAAAATCACAGATCTTGTTCTATCTAAAATCAAACAAAACTTTGTGAGTTGAGTATCCTGATTCAGGGAAGGGAAAGGGAAGCCTGTCTAAATTGTTATGCTGGGGAGGTTAACCATCCTTCCTTACCCCCAAGCAAAGGGCTTCTTTGGGTTCCATGAGGGCTGAGAGTGCATTTTGAAAGACTTCCATTGAGAAAACCTAAAGACATTCTCAAAAAATGTCTTTTTTAGACATTTAGAACCTAAAGACATTCTCAAAATTAATAGGGAAACCCCATGCTGGCACCATATCCTATCAATAAATTCAGATTCTTCAGAATAAAATGTGGCTGCCAGAGCCCTTGGCTTCCTCTAATTCTAGATTTAAAGGACCATGTAGTTGATATCTCTCTAAACACTAGGGAACCCTAACTACTTGAGTAACAATTTAGCAGGGAAGCCATGAAACCCAGATTATCCTCAGTGATAACAATAGGTTAAATCTGTGTACTTTTTTGTAGTTTATAAGTTGCATTCCTTTCAATAGCCCTGTAAGGATTTAGTGAAATTATTATTATTCCAATTTTACAGATGAAGAAACTGAGGCTTATGGAAGGTAAGTGACCTGCCTGAAGTCCCATAACTAGTTAGTGACAGAACTGGGACTTAAACCTCAGTCTAAGTCAAAATCCAGGGCTCTTCTTATGAACAACAGAAAGGAAAAAATCATAGTTTAGGTCAGAGCTTGAGGGTGTTTTGCTTTGTTTTTATCAGGAAGAGACTCTAGAAATGACCTAATCCACGTTTACCATGTTAATTTGGCCCTCAAATTAGTTTGAGACTTGAAATGTACAAAGAGAGCCCCTATATGCAGAGCTTCACAATTGAGACCTGGGTCCTTTGGCAGGCAATGGGAAGAGGGGAAGAAGGGTCATATTGTGGAGGTGGATGGTGTCTCAATAGGAAGCTCTCATGAACTTAATACAAAAAAGTTAGTGCAGAGTCTGGGGTAGCCCACAGCCAGGCATAGGCCCCCTTGGATGATAAGAGCCTTGACTGAGTTGGGAGAAGGAACACAGGACACCAGGATTTCATGGAATTCAGTCTAGGAAATAATATCCATTGCAAACCCTTCATTTTACTGAGCAGGATATTGAGGCTGTTTTCTAAACACTCAACAGTGTCCTCGAGTGAATTTTTATAGAATTTTCCATTTGTCTTATGATTCCCTTCCTAGTTCTATAGTTTCCTTTTTAGATTTTTTTTCTCCCAAACCTAGCAGCTCAGCTGTCACTCAGCTGCCCAGGGACTCCACGGACCTAGATTCCCAAGAGAAGAATGATTTTACTAATCAACAGCCTAAGCAGGCAAAATATGTCACTTCTGTTACAACCCTTGAAAAGTTAGCTTTTGTCTTGGGAGAAGAGATCATTATTTTCCACGCTTTAGAGTTATATTATCTCTTGTTTATTTTGTTCTCCCCCACCCCAGAAACAAATTGCACATGTACTGAAAAATACAGACTGGATTAAATTCTGTTTTGTTAACCTTTTTTTAAGGGGAAGTCTTTTTATTTTTTCAGTAGAATAGCAGTGATGTACTCTGTACCAATACAAATACTAGCATAATAGTAGCCCTATATAAAGGGCTCCATAGACTTTCAGAGCCGAAATGACCTCAGCAGCCATCTCATCCAAAGCATACCTGAATAAGAATTCCATCTTCAACACACCTGTCAGATATCATCCAACCTTGATTGAGAACTTCCAGTGTGAAGGATCTCCCATTTCACAATTGGTTTTTGGGGAAAAGTATAGTAAGAACAGAAATTATAAAGCATCTTGCCCTCCTCCAGCTGAGGGTAGATACTTTCCCATCTATCACCTCAGTCCCTGGGAAGAGTGGGTTCTCACTTAAAACATTCACCCCAACCAAATTCATTTCCATCTGTAGAGTAGCTGATATATGGATGAGCCCTTGTCTCTACTAGGCTAGGCTAGGGTCAAGCAAGTCACTTTTCATGGACACAGCTGCCCCCTGCATCCATGCTCAGCTTCAGAAAAATCCTGGCAAGGACTCCAGCTCCCAAACATCTGGTGTTCGCTGTGTTCCATCCTTTTGAAGTTCTCAAGGTTGTAGCTGTTTCCACTACTCTTTCACCAAGAGACACAAGGGTCATAGAAGCAACACAAAGCCAAGTGGCATGTGGAAGCAGCCTATTTGCAGAGATAAATTGTTTGAGGCCTTTTTTCTCTCTCCAGAAGGTTTAAAGTAATCCTAGCTTCCTCACTTGAACACAGCTGTAAGGAAAGAAAAGGGGGAAAAAGCTGTTCGATTTTTGGATAGTTCTAATTGTTTGGAAGTTTTTCATTACTTCCACTCATGGTTTCAAGTTCTCTTCTCTGGGACCCAAAAGATCAGAGCCAATCCTTTTTCCAGATGTTGGGTCCTTCAAACAGATAAAATTATCATGGTTGTAATACACTTGAGAGCAAAGGTTTCAGTTTTGTCAAGATATCTCCAGGACCTAGCAAAGCACCTGGCACACAGTAGGTGCTTAATAAACACTTAGCACAATAAACTAGGTCTTTTCTCCAATCTAAGCATTGTCAGTTCTTTTGACTGTGGCATGTGCAAGAGGTCATTCACCACCCTGCTTTCCATTCTCTGAATATGCTCCATTTTATCACTATCATTCCTAAAATGTAGCCTTCAGAACTAAACCCAAGAATTAGTTCTGAAGGCTACATTTTAGGAATGATAGTGGTCATATGTGGTCTGAGAAGGGCAGAGGACAAGAATACAGCAGTACTATCTCTTGGACTTTTTGCCTTTCTTAATGCAATCTTAGATTGGATGAGTTTTCTTGGCTAATGAAGGACACTAACACCCCCAAATTTTTTTCAGACAATCTGAAGTGTAGTTATCCTTCCCCTATCTTGTACTTATGAAACTGATTTTTTGAACCCACATGTAAGACTTGAGAGTTATCCTAATGAAATTTTATCTTATTAAATTTGGTCCCAGGGTCTAGCCAGTCATTCACCTTTTTGAATTGTGTAAGCCAATGTGTTAGCTATTCTTCCCAGCTTAGTGCCATCTGAAAATTTGATAAGCATGCTAAATTCATGCCTTTATTCCAGTTATTGATAAAAACATTCAACAATACAAATCCAAGCACAGATCCCTTGGGCATTCCCCTACAGTTTTCCTTCCAAGGTGATATGGAACCATTAATGACTATTCTTTGGGTCAAGCCATTTAACCCTTTCAGAATCCATCTAGCAATACTAACCTATACTCCCATCTTTCCCGAAGAATGGCATGAAGGACTTTATCAAGTGCTCATTAGAATCTAGGTAAGAGATATTTATCGCATTTTCCAGATCTATCAGTTTAGTATCCCTACCAAACAAAGGGAATAACATTAGTCTGGCCTGACTTGATTCCATGCTGGCTTGTTGGGATAACCATTTCCTTTTCTAACTTCTATTCCAGATTTAAAGCATAGCTCACTAGCCATGAAATTACAGACTCCATTCTTTTCCCATTTTTGAATATTAGGACGTTTGCCCTTCTCAAGTATTTCTTCCACTCTCTACAATCTTTTATGGTGGCTCAGTAGTCACCAAGGCCAGTTCTTTCAATACTTGAGAGTATAGTTCATCTGGGCTGGGTGACTTAAATTTGTCAAGGCTGATTACATGTCTGCATACTACCTCTCTGATTATTTTGGGTATTAACTCTCTATTACCCAATATCACACTAGGCAAAAGAGTATCCTTATTGGCAGAGAAAACAGAAGCAAAATAAGAGCATAAAAATTCTAGCTTTTCTTTATTGTTACTTATTATTATCCTGCCCATATCAAGTTCAATTTCTCTTTTTTGGTCATATCTTTTCCCCCAATACAGAGAAAAAGAACCTATTTTTGTTGTATTTAATTTTATTTGCAAGCCTCAGGTCATTTTGAGATTGTGTTCTTCATACTATCCTTACCTTAGCATCTCTATTGTGGTCTTTTTCTCTGCTTCTTCCTCATCCCCATTTCCTGCCACCATCCCAGTAGACTCAATTTTCATGTTGGCAATCATTTTACAAGCTGACTGCATGATTTCTCAATCCGGTCAGCTCCAAAGACCTCCTCCTCCATGCCACTTAGCTATTTATGAAACGGTCATCCCTTAGGCATCTCCAACCCTCAGAATTGTACCATTTCAAAGATTCTTGGTGCTGAAATTCTATTCTAAGATGACAAATTTCTATCCTTTCACCTTTCTTGCTCTCACAATAAAACTTTACCCATCCCTTTTCTACTGGCATACTTACTTCTCTGACTCTGGCTTCACTTTCCTACTACCTATTTTCAATACCATGGTCTGTAATTTCAATATTTCACAGGCATTGCTGGGTAAAATAGTAAAATCAAGTTAACTTCACCTGCTACACATTTTCCATATATAATCTGAGCTGGTATGTAATGTCACTTTTGCTTTTGTTCTTTCTACTGTATTCTCTGTGACTACCCACCTCATTCCAGACTCATTCCTTATATTGATTGGCCCAAATCTTTTACTGCCCTCTTCCAAACTGCAGGTACAACCTCACCCCCATTACTGAAGTTTACTTTCAAAAATACTTTCTCCCTCAGCTTCCTTTCTCCGTGTTTCAAACATCTGCATCATACTTCGTTCTCTTCTTTTTACTTATGTTTGCAAAATAGGATTATAGGTTTAGAGCTTGAAGGGCCCTTAGAGACCATCAAGTCTAACACCCTCATTTTGTAGCTGAGGGACCTGAAGCTCAGAGAGGGTAAGCAATTCTCCCAGTTAACAAGTGTCTGAGTGGGAATTTGAACCCAGGGCATCTTGATTCCAACTTGAGTGCCCTATCCGCTATATCAAGCTTTCTTTATCAGGTATTTCTGAAGAAGGATTCCTCTTGATCATATTCGAGCCTGCTAGTACAACCTTTCCCTTTCTCATGTGTATCTTAAAACTTTCCCTCTCAACTGGTTCTTCTGTATTTGCTTACAAATATGTTAAGACCTCCAGATTTCTAAAGACTCCTTTCCTTGACTGGTCTAGCCCATCCATATAGCCATTAGCCCCATTTCTTTATCCTTTTTAATGCTATTTTTAAAAAAATGCTACCATTCCTGCTTCCATAGTGCCAATTCTCTTCTTTTACCTTTCCAGTGTGACTTTTGTCCCCTCAAAGATCACTGATGACTTCCTTATTTTGTTCAGGCCTCAACCTCTTTGCCTTTTCTACAACATTTAACACTGCTAACCTCTCTTATCTGTTAGGTACTCTCTCCTTCCTTGACTACAGAGATACACACTCTACGGGTTTTTCTCCTACCTAATTGCTTGTTCTGTCTTCTTCACTGACTTTTCATTCTCCTGTTCACCCCAAAAGGTCAGTGTTCCCCATCATTCTTTGGACTGCCTTTCTTCTCTCTCTACATGCCCTGCCTTGGCAATCTCACTCACGTCCATGATTTCAATTACTTCCCTTACACACAGCTCTCAAATCTTTATCTCTAGTGCTGACCTCTCTTTTCTGAGCCTCACAATCACATTTCTAATTGTTTTACAAGACTTCTCCACTTCTACCATTTCCACCCCAAATTCAACTTATTCAAAATGGTGTTTATTTTCTCTTTGTTCCCCATTTTGATTTCATTATTTCTGATAGTGGATCCACTATCCGTGCAGTCTCTCCTGTTTTAAACTTTGGTATAACTTTGATTTTTCCTTCTCCTTCAAGCTATCCACAACATCTTTGTAGCATCTTTAGCTTCCATTCTTTCTTTTATATGCAATGCCACCACATTACAACAACTGCCCAAAGGATCTTTCTGCTGTTACTTTATCCCCACAATTGATCCTTTTAGATCTTGTTGTTGAGTCATTTTTCAGTCATGTACAACTCTTTGTGACCTCATTTGGGATTTTCTTGGCAAAGATATTGGGATAGTTTGCCATTTCCTTTTCTAGCTCATTTTACAGATGAGGAAACTGAAGTAAATAGGGTAAAGTGACTTGCCCAGGGTCACATAGCTACTAAGTGTCTGAAGCTGGATTTGAATTCAAGTCTTCCTGACTTTAGGCTTAGTGTTCTATCCACTGTGCCATCTAGCAGTCTCTTTTAGAGATACTGATAGATTAATCCTTCCTTATGCATCAGTCTATTCGTGGCCTTTTGCTTAAAAACCAAAAACAAACTTCTGTAGCTTCTTATTGCTAATCAAGTACAATTCAGACTTCTTTGTTTGATGTTCAAGGCCCCCATAATTGGGCACACCCCTATCTTTCCAGGTTTATCTCTCAAATTATTTTCCTTATGTACTCCTAGCCAAATTGGAATGTTATCTGTTCTAAAAATATTTCCTGTGTTTTCTTGCCTTGTGTCTTTTCTCATGTTATTTCTCAAACTTGGAATAACCTCCTTCCTTTTTACCTTAGTAAATCCCTATCCATGCTTTAGTACCCAACACAAATGATAAAACTTCCAAGAAGTCTTCCATGATTCTGCCTATTAGTGACATTTTTTCCCCAGTGGGACCTCACTGATTATCTTGTCCTATAGCTTTCTAAAATATTGATGATATGGGTAGAGATTGCCTTTATCCACGCCTGAACTCTTTAGCATAACTTCAAATACCCATAACAGACAAGGAAGGGAGATAGTGTTAATTGGGGAAAGAACTCTTAGGATGTCAGAGTTCCAAGGGATTTTCACTTGGGATTGCCTTAGGAGGCATAGAAAGATAGAAGCAAACAGATAGGAAGCTGCATGCAAAGGGAGATCTGTCAATTTCCTTGAGCTGCTATGGGTAGAGGGCTGAACTTGACCAGTCTACTGTGGGATGCAGTCCACTCACTAATCAGGAGATGTCAGAACTGCAGCTCACAATCATTATATTCCAGTTCTGCACACTATAATAGGCAGGAACTCAGGAGACTGACCTGAGTCAGAGGAGGAAGCATGCTAGCCACACAGAGCACACCGAGAGGAGGTAGGAAAATGACTGACAGTTTCCTCACTCCTTCCACCCATTTTCAGATTGTTTTGACACCCTCAGGGTTTCCCCAGGGAGACTTCCCCATAACAACTACTTTAGGAGGCATAGGAGATAATAACCATTTATATAAAGGACTATTATATAGTTACTTCTCCTGTGTTACTTTTTTTTTGCATGTCTTAATTAAATACATTGTTATTTAATTGGTGGCTCCTCCAAGGTCTGATAATAGAGAATGTTGTACTGGTTGGAGTTTGGACTATGATTTGCATAACTGCCTGAAATACCCCTACCCTAAACCTGGGAAAATCCTATTCCAGGACCAGTATTCCCAGGGGGACATTAGGGTACTCTTGCTAAATACCATGTAGAAACCTGTGTTATACAATATCTGCAAGATCCATGAAGGCAGGCATCATAATTTATTTAAACTTTGCAATACCATCACCCTGCTAGTGACTGCCGCAGGGTCCTTGCACCTAATAGTCAGCCTACAAATGTTTGTAGCCTGGATGAATTAATGAATGCTATGGTGTGGTGGGAATAACACTGGATTTTAAATTTCTTATTTATTTTATTTTTATATAATTTTATTCCCACTGCTTCCATAACCTGCACACCCTTCTAAAAGTCCCTCCCTTATCCCTTATCCCTTATCTCTTATCCCTTATCCCTTATCCCTTTTCCCTGTTGCCTTCCTATTTCTCTGTAAATTAGGAAAACTTTTATACCATACTAAATGCATACGTTATTCCATCTTTAATACAGTTCCGATGAATATAAGGTTCCCACACTACCCACCCTCCACCTTACTCTCCCATCATAACAGTTCTTCTATTCACCCCTCTTTTGTATGAAGTAATTTGCTCTGTTTTACTCCTTCTTACCCAATTTTATTTTTTAGGATCATCTCATCATAATCAACTCAACCCCAAGCCATATGCCATATTATCCCCTCACATACATATCTTCAAATTACTTTAGTAATGATAACATTCTTAAGAGTTACAAATATCATTTTCCCATTTAAGAAGTAAACAGTTTAACCACATTAAATCCCTTATAATTAGTCTTTCAAATTACCTTCTTATGTTTCTCCTGATTCTTATAAGTCAAATTTTCTGTTCAATCTTGGTCTTTTCCTCAAGAATACCTCAAAGTCTTTTAGTTTATTAAATATATATATATATATACACATATATATATATGTATACACACACACATATGATTTTTTTTCTCTTGCAGGATTATACTCAGCTTTGTTGGGTAGGTTATTCTTGGTTTCAAACCCAGCTCCTTTGCTCTCTGGAATAGTATATAACATGTCCTTTAGTCTTTTAATGTAGAAGCTAATTTTTAAGAAGTTATTTTCTTCTGTAAGTTTTTGGAAATCTTTTTCTAATTGGTTGATTTCCTTTTCATAATTTTCTTGCTTTTCTTGCACTACTTTTATTTCTTTTTCTAATTTTCCCATCCTCTCTTATTTGATTTTTAAAGTCCTTTTTAAGCTCTTCCAATAATTCTTTTTGGTCTTTTGACCATTTTACATTTTTCTTTGAAGTTTTACAGGAAGGTGTTTTGTCTTTTTTTCTGAGTTTGAACCCTGATCTTCTCTATCCCCACAGTAGCTATCTATGGTTGGATTCTTTATCTATTATTTATACATTTTTAAACACCCCGTTTCTTGGCTGTTAGCACCTCTAGGTATGGGAGATAATGTCTCAGGCTTCAGGTTTTTTGTGCAGTTGTTTTTTGAGCTCTATCTGGGGGCCTTTGACCTCTTGGCTCTTCTAATGTTCTATAATCCAAGGCCAAGTGTGGTCACTGATTTTCTGGCTCACACCTTGGTCTATAAGTGACCTCAAATACTCCTCTCTACCCTTGAGCCTTGACCAGGGCACCTAGCACTGTTGCCACCACACTCTTGCTCCCTGTGATCCTTCAGGCAGCTGCAAGCTTCAGCTCACCCCTCTACCCTGGAACCAAAACACCACTCCTTGCTAGGGTTCACAACCAGCAGAGCTTTTGCTCTATGACTACAATCCTTAGCATGTGTGCTCAAGTCTCCTTGCCTGTAGTTACAGCCCAGGACTCCATCTGGTCAGCACATTTGGGCCCATGAACAGCACCAGTAGAGGCACCCGACCTTCCCCCTGCCAACTTCTCTTGATCAGCTGCTGGACCCACTGTGTGTGGGGTGAAAGTCCCTGAAGCTCAGGCTGATGGCTACACAGCTGCCCCCAGCTTGCTGAAATAATACTTGAGAACTCTACTAGAGGTACATTATGGATCATATAGGCTTGGAGAGCTTTCTTTGCTATTTTTTCCCCACTCTGTCCTGAGCTGTGACCAAGATGAGGAATCATCATTTTATTCTACTCCATTCCATTCAACAAGCATATATTAAGGACCTATCATTTGCAAGACATTGTGCTGGGGATGCAAAGACAAAAGTGAAATGGTTCCTCTCCTCAAGAAGCTTACTTTCTACTGGCTTGAGGCTTGAGGCTGAGCAGGGTCCATGGAGCTGATTGAAGTCCTCCATCAAATATGTCTTGGTAAGAAGAACACTAGATTTGGAATCAGAGCATTTGGGTTTAAGTTCCAGCAAGCTTTTCTCAATCTCTAGTCAGATATAGGAAGGATAGAGTAAACCTCTCACATCTGCCACCAGCAGTCACCCACAAAGAACAAGATGCTGGTGACATTAATCTATGTTACTGGGCTTCCCTTATCCTTATGGTGAATGAGGAGATACGGGGGGATTAATAAGAAACAATGGAGCACATAAAGGAAGAATGGATGAAGGGCAGGCATCAGTAGCATTTTCTATTGGGAGGACTCCTGATAACCCATCACTTTCCAATTTTCAAATAATCTAGGCATGAAAAGTAGCAATATTATCAACAGAAACTCACATGTATTAGCAGTACAACCTGATACGACCTATGTATTTAAATAGTTTCTCGCACTTAAGAACCTAAGTGCTTTGTCAAGCATGCTGTTTGGGATATGAAATAATTGAGAGAGGCAAGGAATTATTAGAGTGATAGAAGCTGAGTTTATTATAGCCAAAAATAGTCATATGACTAGAGGATTTCTCCCCGTGAAAATTTATGCATTTAAACTCAACTCCCTTTGAAAGCACATACCTGTGGGTCAGTCCATGAATCAAATATATTCATATCAAAAAAAGGCCGCAGAATGAGATAATGAGAGCATCCAGATACAGCAAGTTCTCAAAACTAAAAATACAGGAAGTCTAACCTGTGAGAGACTCGCATACATGGCTCATTTAAAGGAATACCACATTCTCCATTGCCCTCATAGCCCTACCATCTTTTCCTACTTAGGATGTTCTGGTATTGAAAGGGCCCATTTACAGTAGACTGCTATTGCCAGAGCAGCTGCTTCCATTTGGCAGATTACTGGCTCTGTGCCAAAGCCTGGGAGGCAGCAGTTGGTGACGACATAGTCTTTTCCCATAGGGCTGCCTTCCCTAAAAGACAATGCGCATCCCATCACAGCTTGCAAGGCCTGACAGTCTGGCTTTCCCCAGCTGACTTAATTGCATAATCGTATAAGCCTTTGCTTCTGGTGGGACCCAGAACAGGGGAGCAGTAGTGATGAAAAAGACTTGGCCCTTTGAAATCACTTTTCATCTGAAGAGCTCCAAATGCTTTATTCATGAATCCTCAAAGGTTCCATTTTGTTTTCTGTTTTTAAAAAGGTATATATTTTTTATTTCCTGGGGTTATATACAAATAGAGGATGCTTGAAACATTTTGAGATGCAGATCATCCATTCTATTATCTAATTATTTTCTTTTATCCATCAAATTCTGTTTATTTGAGAGACCACATTTCAGGCATTACTAATATATCACCTGATTCTGGACTTAACACTTTGATATATTAGCATGAAAATGGATTTTTTTCCCTTTTTTCAGAAAGTTCCTTATTTTTACAAGCATTTATTATCTCTCCCTCTCATTGTCCCTTTCCATCCAACTATATCCCCTCCCCAACTAAAAGACAAAGAAAATCCATATAATAAATAGGTATAATCAACTAAAATGAATTACTGTAACAGTCAGATCCAAAAATGTATTCTCACTTTAAGTTCATGTCTCTGACAGGAAGTGGGTCACATGCTTCATCTTCAGTCTTGTATGCCTATGGGTTAGCACATTATTGATCAGAGTTATGAAATCTTTCAAAGTTGTTTTTTTTAAACAATGTTGTTATTACAAAAATTGTTCACCTACTTCACTTTGCATCAGTACACTGAGGTCTTCCCCTGTTTCCTCTGAGATTATCCATTTCATAACTTCTTATGGCACAATTACTTTCTATCATATCCATACACAACAAAATGTTTATGCAGTCCTCAATATGTGGTCACTCCTTTGTTTTCCTGTTTTTGGCTACCATGGAAAAAAATTGCTTTGACTATTTTTCTACCCATGGTCTTTTTCCTCTTTTTCTTTTTTCTCTTTGGCCCGCAGGCCTAATAGTGGTATCACTGGATCAAGGGGTTTGCCAAGTTTTGTAACCTTTCAGTTCTTGTTCCTAATTGCTTTCCAGCATGGCTACATCAACTTAGCTTCACAAATAGCACATCAGTGTACTGGTTGTCTAGTAGCGTCATTTTTCTCATCTTTACCAATTTGGTAGGTGTGAAATAGAATCTCAGGGTTTCCTTAATTTGCATTTCTCTAATTATTAGTGATTTAGAACACTTTTTCATGCCCTATAGTTAAATATTTCTAGCCTACTAGACTGCATGTAAATAACTAGGTACCAAATTATGGAACGTTGTATCCTTGTTGTAATTACTTATAATGCAATTATCTATCTTTTCTATGATTTATTCTTTAACCTACCAATTTTAAGTTATTTTAAGGTCAAATTATTTAGTCTCCAATTGCTTTTTAATGATTTTTTTTCAATGACCCATTATTTAATGTGATTTTTATTGCATTGTAGTCAGTGGAGGATTTGTGTAATATTTCTGCTTTTCTGCATGTGTTTATGAAGTTTTTATGTTCTACAACATGACAATTTTTGTAAAGGTGCCATGCTCAGCTGAAAATATGCACATTCCTTTCTATTTCCGTTCATTTACCTTTTTCCTAGTCCTATCTATATTCTTGTTTAGTTTAATCTGTTCCTTCACAAAACTCTTCAAGTGTGTGCAGTCATGTTTAATTTTTCTGGATAAGCTATTATTAGTTGTAGAATTTTCCTTTTGCCTTTTGGAATATCTTATTCCATGTTCTTTGTGTTTTTATAGTGATAATTGCTAAATCTTGGGTGATTCGGCTAATGGTTCCTCAGTTTTTTCTTTCTTTCTTTCTGGATGCTTGCAGTATTTTTTTTCTTTTAAAGTTCTAGATTTTGGCAATGGCATTGCTAAAAATTTATTTTGGGAGTTCTTTGGTGATCTCTAGATTCTATTTTCACCTTGTCTTCTTGTACTAATATGTCTAAGTAATGTTCTTTAGTGATTTCTTAAACTATGATACCCAGGCTTGTTTTTTGTTTGTTTCTTTGGTCATGGATTCCAGATAATTCAGTGATTCTTAAGATATCTTTCACTCATCTGTTTTCTGGATCAGTTATTTTTCATATGAGATAACTTACATTTTATTCTATTTTCTCAGTCTTGTAACTTTGTTTGATAATTCTTGTCTCTTTTTTGGGGGGTTCTTGCTACTAAAGCAAGTTTTGTACCTCTTCTGCTAAACCATGATTCCTTTTCCCAAGTGTTTCCTTCATAACTCTCATTTCTTTAATAACTTTTAAAAATCCTCATACAAGTTTCCCAAGTAATTCTAATTATTTTTGTAAACAAACTTTTTTATTCATGTTTCGGTTGTAGGTGTTTTTGAGTTTTTCTTTTCAGGATTTGTGTCTTGGTCATCCATTTCACGGTATCATAAAAGTCTTTAATTTTTGGTTTGTATGTTTACTCAACTCATTTTCCTTTTGAGGTCTCAAGAAGAAGAGTTCCAGGTCTCCCCTGCTTTGAGGATAAAATTAGATTGAGGACTTTCCATTGCCCCTCTTGTCTTTCTTTAGGTCTGACTCTCCCTTTTATTGGGGAGCAGGCTAAGTTTAACCGATTGTTTCTTTTGACCTACACTCACAGGTTAATTCCATCTTTTAAGTGGATTTCTTTGTTTCTTTTAAGATGACTATGTAGTCAGTATCCATATTTTTGTTGTACAAATTGGGGTTTCATATATCATTGTTACTTAATAACACTAATTCTTTCAATAAAATGATGAAAAAAATATTTATCCAAAAATTATGGAGTCAATAATGTTAAGAGCCTGCAGTAACATTATCTTCTCACTTCCTTTCCTGAAATAAAAGTCAAAAACTCTTGTGTCATGGACTTTGTAATTTCCTCCTTTCCCAGTCCAATTGGAAACTGTTTCTAAAAGTTAATTTAATGGCCAATGAATTATTTTAAAAAATTCAGTAGTTAGTCCTTTAGTTCCAGGAATTCTGCCTTTCCTCATAAATTTCACACATGAACATAAAATACAAGGCAGTTACTTCTTACTCTGGACACATTACTTCTCACATCAATAAATTCTAGACCTCCAAATAAAAACAACAGAAAAAGCTCCATTACCCATTATTAATTGAAAAAAATAGTAAGATATTCTCCTTTTCATAAGTCTCCCTAAAAGGAGTGTATAAACAATTTAGAAAGGAATTGCTTCTTGATTTTCTTCCCTACTCATTGCTCATTTCTTTTTTCTGAATAATCTTCAGAACACTTATGTTTCTTTTCTTCTAATATATTGCTAACATTTCTAATATTTAAAAAAATTGATCTTGACAATAGTTGTCTTTTGACTTTTAAAGTAGTCATCATTTCTTCCTTCCTCTAAATCATGCAATATTTGAGTAAGTTTACAAGTAAAGGTTTTACTTATAGCTTAAAAACAGTTCATTGAACATTTATTAAACATCTGCTAGATGTTGGACACATAGTAGGTGCTTAATAAATACTCACTGACTGACTAGACCATATATAGATTACTGTGTTAAGGGATGGGGATACAAAGATTTTTTAAAATGGCAGGCACTACCCTCAAGGAGCTTACTCTCTTGGGCATGGGTATCAGAGGTGTGGAGTTGAGGCAAGTACATAAATAAGTAAAACAATAGGCAGAATATTATAAGGGAAAAGAATAGATCCAGACCAAATGCTATAAGAAAGTTTGAAGTGAAAGAGATAATTTTTAGGTTGAGATATCAGGAAATCGAGTGACCCTTGAGCTATACTTAGGGGGAGAAAAATGATTTCTGCAGATAGAGAGCTGAAGACAGTGTGCTTCATAAATAGCGACAGACTAGGCTAAGAGAGTCAGGAGAGAGAAGGGCAAGATGAGGGATCAGCTAGTCATTTATTTTGGCTGGAATAAAGAACTGGTGAAGAGGAAAGGTGTGAAATAAAGCTAGAATTATAGGTCTAGGTTGAGAGCGCTTTGAAGTCCAACCCTTTCCTGCCTCCCCTCTCAGGGAAACCACAATTAAAGAAGAAAGAGTCGGAAATTCAGCAATATGGGAATATAAGAAAAAAAGAACTGATATTACCAAAGATATCAGGAGGAAGAAAACTCAGTTTAAGATCTTGAACATAAGCAGATGAACCAATAGGAAAGATATTAATAACATTAATAACAGGGAGAAATTACTAAGAGGATCTCAAGATGAACTAAACAAGGTTGGGTATCTATTAATAAATATTGTAAGACAAAGAAAAGTGAATCTATATCTTATGAATCAGAGGACCTATGAGTTCCCAAGAGAGCATGGAACCACAGCAGTATGTTCATGAGTAGCTTAAAAGAGAGATAAAAATTGTGAAAGCAGAGTTAGTTTATAGTCTTTACTGTCAAAATAATTGGCAGGATAGAAAAACTTGAATCCATAGTGGCAAATATGACAAAAGAAACAAAAGAGAGAATAACTGATTGAGAATGCAAATAGTGAAGGATAATTTAGAAGAAGAGAAGTAGAAACAAAACCAAAACCCATTAAAAGAAATCATGATCTCCACATAAGCATTAGACAGGGTATATAGAGATGACATATATTACAGATTTCCCGAATATGACAAGTCAAAACACTTAAACACTATGATGCAAGAAATAAATACAAGAAAACTGCCCATACTTTCTGAACACAGAAAACAAAGTGCTTATCAAAAGAATCCAAAGATCACCTTCAGAAATCTTTATTACAAACTGAAAGATGCATAGTGGTTTAATTGAACAATTATATAGCACCTACTGTGTGTGGCAGGATGAACTGGAGGGGGGAGAGACTTTTGGCGGGTAGACCAATTAGGAGGTTGTTGAAACAATCTAGGTGAGAGATGCTGAGGACCTGAATGAAGGTAAACTCCTTAACCTTTAGGGGTTTTGGACTTTTAGATATCTCTAACATCCTTTCCAACTCTCAAAGAAATCTGTAGTTGAAGATGTTGCAATGTTTTTCATTAGAAGAGTAAGACACTGGAGAGATGTGGGATTTTTGTTGTTCAGTCATTTCAGTTGTGTCCAACTCTATATGGACTGAAATGTAAGCGAGAGAAAATACTCTGATACCTAGAGGATAAAATAAGTCACTGCCTGAATCAGAGGGCTTGAGTGAGAGTTATGTCCCTGTCTTTTCACTGTCCACATGACTTTGAGCAAGCAACTGAACTTCACAGGGTCTGCACACAGTAATAGCTGTTCAAGCTCTTGATATAGGCTGTCCATGAAGGATGCTATTGTGTCAAAGGGTGAGAGCATAAAAATAAACTTATTTAAGTTTTGAAATGGGCTTCCAGGTCACTAAGCAACTGGTCTTGAATAAAACTTGGACTAGAATGAGTTTTAGGAGACGGTGTTTAGCTCTTCCACAGTCTGTTGTTTTAATATGGGCTAGTTACAGGAGCATGCCAGAGTCAGATCATATCAGCTCCCAAGACCTGATTTTTTAAAAAAAAATTTTTAAACATTCATTTTTAAAAAATCTAAGTTCTAACTTCTCTCCTTCTTTCTAGTCCCTCACCCATCCATTGGAAAGGCAAGGAATAGGGTACTCATACTTGTGAAGTCATGCAAGATGTATTTCCATATAAGCCATGTTGCAAAAAACAAAAGCAAGAAAAATAAAGAAAATGAAAAACGACATACTTCATTCTTCACTCAGAGTTCATCAGTTGTCTCTGATGGAAGTAGATAGCATTGCTCTCAAGTCCTTTGGAATTGTCATGAATCACAGTATTGACGATAGCAGCTAAGGCTTTCACAGTTGATCGTCGTTTACAATATTGCTGTTACTGTGTACAATGTTTACCTGACTCTGCTCACTTCACTTTACTTTCCCAGGTTTTTCTGAAAATATCCCCCTCATCATTTCTATTGCATCACAAATTTATATCACAACTTGTTCAGATATTCCCCAATTGATGGGCATTCCCTCAGTTTCCAATTCTTTGCCACCACAAAAAGGGCAGCAATATATAGTTTTGTACATATATATACATATGCATTTATGTATATATGTATCCTTTCCTTTTTCTTTGATCTCTTTGGGAGACAGACCTTGTAGTAGTATTACTGGGTCAAGGAGTGTGCACAGTTTAATAGACCTTTGGGCATAGATACAAATTGTTCTCTAGAATGGTTAGATCAGTTCACAATTTCACCAACAATGCATTAGTGTACCTATCTTTCCACATGCCCTCTAGCATTGATCATTTTCCTTTTCTGTCATGTTAGCCAATCTCATAGGTGTGAAGTGATATCTCAGAGTCGTTTTAATTTTCATTTCTCTAATTATTAGTGATTTACATTTTTCTTATGGCTTCTGATGACTTTTATTTTTTCTTTTGAAAACTGTTCATATTCTTTGTCTGTTGGGGGAATGGCTCTTATTTTTAAAAATTTGGCCCAGTTCCCTATATATTTGAGAAAAGAAGCCTTTATCAGAAAAAATTTGCTATGAAACGCCCTCTCTCTTTCTTCCTATTTCCTGCTTTCCTTCTAATTTTGGCTATATCTGAAAAGAACTGATTGTTAAATTTTCAGTGTGATCATTTACATCTCAGAAGTTGGCAAATGCTACCAATCAAGGCTTGATTTATTGTTATGTTGATTACTTAGACTTAAGAAAATGATGGAGGAAAAATATTAATAATGCAGACATACTTAAAAGTATGTCATATTCACTTTTTTTTGGGGGGGGGAGATCCAGTTGTTAAATATTTACCAGAATACCCCTAGCTAGTCATTTAAGTTTTGAATGCTTCATTTCCTACAACTTCAAAGTTGGATTATTATCTCTATATAGAGAGGCAGTATGGCTTAGATCAAGCTGATTGATTATTTATCAAGGGTCATGCACGTAGACAAATATTTTGGCAGAGCTGGTCCTGGAACTCAAATCTCCTGATTTCAGTGTTCTTTTCACTAGACTACACTGTGTACATAACAATACTCAGTGTTGGATCTAGCAACCATTTCGTTTCTAAATAATATATAAATTATTTTAATCTTTGGCTGGCATAGTGTTCTTACTACAAAGTCCAGCTGGCAGTTCTCAATCTTTTTCTCCAAATGTTTTCTCCAAAACAAATGAAAAATTGCCCCACGCCTGAAGCTTCAGTACTGCTCTTTCACCTCTGGCATCTAAATCAGTGTAAACATTTCTTTTGGAGACTTCCCTAGTGGTTTAGTAGTCTGGGTTCCCAGAAAATAAATCTTTAAGTAGGCACTTGGCAACTACATTTCATCCTATCTCAATGACAATTAGTTCTTAGGATGCCTTCTCTTCAGAGACTGTACCTTTTCTCCTTCCTATCCACCCCCCCCCCATTGGCCTTCCTTTGAGTATATTGGTTAAATCAAAAGGTTGCCTCATCATCTCAGGAATATCTTTCCTCCTTCCTTTCCGAATTACCCAGTATGGTTATAGTAACTAGGTTTCATAGATGGTTGATGCTAGAAGGGACCATAGATATAATCTAATCCAATTCCCTCATCTTATAAATGAGAAAACTAGGTCCAGAGAATCCAAGGTCATACAGTTATTAAGTAGCAGAACTGGGCTCTATTCTCCAGATACTTCAACTTCTATTGCCCTATGTTTATACCTCCTATTCTACTCTTGTCTCAGTACATGCTGGTATTGAGGGAATACCACAAGACCCATCTTTTAATGTGTATAGACAGTATGTTTGGGAGAAGTCATAACTTGATAGAATATCTAAGGCCCTATTATTATTATAATGACTTCTCCTATAGTTTCTGACTTTTTCCCTATCTTGTGTTGCTGCTTTATATAATGTGCAATCGTCCTTCATTTTCTATATTGGTTTACAATTACCTATCACATCCCTCTCCACTCCACTCAATTCCACACATTGCTGTATATAGTTTTACTGTCATCCTTTCCTTTATAGACATTTATAGACATTCAACATTCTTGAATCTTCAATAAAATTCAAACCCAATAAATATTTATTGAGGTCTCAGTATGTCTTTGGTACTATAGTTCGTATTACCCATGGATTCTCTCATCATCACTTAGAGATAATTTGTTGTTGTTCAGTCATCTTTCTCTCATGTCCAATTCTTTGTGACCCCATTTGGGGTTTTCTTGGCAATAGTACTAGAATGGTTTGCCATTTCTTTCTCTAGCTTATTTTACAGATGAGGAAACTGAGGCAAACAGGGTTAAGTGACTTGCCCAGGGTCTCACAACTAGTAAGTGTTTGAGGCTTGATTTAAACTTCATGACTCCAGGCCTGGCATTCTATTCATTGTACCACTTAGCTGTAGAGAAAAGAATTTTACCTCATAGAGATAATTGGATAAGGCTTTATTAAAAAATTCATCGCAGTGTTTAATGGAACATGTCTATTCAACAGCCCTTGGCACTTTCAAGATGTTATTTCTTTTGCTTATTTTAAATTCATTATTTATTTATTTATTTTTAGTAGTAAAATTTTTGAGTTCCAAATTCTCTATGTTCTTCCAACCCTTCCTCTACTTATTGAGAAGGCAAACTACATATCAATTATATGTGTGAAATCATGCAAAATATTTCCATATTATCCATGTTGCAAAAAGGTGAGAAAAATAAAGTTAAAAATTATACTTCAATTTTCACTCAGGGTTCATCAGTCCTCTCTCTGGAGGTGGATAGCTTTGGAATTGGTAAGACTGTGTTTTGAAGAAAGTGCAGAAGATAGCAGAACCAGAGAACATTTTACACGACTACAATGTAAATGACTATAGTACTAAAAGGCAATTGACCTCTGATTAAATGTAGTGATCGACAAATCTTAGTTCCAAAGGACAAATGATGAAACACAGGTCCCACCTCTTGGTGGAGAGGTGGAGAGCTAGGGGTGCCAGATGCAATTACTGTGGTGACTGGTTGTGCTTAACTGTTTTTCTTGGCTACAAAGGAGGGTTCTATGGGGGCAGTATGTATTAGGTTGTGACTGTAGTAGCTCTTCAGTAAAAGAGGAGTCACAGTGAGGTGTACTGATAGCCTTAAAACTCACCCAAACAGTTATTGGCAGAGCCACAAAAATAACCCATTTAGCTAGTGAATAATTGAATTGATCTAGCCATGATTCTTTGAATTAATTTTGTTTTCATGGAATTGCTTAACTATTCTATATTTGCTCTGAAGGAGGACAGGATGAAAGAAGACCTGGAAGTAGCATTGGGGGAAAAAAGTGGGAAGCTTCACTTGACCTTGGTTTCTTTCTCATAATCCCCTCCAGCAGCTGTTGTCCTTACATACAAATCCCTTAAATTGCAACAATTTATACTTAAATATGTCTCTTCCAAAGCAAACCCACCCAATGTATTTTCCCCTATCATGATCAATATGTCCTCTTAGCACTTTCTCTGTTACACAGGCATTTACAGGGTGTCCTGAAAGTCTCAGCTTAAAACTATACTAAGACTTTGGGGACACCCTCTAGAACAGTTTTCACATTTAGAGTTTCACATTTAGAGAATCACAAAACCATAGAATTTTGAGAGTTGGAAGGGACCTCAAAAGGTATCTATTTCAACCAATGGTTCTGGCCAGAAACTCTGAATGTCTTCCCATCCCAGACTGATTCTTTTGAGAAGGCAAACTGAATGCCTCCATTTTACCCAGCCTTTAATTATGGAATAAGCATTCCTTAGACAAACTGAGACCTGGGAAAGACTTTAGCTTAAAAAAGGTCAAGGTGTCCCACTGCATCTGGGGCCATTACCAGTCTTCTTGACTTTTTGTCTAACCACTGGCTCTGATGACTCTGGAGGAGAGAGTGAGGCTGATGACTTTGCATAGCCCTGCCTCACTCAAATCCAATTCACTTACAAGTCAAGACATAGCTCTCCTGATGTCATTGGTCCTCTTTAAGAACAAAGGACAAACATTGATAATCAACCAATACTACTTGGTTGAATCCCCATTATAACATACCAGAAAAGTAGTCATCTAAGCTCTGCATGAAGATCTACAAGGTCTTCAAGTATTTATATAGATACTATTTTATACTTCATAAGGTGTTTTTCTCACAAAAATCCCTGTAAAGTAGATAGTATACATATTATTGTCTTCATTTTATACATAAAGAAACCGAAGCCCATAAAGATTATTCCCACGGCCAGTTGATAGCAGGTCCAGGACCCCATTCCAGGTCTTCTGATACCAAGTCCTGTACTCTTGACAATACACTATGATGCCTCTTTATAATATGTACCTTTATCATCCATTTCAATCTGAGTTGTTTGCATGTTGTCTTTCACATTATAGTGATCATATAGTGACCATATAGTCATATCACGACGTTCTCCATTACAGTTCTGACATATCATGGGTTGGCATAAGAAATTAAGCAGGAATTTTGTTGATAGTTTTGCAGAAGCTGCAGACAACATGCAAAGGTCAGCAGACAACACAGGAGAAGTTTGGAAACTCAGAAATGCATAAAATATGTGTATAGTATCATATAACATAAACATGTTTTATCTTTTAATACCATAAATACACACAAATTCTTTTTTGAAGTTAAAATATGACCAAATGTTAACCCACATTTTACAATAAGGTACTGTAAACACCCCATAAAAGAAAAAGAAAAATTTATATTTCTTCTCTAGTACGAAGGGAGGGCCTCTTTATGAGGATTTTCCAGATCTCTGGGGCGCTGTAACCCTAATCCCTGAAATGTGGAAGGGATAACTGTAGATTGTGAACTCTTTGACAGCAGGGATTGTCTGTTTCTGCCTTTCTTTTAATCTCCAATGCTTAGCACAATGCCTGGCACATAGTAGGGGCTTAATTAATATTTGTAACTGACTCCACAGCTTCTGAGCCTTCAATTCAACCTGGACAAAATTGGTGAAGTCAACTGCAGAATGACTGATTCATGCATGCCTTCCCATCAGCTCTGCTGCTGTTGCCTACCCTGAAAAGAACAGATCAATAGGGGTGTCATATGGTCTTTCTAGAACTACTTTGAGATAACAAAGCATAGTTGTTTAAGCTATTGGTTATAGAGTGTTCATAAAGAATTCTATAGTTCTCAGGGGTTAGGGTACCTTAGAGCATGAAAACAAGCTTATATAGGTTTTTGGGGGTAAATTTTAAAATTTATTTTAAACTTAAATACAAAAAGAGAAAAGAAAGAAAAAACATTGCCATGTACACAGCAGAACATAAAAGAGGTTTCAATAGGAAGCAATACATTTCCAGTTCAAGAAAACCTATATAACAAATCCTATACATTTTTTTCAAAGCTGCCCAGCTTTGGGGGCAGAGCCAAGATGGCAGCTGGAAAGCAGGGTCTTGTGTGACCTCCCCGCCAGGTCCCTCCAAAAATCTATAAAAAATGGCTCTGAACAGATTCTGGAACTGCAGAACCCATAAAATAGCAGAGGGAAGCAGAGATCCAGCCCAGGACAGCCTGGATGGTCGCTGGATGAGGTCTATTGCACACGGAGCTGGGAGTTGTGGAGCTGGGAGTTGCAGAGCCCAGTGTGGGAGGTGGCAGGACCAACTAGACCTGGAGCTGGGTGGAACAGGCCCTAGCACCATGAATCAGTGAGCTGCGGCAGTTACCAGACTTTTCAACCCACAAACCCCAAAGACAACAGAGAAGGTTAGTTGGAAAAGCTGTGGGGGACGGAGTGAAAAGAGTTAGCAGTTCAGCCACCTCCTCAGGAAGAGTGGAGGAGGTGTAGCTACAGAACTACAGCTGCAGTTGCTTCAGGCCCCAGGCCCACCTGGTGGGAGGAATTAAGTGGAGGATCAGAGCAGGAGTGCAGAGCCTGCTTAAGATCTGAGTCAGGTCCACGTTGGTGGTTCTTGGGGAAAGAGGAGTGCTGGTGTGGCAGAGCTGGCTGTATAGAAATAGCTCTGAAATCAACGGCGCATCCCCTCAAGCTTGGACAAAGTACTCTTTACTCTACGAGTAGTCATACCCCGCCAAAAAACTCAAGGGTCAAGTAAGTTGGCTGGGAACATGGCCAGGCAGCAAAAACGCACCCAGATTCAGTCTCAGACATTGTAATCTTTCTTTGGTGACAAAGAAGATAAAAACATGCAGGCAGAAGAAGTCAACAAAGTCAAAGAGCCTACATCAAAAGCCTCCAAGAAAAACATGACCTGGTCTCAGGCCATGGAAGAGCTCAAAAAGGATTTGGAAAAGCAAATTAGAGAAGTAGAGGAAAAATTGGGAAGAGAAATGAGAAAGATGAGAGAAAACCATGAAAAACAAGTCAATGGCTTGCTAAAGGAGACCCAAAAAAATACTG
>CM053623.1:119334192-119371401 GCA_028646595.1 Phalanger gymnotis
GCATGTGGCCTATGTTGAATTGCTTGCCTTCTTGGGGAGGATGGGCAGGAAGGGAGGCGGGGAGAGAATTTGGAACTCAAAGTTTTAAAAACAGACATTCAAAAACAACAAAAAAAAGTTTTTGCATGCAACTAGGAAATAAGATACACAGGCAATGGGGCATAGAAATTTATCTTGCCCTACAAGAGAAGAAGGGAAAGGGGGAGGGAAGGGGGGGTGACAGAAGGAAGGGCTGACTGGGGAATGGAGCAACCAGAATATACGCCATCTTGGAGTGGGGGGGAAGAGTAGAAATGGGGGGAAAATTTGTAATTCAAACCCTTGTGAAAATCAATGCTGAAAACTAAATATATTAAATAAATTACATTAAAAAAAACAATAAACAAGGTCTCACATTTCCCATATGTTCTACTATGATTCTTTGTCTTTCGTACTTATGCATAGCTATTAGACAGTATGTTCTATGAAGGCAGAGTCTCTGCTCTCCCTAAGTACAGTATCTAGCAGATCTCCCTGCCACACACAGCAGAAAGACCAGGATTCTTAGTGGAACATATGTGGAATATAAGATCATAATAGGACATAGCTGTTAAAGACCAAATTTCTGATTCTGACAGAATTTTAGGGTTTTTTTTCTTTTTATGGTATTTTATTTTTTCCCAATTACATGTAAACACAAATTAAAAATATTCATTATTAATAAAATGTTGAGTTCTAAAAAAAAAGCTGCCCAGCTTTGCTTTGCTTCCTTGTAGGTTTTCTTTTGTTCTCTGCTGTGCACTTTTTTTACTTTACTTCCCCTCCCAATCCCTTACCCACCCTAAAGAAGGCTATACACACATACATACATACCTATATGCATACACATATATGTGTATATGTATATATATACACATCTATGCAAGGTATGTATAAACATACATACACGTATACATATATGTATATATATACATATACACTCATACATAAATATATAAGACAGCACTATACGTATTTCCACTTATCATTGAAATGACCTATATCATACTTCAACAATGCTCTCACCTTATAATATAGTTTAAGGTGTGATACTGTTGAATCTGCTTCCTTTACATCTTTTTCCCCTGGTTTCTCTGAAGTTCCTGACCTTTTGTTCTTCCAAATGAACTTCGTTATTATTTTTTCTAACTCAATAAGATTTTTTTTAGTAATTTAATTGGGATGGCACTGAATAGGGTAGGCAAAACTGAAAATTTTTTATTATATTGGCTTTACCAACCATGAACGATGAATACTACTTCAATTATTTAGATCTGACTTTATCTGTATAAAGTGTTTTATGTTTATATTCATATAGTTCCTGTGTCTAGGTTTTGAAGGAGGCATTTAATCAGCAACTGCTGTTGAACAGAGCTTGGACTGGATTAGGTATTGATAGACTGACTATATTCAGTGTTTTTAAATGTTCTGTTTGCATATGGGCTGATGATCCAAATCTTGAATCCTTTGATATGTCAACAAGCCCAGCTTTTCACATCTATCATGTGCTAGCTACTGTACTGAGTATTGGGGATACTGAGACAGGCAAACACATAGTCCCTGCTCTGATGGCGCTCACATTCTAACAGGAGAGACATGTCCACAATGTGCATGTAGAATATACGTTGTACGAATGGGAGATAATTCAGAAGGAAGCCACTAGAAATGGACGTGGGAGAGGGAAGAAGAGAATCAGGAAAAAGCATCTTGCAGAAGCCAGGATTTGAAATGACTTGAAGGAAGCCAGGAAGTGGATATGAGGAGGGAGACCATTCCAGGCAAGGAGGATAGCCAGGGAATAGGTATGGAGTTGGGAGAAGGAGTGTTGTATATGAGGAATAACAAGGCCAGTGTTGCTGGATCAGAAAGAACATAAATTATAAATGGACTGGAAAGATTGGAAGCAGATTGCTTGAAAAGATCTTTAAAAGTCAAATAGGGGATTACATATTTGATCCTGGAGGTAACAAGGAGCCGTTGGAGTTTATTCAGTAGGGCAATGGCAGGGTCAGATCTGTGCTTTAGAAATATCACTTTGGTAGCTGAGTGGAGGATGTACTAGAGAAGGGAGAGAGTTGAAGCAGGGAAATGAATTAGAAGGTGATTGCGGTAGTCCAAGCTTCAGTTCCTACAACTATATATTGGATGATGCTATAGTGGATAGTATGATGGACTTGGAATCAGCAAGATCTGGGTCAGGGTCCCACCTGAGACACTTACTAGCTGTTTGAAAACCTGGGCAAGTCATTTAGCCTGTTTGAGACTCATCTTCATCTATAAAATGAAGGCTCTCCAGGACATACAACTTACTCATTTCTATAGGACTTTCTCTACTAGGCTGATAGAAACCTCTTCACTCTGGATGCTCACTCCACCCTGGGCTACTTCTCACACTGGGAGTATCCCCCCCACCCCCCACCCCCACTCTATGAGACCTCACCTTTCGATTGATTGGTTTCTCCCAGAGCCTCCAGTTTCAGGAGGAGTCCCAGACCAAAGATGTCTTCATCTCTTTCCAGGCTGCATGCCTGACTCATGTCCACAGGACTTTCTCTACCATGTCCCCCAACTTCTCCTTCCCTTCTCCCCATTAGGATAAGAGCACCTCGAGGGTAGAAATTGTCTTTTTCTATTTCTTTTTGTATTCCTAGAACTGAGTATGGTGCCGGACACATAATAATTTTAATGTAGTGTTTGTTGACTGAAAAATGGAGATCATAGTAGCATTTATGTTACAAGATTCAAATGGGGATCAAATGAGATAATGTGTGTGTAGTGCTTTACAACTTTCAAGCATTGTATGTTTGAGCTATTACCATTATATTCTAGCTATTAAGAATAAAAGCTATGGGGGCAGCTAGGTGGCGCAGTGAGTAGAACTCCAGCCCTGAAGTCAAGAGGACCTGAGTTCAAATTTGGCCTCAGACACTTGACGCACTTACTACCTATGTGACCTTGGGCAAGCCACCTAACTCCAATTGCCCTGCCTTCCCCCCTTCAAAAAAATTTTAAAAAAAGAATAAAAGTTACGTTAGTGTGTATCAGTTTCTTATGGTTAATACCATGTATTTTGTCTAAGAATGTCATCGATAATAACTTATTGATAATAGCATTGACAATAATTTATTAATGCATATATAGTAGGAATGTTCGCTGATGTAAGTTCTTCTTAATTATATTTGCATCTCCATGGCACAATTCATTGCACATAGATGCTTAATGTATACTATTGAAATAATAATATGTTTTAAATAAAATCCAGCATTTTTTTTCATGATAGGTTTCATTTTCTTTTCTACCAGACCTGTGATTTTATTAGGGTAATGAGTTCTAGGTGAGACACCCATTTTACCTATATAGGACTCTAATGAAGAAGTGACCCTTCTATTTTTCAGGGCAAACCCTTCTGCAGCAAACCCATACATGTGCTCTATGCATTTTCTCTGGTTTTTCCCTATGCTAGGAATTCTCTCCCTCTTCATCCCCACCTCCTGGCATCCCTGGCTTCTTTCAAGTCCTTGCTAAAATCCTACCGTCTGTTAGATACTTTTCCCAATTCCCCCTTAATGCTAGTGCCGACCTTCTGAGATTCTCTCCAGCTTATTCTGTCTACATCTGGTTCATACAGAGTTGTTTTCTTATTGTTTTTCCCATTAGACTGTAAGTTCCTTGAGAACAAGGACTATTTTTGCCTTTTTTTGCTTAGCATAGTGCTTAGCCTATAGAAAGCTCTTAATACTTAATGTCTTGACTACATGCATCCTTAATCCCATCCTTTCTCATCTTCTCCAGCACATTGCCCCTACTATCATGCTGGCTCAAGCCCTCTCCCTCTCTCTGTAATCTTGAATTTTTCCCTATTGGTTCCTTCCCTCCTACTTATAAACACATCTATATCTCTCCTATACCTAAAAGAACCATCATGTGAGCCCATGATCCCCATCATCTATGTCTCACCTCTCCTTCTCTGTTAAAGTCCTTGAGAAAGCTACCTACACTCAGTACCTTCACATCTTCTCTTACTCTTTTTCTAAACCCTCTGCATTTTGACTTCTGACTTCATTATTCAACTGAGACAGTACTTTCCAATGTTCCCAGTGATCTCTTAATTGCCCAATCTAATATTCCTTTCTCAATCCTCATTCTTTTCGACCTCTCTGCCACCTTTGGCATGATCACTCTTTTCTCTGGGATATTTTCTTCTCTTTAGATTTTTGTGACACTTCTCTCTCCTGGGTTTCCTCCTACTTGCCTGACAACTCCTCAGTCTCCTTTGCTGCTTCTTCCTGAAAATCACTAGCACTAATTGTGAGTGTCTGCCAAGGTTCTTTCCAGAGTTCTCTCTTTCTTGCTTGGCAATCTCACTAGGTCCCCTGCATTTAATTATCTCTATTCGGTTGATGTCCCCATCTATATATCTAGCCCTAACTGAGCTCATTCCTAAATCACCAACTCTCTTTTGGATACCTCGAACTTGATGTCTTGTAGACATCTCAAATTCAACATGTCCAAAACAGAAGTCATTATCTTCCCCCACCTCCCCAACTCTCTCATCTTCTAAACTTCCCTGTTACTCTCTAAGACACCACCAGTTACCCCCTCTTACATTCACTCCACATATCCAATATGATGCCAACCAAGTCTTGTTTCTGCCTTCACATCTTTCTTATGTTTCCTCTCTACTCACACAGCTACCACCTCATACCTGGACTATTGCAAGAGCCTTATGATTGGACTTCCTGCCTCAAGTCTCCCTGCCTCTTTAATCCATTCTCAACTCAGTAGCCAAAGTGATTTTCCTAAAATAAAAGTCTGATCCTCCCACACTCAATAAGCACCAGTGTATCAGTAAGGCAAGATTCATGACTTCTAAGACAACCATGAACATACCTGTATAGTTTGGAATCACAAAGTATAAAGAATTCTCTAAGTAGAAGGCAGAGGAAGTATAATATTTATTTAAACACCAGAGGATCCAGTCTCAAGACCAATAACCCCAACTTGATATAGTAGTAAATATATTCCAAAACAAGTAAGTCCACCTCATCATAACAGCAAAGAACTTAAAGTACAATATTACAGCAGGGACCCAAGTCATCCTGTAACCTTTCCTTCTGCCGGGGCCTCCCTGTAAACACTCATGAGTCCTAACTGTCTGCCTGTGCCCTCTCCCCTTACAGTTCTCAGAGACTTTTGTAGCCTTCTGGATTCTCCAGTCTATGGATTCTCTGTTCTCCAATCTCTCGATTCTGTAGATTTTCAGTTCTTTGGTCTTTGCAGCTCTCTGAGTTCTGTAGCTCACTAGTTTCTGAGCTCCCTGTAGATTCTGAGTTCTATGGCCACCTTCTGGGTATATGTACTCTTCTTAGGGCCGGAGGGCTTCACACCTCTCATGACCCAATTAGTGAAAGCGTGTGGGCCTGGGGCTTTGCATCTAGTAAGTAAAGGGTGTAGGCCTGCCTACAATCAAGCCTCTTCGAATCAAGTTTTCCTTAACTGGCTCTACTTGAGAAGCTTTCCTTAACTAGCTCTACTTGAGGCCTATTGGAGAGGTGGAGAAGATCTTTAATCACATTAACACCACAACCAGCGACTCCCTATTACTCCATTGATCAAATGTAAAAGCTTCTGTTTAGCTTTCAAAGCTTTTTATAACCTGGACTCATCTGATTTTTCCAATTAAAAAAAGTGATTCCTCTCCATCCATTATATTATCCAGTGAGATTATTGTGCTTTCTCTGCTAATTTATCTTTTCACTGGCTATCTCTCATCCCTGGAATGTTCTTCCTCCTCAGCTCTGCCTCCTGGATTCCCCAACATCCTTCAAGACTCAGCTCAAACATACCTTCTGAAGGAAGTATGAAGTTTTTTTTTGTATCTTCTTTTCTCCATTAGAATATGAGGTCCTTGAAGGCAAAGTCTATGGTTTTGTTTGTTTGTTTTTGTTTTTACTTTTCTTTGTCTCTTAGTGTTTAGCATTGCCAGTGTCTGGAATATGGTGAGTGCTTAAGAAATGCTTTCAGAAGACATCAACAGCTTCCCTCTCATTTATAGTTTTAGAGGCTTGCCTGAATACACAGCCTGGAATAGAGGTTAATTGACTTGCCCAAGGTCACAAAGCCAATATGTATTAGAAGTATGGCTTGAACTCAGGTCTTGCTGATTCTCAGGCCACCTCTCTATCTCCTCTATCTCTATTTTCAGCATGGTTTGCATTAGTTATTTTAGATGAATGTATGTTCTGCTCGAAACCACCTAATTCTAGGTTTGTAAAATACTTTCTACTTTCAGGGCTCCGTGGATTTCACCTGTGTATGTGACTTCTGCCACAGAAACAGATCTCAACTTTCTCTGTGTCATAGTAAATATGTTCTCAAGTTTCTGTGGCCAAAAAAAAATTCAACACCTGGTGGCCAGACTCCTGATAGTGAGTCTTAGGTAGAAGGCATATAGTCCAGATCTGATCCCATCCATGAAGCCTTGACAGAACCTTTGATAGCATGCCTTTGAGGAATCCAGGGTTGCCTCTCCATCACAAGGAGGCACTAGAGAACTCTAATGGAAGAATTTAACAAATCAAAGTAAATTCCACACCCTAGGATGAATATATTCAAAGTCAATATTCTGGGCCTTTATAATCTATGGAATGGTTGGTAGCTTCCTAAGCACTGTCCCTCCAAATCAGAGAAGGTTCTAAAGACACAGTGTATTTGAGGAGAGAGGAATCAAAAGAGGCAGTGTCTGTGTGAGAATAGGAATGTCATACAATAATAGCGGAATTTTCATTTTAATTAGTAAAAGCTCATTTATCATCTTTATAGCTTAGCTTAGTTCAGCGGAGCAGATAAACCATCCCTATTTCCCATGCCAGATTTTTATTCCTAAAAAAAACTTGACCAGTTGCAAAATCTGAAATATTTACTACTACCATCCATATGTATTTTTGCTATATTCCTTCTCTCCTACTGCTCCCTATATCATTTGGCTAAAAAAAAAAAGCATCACTGCAGTTCTCCACCAAAACCAAATTCCCACAAAAGTGGACCATAGAGAGAGAATTCTGGGAAATTTCTTTCTGACCTATTGCCTGAATGTCTTACCTTCCTTTGGGTCTTGTAGATGGACATAGTAGTTTATGGTGCCTTGATCTATAAATTTGATTTTTTTCTCTTGTTCTTGCCAACATTACTTTTCCCCCTCCTTTCCATCTTCTTTCTCTTTTTAATTATGAGACCAAATACTTCCCTCATCATAATCCACTCTTTTTAAATTTCCTGGGTCATCTTTGCCACTTTCCCTTTCAGATTTTGTTCCTCTTCTCCACCTTTGATTTGCTGAGCATTTTTAGGAAATCATTTAGATTTTCTCTGCTTCAATTCCCTGCCTGCAAAATGTAAGATAATAAGGTTGATTACCTGATAATTAGGAAATCCCCCAGGACAACTTAAGCTTCTTGTGCACAAGGACTATTGTTTGTATTCCCAGCACCTAGCACAGTGCCTCCTACATAGTAGACATTTAACAAATGTTTGTTGAATTGAATTGAAAATGCTTCTAACTTGTCCTGAAAAATCTGATAAGGAGAGTGGTAAACCTGTTCACTAGGTAGACAAATGTTGCTTGAATAACATCCAGATGTGAGATCTACAGCTTGATGTTAGTCATGGTTACAGTAAACAATGTTCTATTTCTATAGATTTTTTTATCTTCCCATGTTGCTATAACCCCCAGCTATTTAGAACTTTTTAAATGAAATGAGTAGATTGCTCCTTTATCTGTAATAAGTCTCCCTCTTCATCTTCAACTGGATATTTAGGTAGCATGGCAACTAGGGATTGAGACTTTGGAAGAGGAGACATGATGCCTAATTTCTACTCTTCTGCCTCCTCCAAATAGGACCATCTCTAGCCACACCTCTTGGAATCAGAACCTGTATCAGTACTCAAGCTTAAATAATACTGCTCAAAACACCCTATTCAGGAGAGACAAGGTCTCTCTCATTTTCATCTGTGAATCACCAACACCTAACATTGTACTTGTTTAATAAATGCCTGATGAATTGATTACCCAGACTTACCACCAGTCTCATTTGGGGCATCACATCGAGGCTGCAGGGGAGATAGAATCAAGGCTTCAGAGCCAACTAGTTCAGGACCTAAACCACCTTTTGTCCTAAGGTCTTGCAAAGTACAAGACCTCCCCCTGGTCTGAAGAATAGTTTGCATTTGCTGTTGGCAGGCCTGAGAAAAGGAATCAGCCAGAGTTCCTGCTGCTCATTATGTTAATCTTCTCCCATCAAGGCCCTGACAACATCATTTGTTGATTGAATTGACACTGGTAGCAAAGCCTGCAGGGTTGAGGTTTGGGATTTTTTCCTTCTCCTTTGTGTCTTAAATGAGAAGTACAATCTGGTTCCAAACAACTTTTTTTTTTCTGGGCAAGTTATAGTGTCTTGACCTCTTTGTGCAAAAATGAATGTATGATGGTTCAGAAAAGTTATTTTTTGGAAGCATATTATGCCTCTTTTACATTCAAAGTAGTTAGTGAAAACACTGAAAACAGGTTTTTTAAAATGCAAATTGAATTCTCTGCAGTGGGCACCTAATACTTTAAAAAGTCCCCTATTAATTTTTTTTTCAATTAGAGATAAGCAAACACAGAGACTGAAAATCACAGCCAAATTGAAAAGCCAGTTCTTGAGGGAAACCTTAGCTTTTTGCATTTAATTAGATTTCAATTGCTCTCCTTAAAAAGGTCATCTAAAATTGGAAATGGCAATTGATTCCAATTACAACAATCTAACATTTGCTGAATTTTTTTCTAATGATAATTTTCTCACATTTACTCAGATTCATTCACCCCTGCTGCCAGCAGGTCAGCAAATAGACTAAAATCTGAGGCCCTTAAGAAACAGGCAATCTTTTAAACATTCATTATTCATCATGAGAAAGGATTAAACAGACCCGCTACCCTTGCGGGTGCAAATTGTTTATGCTGCTGTACAGGTGTCTCTTTCCCGTAGCCAGCCCCTGGAAAGAAGTGAATATAAAGATGATTTGAAATCAAAAGATCCAGGCTGAGTCCTAAGTCCCCCAGTAACTAGCTATGTTATCATCTCCAGCGGGGGGAGATTAAAGTGCTTGCCAGCTGGAAGTCCAGAATATATATATGCACTTTATAGGAAGGAGAAGGAGGGAGATAAAGGGCCGATCAAACCAGGTGCATCAATGAGCTGCACTGGGAAGTGAGCCCAGGCTCAGAACCAGGAGTGGAGCTGGGTGGTCCAAGGACAAGGCTGAGGTTCCAACTTTCCAACTAGAGGGTGTGTGTGTGTGTGTGTGTGTGTGTGTGAGAGAGAGAGAGAGAGAGAGAGACAGAGACAGAGACAGAGACAGAGACAGAGACTGAAGTGGGCATTTCCACGCCAACAGAGGTAGTTCAAAAGTTCAGATAGTGTGTTGAATTCTAGGCCTATTCGCTGCTTGGCACTGCCTAAAAGCCAAATGTTCTTTAAAGCTGTACTGTCAGATGTTGGGACCAGAGCATATATGATCTTGGGGAAAGGCATTTATTTTTTCTGAAGCTTATTTTTCTTGTGTGTATAATGGAGCTAGTAATGTCTTCTCTTCCTAATGTACAAGTTTCCTTTCAAGAATATTCAATTTAAAAATTAAATTTAGATTAATTTACTTAAAAATTCAATTTAAAAAGTTCTATATGTAAAGTATTATTGTTATGGTTTCTCCAGAGAGGTGACCTGGGGAATTGGTTAAAGAATTGGCCTCTGAGCTAAGAATGCCTTGGGCCAACTCCAGCCTCATTACCTATTGACCGTGACATTGGGTCAAGTCATATACTCTTGCAGTGGTTAATCAGAAGGGATTTTGGCAGGTATATAGAATAACTCATACCTGAATGGAATCCCTACTGTCACATACCATCCAGCCTTTACTTGAAGACAACCAGGGAGGAGGATCCCACCCCCTCCAAGGCATCCCATTTTACTTTTAGACAACTTTACATTGGGGTGGGGCAGGTAGGTGTTACAGTGGATAGGGCACTGGGTCTAGAGTCAAAAAGACCTGAGTTCAAATCTCACCTCAGATACTGGCTGTATGATCCTGGGCAAGTCACTTAATCCATTGCTTACATAAAACTGGAGAAGGAAATGGCAAAACATTTGGTATCTTTGCCAAGAAATCCCTCTGCCCTGTTGGTCCGTGGGGTCATAAAGAGTTGGACATCATTGAAACAACTGAGTAACAACAAACAACAACAAAAATCATTAGGAAGTTTTTCTCCACAGCAAGCCTGAATTTGCCAATTTCCACCAGCTGTTCCTGGTTCTATCTGCAGCACTTCTTAAACCGTGAGCCACAACCCCATATGGGGTCCTGAAAAATCTGGCAACATTAAAAGGTTTTGGAATGCTCAATGACCAAAAATTAATTAAAAATCAAACATAGAGTGAACTGGAGTCCTTTCTGGCTGCCTTGGTTCTGAACACGAAGGGTGCCCACTCTGTACTGCACATGCCCTCAGGCCGTGTAACACCAGCAAAGGCTGCTGGAATTTGAAAAGTGCTCACAAGTGGAAAAAGTTTAAGAAGCCTTGCTCTAGGGAGACAGAACAAGACTAATCTTTCTACCACAAGATAGCTCATCGAACACTTGAAGAAGACTGCCTTGTCCAGTCTCCCCACCTAAGTCACTTCTCTATACTAAATATTCCCAGTTTCCTTCAATTGATCCTCATGTGAGATGGGCTTCCAGGTCTTCATGATCCTGGACCCCCTTCATCTTATCAACACCCTTCTTAAACTTTGGGGCCCAGAACTGAACAAAGGTGAGGTCTGAAGAGGACACAGCACAGTGGGACTATTGCCTCCTTGTTCTTAGAAGGCATAGGCCTTTCAGTACAGGTCAAAAATCCAAATCCGGGGTGATTACTGCCACATTCCACATTTTGTCTATAATGATAGATCATAGAAAGAATGACTCTAGACTCTTTAAGGCTATGCCAGCAGAGCACCAGTTCCATTAGGTCTTATAAAAGGGCCAGGATCTCTCATTGCATCCTGAGTCATCTCCAGTTATCCTGATGAATATCAGGTCACTGGATCCAGATGGCTCTGGAGGAGAAAGTGAGACTGGTGACCTTGCACAGCTCTCCCTCACTCAAATCAAAGTCAATTGCAAGTCATGTCATCGTTTTCCTGATGCCATGGTCCTCTTCGAAAACAAAGGACAAACGCAACAACAACAACAACAACAACAACCGACCAAGGTAAAAACACTCCAAGTATGATCCAGCAATGGACCCAAATGTCTATTTTCCAAGGATCAACCTAGTCAAGTTGAGAAAGACATCAGGAGAAAGTTGGCCGAAGGATGATGGATTTTTTTTCAACCTTAGCAACTCTCAAAGACTGTCTATTCAGAAGATAAAGAGGAACTGTGATCTTTACTTCTCAGGAAGAATCCACAACAATGAAATCACAGGTCCTTGAAATATAATAAGTATCTCTTACATTAATTTCTCGAACTTTGTCAAGGCAATTGTGATGTTGAATAAGGCAAGGTCTATAAAATGTCTCTTCACTTGGAAGTTCTCAGAGAGATCTGGGTGATGGTTCAAAATAACTACCATTCCACCCAGCCAGTGTAAAATGGAAAGTGTGTTTGGAGGAATTCAGCATCATGGAATTCAAAAGGGGGTAAGAACATTTGGGAATCTGTGCTGTGGCTCTTCTTGGCCTCCTGCCTTCATGACTATTAAGCAGCCAAGATATGTTTTCCCTGGGCCTTTCTGTATTCTAAAGAGGGGAGTCCTCTAAGCCCCACAGCTGAATTGTAGACAAACTAAAGCACCTCGATTACTTTAAATTATGATGTCAGTTTCATTTATAGGAGAAAATACAAAAAACAAAATAACGCATTAGGCCAAAAGCTATAGTCTAATTGGAAATTAGAAATAGAGTATGATTAGAAAACCTCAAATATGATGATGTAAGTGATAGTTTAAATCAATACAATGCCTTAAGCATAGTAGGTCCTTAATAAATGTTTATTTAATTGAACTTAATTTTGATGACTCACATAAAAGTAAAAATAGCTATGTTTTTTAAAGTAGTTTAAAAGCAAGTCTCTCATAACCTCTTTCAAATACCTGTTCCATCCATTGCCCCTAAAATTAATTGAATCACATCAGTACCTCTTAGTTACAGATTTAGTCATTTTGCTACTTTTGGAAATTTGACAAAATTAGTTTGGTACTGCAGCTCAGTCGGTGCCTGAGCTGTTATGTTGCCAGAGGTGCCTCTGAAAGGGAAATGGTAGCCACATCTAAGTTTAGAAATGGAGAAAGAGATAGGAAGGGTATCAGGATGGCCACTGTTGCTAATGATACTGCACTAGCCTTGATAAGGACAGAAGGAAGGAAACCAGTCGCAGGTCCAATGCCTTGAAGACCGAGATCTGTCAACACATCAGCCCTGAAGAGTTTATCTGCAAACAGCTCCCAGAGCAGTTGTGGACTATTATTATAGGATGACCCAATTTCAGCAGGAAGAGTCTAGTGCTTTCCAAAGTCTACAGCTAATCAGCTCTATCTGCCTGACAGTTTGCTCTCTGGAGTCCAAAGGACTGGAAGAGGTAATCGTCATGGGACCATTGCCAGCAGCAGAGGAAAGGGTCCCACTAGGATTTCATTCCAGAGCTTGCCATATTTGAGTCATTATATGAAAATCCTGAGGGGAATATATCCCAAACACAAGAGGCCTTTGTAACATGCCATTCCATTTATAATTTCCCAGTTATTTTCAAAATACCAGCTCCAGAATCCTTTGTTAAGACAGAAAATATGAAGGACCTGGAAGAGGTGGAGTGGGTACAAAGGTTGGCCCAAACCAAGATTGTGAAAGTGGGGAAGTTGGTCTTTGGTTTCCTTAGCCACTTCTTTTCATCTGTGACTTCTCTTCTCTCATGACAATTTTCATCTCCCCTTTCTTTTACTCAAATTCATTTTCTTCTGTCTCATAGCAAGACTGCCTACTTATATAACTCTGGTAAAGTCCCTTAACCTCTCTGAGTCTCAGGGCGGGGGGTTGGCCTAGATATGGGATTCTTTATTTTTTCTGTGTCATGAACCCTTTAGGGAGTCAAATGAAGCCTCTTCTCAGAATGTTTGTCTTCTATATTTACAATGGAAGGAAATGTTAAATTTTAGTTACAGGTTAGTGAAAAGAAAAATGTATTTTTTTTCTATTCAAGTTCATAGACCGCCCCAGCCCATCCCCTGAAATCTACCCACAGATGCCTAAGGGGTCTGAGGTTAAGATCCCCTAGTCAGTAGGTAGACTCTGAGGATCCTCATAGCCCTAAATCTTATTTTCATTTGGCCAATTCAGTTTACAAAAAATTGTAAATTAAATGGTAAAGTTTAATGTGTTATCTTTCCTGGGATTATTCTTATTTTATCAATGGGAAAAATGAATTCTTCAATGTGGTATTTCAGGGACCAAAAAATGTTTAGTTGTGACTTTGTGTTTCTGTGAAATAGAATAAAAAAATCTCAGAGTTGCAAGTCCCCAAAGAGACCATCTGGTCCACCCTTACTTGAATCAGAATCATCTTTATACCATGTCTGACAGCCTCTTCTTGTGGACCTCCAAAGACGAGCAACCCTGTCACCTCTTGAAGTAGTCCATTCCAATTTTGGAAATCTCTGATTATGAGGGAGACCTTTTGCAAAATGTTGATCCAAATGTATCTTTTTCCAGCTTCCACCCATTTCAAACCATAGGTTTGTCCCTTGGGAAAAAACAAAACAATTATAATCCCTCTTCCACATGATAGCCCTTTAAAAGATTTGAAGATAACTGTAATGGTCTCCTTAAGTCTTTTCTTCTTCAGGCTAAAAATTTCAAGTTCCTTCAGTTCAATCAAAAAACATTTATTAAACACTTGCTGTGTACCAGGAACTATGTGATGTGCTGAGGAATACAAAATCATAAATGAAACAGTCTCTGGACTCAGGGAACTTGCGTTCTAGAGGGGGAAATAACACGTACACATCTAAGTACATATGTACAAAATAATTTAGAGGGGAGGCACAAGAAGATGGAAGGGTTTGAAAGACCTTAGGTAGGAAGTGAGATTTTAGCTAAGCTTTGAAGGGAACTAGGCATTCTAATTCTCATCCTAATATGGCTTGGTTGGGGGACTTTCTCACCATTATGTTCACTTTTGTTGATCAATAAACAATTATTCGGCACCTATTATACCTGTATGCTTGATATCTTCAACCTACATTCAAATACCCACCTAAGACTTTACATTTGTTCCCATTTAATGCCATTTTTATTAGATTTGGACTATTTTTCTAGGCTGTTAAGATTTTCTCTGATCTCAGTCCTGTGACCTATCATGTTTGCTATCGCTCCCAGATTCACGTCATCAGCAAATGTGATAAACATGCCATCTATGCCTTCATCTAAAACCTTAATGAAATTAAAAAAAAATCTGCACAGGGAAAGATCAAAGACAAAATGCTGGTGGATTCCACTAAAGACCTCCCTCCTGCTTGATAATGATCTGTTAATCACTACTGTTTGGGTATAGTCATTCAACCAGTTCCAAAATCTCTCTGATAGTATCATCATCCAGCCCACGTACTTGTTTTGTCCACAAGACTGTCATGGTGAAAGCATTGTTGAAATCCAAATAGATAATTTCTCTGGCGTGGTCCTGATCAACCAATCTAGTTAGCGGTCAAAAGTAGGAAATTAGGTTAGTTTGGCATAATATATTCTTAGTAAACCCATGCTTGCTCTTAATATCACCATTAAGGTCTGAGGTTCCTTTTAATCTTTTAACCCATTCAGGAGATCCATTATGGAAGAAATACATCCAAGTTTAATCCAGAATGATTCACTCATTTGTGATTTCTTTGACATTTTGGACCAACTAAGGATCTGAGGCCTATTTAATTTGTATCTGCCTCTGTGAGGGATGAAGGAAAATAGGGGGGAAGGGTGAAAGGTTCAGAGATTCTTTCCTGAACTGAGTAAGCTGAGATATTCTGTGGTCTAGGAGCGCTGTTTAGCATAAGCATCCTGGCCTATAAAAGTTTATTTAAATATAGGCTGAAGTAACACCTGTGGCATTGTTAAAATTCAAAGCAAACTGGATCTAGCCCAACAACTTTTGTCAAATCCATAAATGTAAAGGATCTTAATAGTAATGTGGTTTCCCCCAACGTTATACACCTATTTGTATTACCCTGAACTGCTAAATTGACAACCTAAGTGCGCTTAGGTTATCTGTACTTAGTGACAGATTTAGAGGGAGACTGTAGAACAAGGTGGGAAAGTCATTTCTTACCTGCCGGTTGGCAGACCATTAATGTGAGAGACACATTCAGTGAGGGACAGTGATCTTCCAAGCTATACTGACATCCTTTTGGAAATATCTTTAATAGCTGCAGCTTTGAATAGAAAACATAACATTGACTGGGGGACTTAATCCAATTTAGATAGGCAAATATACTCAGTAACTTTTCTTCAAATACATTGTGGTTTTGCCCTACTAGACAGAGAACCTTAGGAGACATCTGTTCTGTTCTCAGCTTTATCACCAATGAAGTGACCTTAGGTGAGACATTTATTCATTTCTCTTGCCTCGTGTCCTCCATCTGTGTCCCTTACATATTTTACAGGAACACTGTGTGTGTGAGAACAAAGTCTGCAAAGCATTTTGAGCTTCTTTGAAATAAATGACATTAAGAAACTGTGAGACATTATTATGCTTGTTAACACGGCCATTGTGTTTGGCTCTGGTTCCATAGGTTAATATGGATTTTGTGAGCACATTTAGAAGTGCATTTGAACTTTCTGAAGTGTCTAGCACATTTTCAATAATCTCAACGTAAGGAGGACAGTGACCTGGCTGTTACTACAGGAATGTGAAGCAAAAGTCACAAGTTCCAGTGTTATTCAGGGTCCTCAAACAATGTCCAATCTAGTTTGATTTGCTGGTCAGTTGGGGCATAGCAGGAGGTGAAAAGAATTTTCTTCTCTCAACCTAAATATTAGATAAGCTTGGGGTTGGGGGGAGAGATTACTGCTAAGAGGAAATAAGGTTGTCGAAAAAAATAGATCTTTTTATTTCTTATTTTGGTTTGGTCTAGCATAGAGATTCACTGGTAGGGCTTGGGGCTATGCATTTGAAAAAAGTCTCCCTGACCTGCTAAGTAGTGAGGGGGTCCATGTTACCTCAAAAAGAACAGTTTCACATAAACTTTTTAGAGCTCTTACAGCATGTTGCAGTTGGAGAGATGACCTCTAAGGTCCCCTGTGACTCTTTATATTTCATAGTTCCATCCTTAAACATCTGGGACCAAAACATGTTCCACTTATTCTTCAATAGTAGGCATTTTAGAGTAAATTATGTGGATAATGAACTCCATTTTGCCTTAGTATACTTAGAAACTATCTTTTCTACTTCATTTGTTTAAGCAATAGAAAACAAGTCAATTGTGTTCTCTGTGAAAAGGAAGAAGCACCAATATATACTGGATGGATTAAAATAGTTTAATCCCAAACTTCAAGCATTCATTTAAATTTAGAATAGGATTCAGTTTCTATTTGAGACAAGTTCACCAATAACTCATGGTGCTCCAGTTATCAGTCTTTATTGTTGTGTTTGTCCTTCATTTTCAAAGAGGGCCATGGCATCAGGAAAATGATGACACAACTTGCAGTTGACTTTGATTTGAATGAGAGAGGGCTGTGCTAGGTCACCAGCCTCACTTTCTCCTCCAGAGCCATCTGGATCCAGTGACCAGATATTCACCAGGATGACTGGAGATGACCCAGGATGTAATGGGAGATCCTGGCCCTTTTAGGCTAAGACCTTTTCAGGTTCTCACAAGGAAGGAAGTATACATAACTACTATGTGCCACGCTGGGTAGTGAGGGGGCAAAGTTGATAAAGTGCTAGGCTAGGTCTCACACACTTACTAGACATGTGACCCTGGGCAGGTCACTTAACCCCTATTGTCTTACAGCAGAAAAAGCTATGGAAGGCTTCTCCCCTATTGGACTATGAACTCTTTGAGGACAGGGATCATCTTTTGCCTTTCTCTGTATCCCCAGGGCTTAGCACAGTACCCAGCACAAAGTAGGTGAGAAATTGCTTGGTACATTTGTGGAGGAGTATTGACTCTAACCGTCCTTTATCTACAAATTCTAGGCTACAAGGAGACATTGGAGTAAGCCTTGAATGGAGAGGGAAGGCATAACCTCCAGTAAAATTTGTGGTTCTTTTGTCAGAATGTTTATACGGTAGGCAGCCAGGTGGCATAGTGGATAGAGTGCTAAGCCTGGAGTTAAGAAGACCTAAGGTCAGATTTGGTCTCGGACACTTACCATGACCCTGGGCAAGTCACTCAACCTTTCTCTGTCTCAGTTTCCTCAATTGTAAAACTGGGATAATAATACACCCTACCTTCCAGGGTTGTTTGAATATCAAATGAGATAATGTTTTTAAAGAGCTTAGCATAGTACCTGGCACATGTTGTAGTTTAGTTGTTTCTGACTTTTCATGACCCTCTGTGGGTTTTCTTGGCAAATATACTGGAGTGGTTTGCCACTTCTTTTTCATTTTACAGATGAGGAAGCCAAAGCAAACAGGGTTTACATATATAATATATTATAATGCATAATATATTATATTTTTATCTAGACATAGCTATCTACTGATACAATTTTATTATGTGTAATATGTATTATATCCCATATAATATATATCTAGGTATAGATATCTATCAAGATTTATCTAGATATAGATATATTATCTATATTGTTATATATTATACATAGTACAGTTATATTATCTATATTATTATATATTATACATAGGTATAGTTATATTATCTATATTTTTCTATAAATATATTATAGATAATATATCATATATTTAATGTTACAGAAAATATAGATTATTTCTGATATAATATATATTATCTATAAGACATAGACCTAGATATTGGTTGATCAATTGATCTCTCTATCCATCTCTCTATCCATCTATCCATCTATCTATCCATCCATCCATCCACCCATCCACCCATCCATCCATCCATCCATCCATCCGTCCGTCCGTCTATCTATCTATCTATCTATCTATCTATCTATCTATCTATCTATCTATCTATCTATCTGTCTGTCTTGTCTATCTCTCCATCCTTCTTGGTTGGTAGAACTGCTGGAAGTCTAGTTTCAATGGCATAGTCTTCAAATACCCAATGAAACCTCTGTACTGCAACGAGGATTTAAGGATGTCAATGGAGGAGGTAGCAATAACTCCCACTAAAATTTGTGGTTCTTTTGTCAAACAAACAGTGTGAATATTATTGGTTAGAACCAAGGGAGTTAGAGATGATTCATTTGAATGAGAATTTGTCTCTGGGTATTTATAAAACTTTAAAGTGAGTGACATAGTCATTTAAGACAAAATGTGGTGTTACACAAAGTGCTGCTGGGCCCAAGGAAAATGCCTCAGCAAATAAGGTTACCAACTTCCCTCCCAAGGCTTAAGTGGTTCAAGTCCAGAAACAGGGGAGATGGATAATTGGGAGTTAGCTACAGGCTACTCTAAATAACTCTAATAATCTTCAGTTCTCTGAACCTTAAAAAGGCTGGTTGGCTACCAAACCAGTGTTTGTTCCAAGTTGGGCCTTGTGGTTATGGATTGGTCAGACCCTTGGACCAAACTTAGTTGTCAAATTGGTTCTAGAACAAAACAGGTCTCTTCTAGATATCATAGAGTCATAGATTTAGAGTTGCTGTTAACCTTGAGGTCAACTAGTCCAAACCCCTCATTTTATGTTGAGGAAACTAAGACCAGGTCCACTGCCACAGAGGTATGGTCAGCTCCTCTGACTCCAAACTCATCACTTTTTCCATGGTACTGGACGGTCAGGGACAGCTTTGTTTCAGTAGGGATTTCTGAGGGCAACTCTATATATGAATTCACTTTTATCTTGCTCCTTGACAAGTCCACCATCATCTATCCCTGTAATTCATCCTTATCTGGACCTGTCTTCAGGGATGAAGAGGTAAGGCCAAGTTTGCTGGGTATTTAGGTCTGGGACTTTCATTGCGATGGGCTACATTCTCCAAATGAAGTAATTCTTGGAATATAAACTGAGGGACACTGCTTACATATGAGATTCTTCAAGATGATTGAAAGATTTATATAATGGCAGTGTCCACTCTTTGCTTCCCTATAGGAATGTGGAATTTAACACCACCACCAAAAAAAACCCCCTAAAAAACAACAACCCAAGCCCAAACTGACAGTCTCATTGATGTACTTGCAAAAGTAGCACTATTCTTTCCAGTAATTATGATTGTGGCAGGAACAGATGGGGTAGGCGATCTGTTGCAACTTTTGCCTCAATGGAGTGATTTATAGATTGACAATTTGAAGACCACTGCTCTAGACTATGGGCTGAGACCCAGTGAGCCAATCATATACTTTTTAGGGTAGTGATAACATTTGCAGCCTATTTATTAAAGGATCCTTTGGTACCCTGAGATAAAATTTTGTGATACTTGGGAATCTTGAAAGGACAAATGCAATTAATGCAGAGAGTAGTTTAAGTACTTGGGAGACCTTGGTTCAAAGATTATGAAATTTCAAAATAAACAATGCAATTATTTTTTCCACTTGGTCTCCCAGGGATTGAGTACACCTAGTAATATGAATTATATTGACAAAAGTTTTCACCAATCAAAACCAACCATTTTTTGTAACTTCAATTTCTAAACAATGCCCTTGTCTAATAACTAATTTAAGAACTCAAAATGATCAGTTTCCTCATCTGTAAGAAGAAGGGGTTGGGCCAGCTCTAAATGTATGGCCCTGTGATTCTATTAGCACTCCTAAATTCCAACAAGTCTCTTCCTAGGGCACATCCAGCAGCAGAAAGATTACTCAATGGATGCAACACTCTGAAAGGTTGGAAATTCTGCATCTCTGTGTTATTAAGGTTTCAGGAATTCAGTCAAGGTCCAATACGTAGGGATCTGCCAACCTTCTTCAGAGATAAACACCAGCAAGGATTTGTTTCACTATCATTTAGGCCGGGGATGTAGGAATGTTTCCAGGTTTAAATTAAATTAAATACATTTAAAGATAAACTAACCAAATTAAAAGGATTGATTTTATGCACACACACACGCACACATACCTTCCTGAGATATACTTTTAATATTTTCCAATTTTGAAAATACTCTTTTCCCGGGGGCAGCTAGGTGGCGCAGTGAGTAGAGCACCAGCCCTGGAGTCAAGAGGACCTGAGTTCAAATCCAGCCTCAGACATTCAACACACTTACTAGCTGTGTGACCTTGGGCAAGTCACTTAACCCCAATTGCCCTGCCTTCCCGCCTCCAAAAAAACACCCAAAAACTCTCTTCTTTATTTTGGCGGGGTTGAATTCTTTATTATAAGGTATTAATCTGTAGACCAAGGAAGGGGGAGGGATAAAATGTAGGTGATAAAAAAACAAAATATATTAATAAAATATGTTTTTTAAAAGAATTACTGATTTCTTTAAAATCTTAGGAAGCTTCACCAAGAATTGGAGATAAACTTTTCCTTGTAAAAACTCAAGTTTTACAAAAGAATTTCAATACTCGGTGCTACTATGTAATGGTCTTCACTCTTGGGATAACAGAAAGGGTAAAAAAAAAAAAAGGCAAACATATCATGTATTCTGCCCCACTCATCCTCATTTTGGATTCTGACAGCATGAAAATTTCCTCACCACTGGAGATGGCATGTTGGAAATTTATGAGCATATGTAAAAAGGGAATTTTATCTAGACAGTGAGTATTATTTTGAATGGACTAGCAGTTTGGGACCCATTGTTGGTGTTTAATAAGTGGTGAAATTGTAGTAGAGGTAGGGAGTTTGTAACCATAGCGTTGTTCTTTGCTGTGGTCAATGGACTGGATTTTTCTCCTGAGTATTTCTCTGGGACAGTTCCAAAATGGCTTTTTTAGTCCCATAGCATGATAAATGGGTTTACTATGTTACCACTTTTTAAAAAAAAGTTTTACTTTGGCCCTTGTGAAGAAATCCAAACCATGCCAGTCCCATGGGACTCTTATTGTTGCTCTGAACAAGATCTATTTTTATTTTAATTCTATGGGAACCACACATAGTTTATGTGTTTGTCATACCTTGACTCTCCAATGCCATTTTCTCGTTTCCAAGTAAATACATTTTTTAGATTGAGTAGGAGGAAGACTGTCAAAAAACTCCAATGAGCGTAACATTTTGAAATTTGGAAAAAAAACAACCAACCAAACCCATGTGAGTTTAGAGTTTGCTTCCTGTTTGCCTCTATACATTTCAGGCAAATGAATGTACTTCAAATATCTATCTGTCTATCTATCTATCTATCCATCTATCTATCTATCTATCTATCTATCTATCTATCTATCTATCTATCTATCTATGTGTGTATATGTGTATGTATATATACATACATATATGTATGTACATATATGTATATACATGTATACACACATATACATACGAATTAAAATACCTACAAGAACAGGTATTTTATTTACCCTAATGTGGTCTATAAAATGGGGTCACTGGACTAGATGATAGCAGAGTGCAACTGCTGGATTTGACACGATGGGGTCTTCAAGACCATAAGGGGCTTCCAATTTACATTTCACTCAAGAGAATGAAAATGGCAGCTGGTGGATCAGTGGCTAGAGCTCTGAGTTTTGAAACAGGAAGCCCAGATTTTAGATTCTGCCTCAGATACCTATTAGCTAAGTGACTGTAGGCAAATCACAGCCTTCCTACTGTCTCAATGCTCTCAGGTGTAGAATGAAGAGTTTGGCCTCTAAGGGCCTTTTAGAGGCTCAGCAGCCTTTAATATTCCTTTTGGCTCTAAGTTTTTGATGCTGTGAGAGAATCTTAAAGGGCAAGAATGTGAGCCATACCTATAGTCAGGTGAATCATTAATTTAGTCTGGAAAGTTAAAGGGGGAAAAAAGTCCAGCTTCAATGGGGAAAGAAATTCAAGGCAGTCCACAAATAGTGGAGGCACCAGGGAGAAAACAGGGGTAACATGGATTTGGAAAACATGAATTGCCTGCATCTAACAAAGGTCCTACCTCTGGCACAGACAAGTGATTTAAACTCTCAGTTTTATGCTACATTCTGAGACTATAAATTGCAGAAAAACTGCTGACCCGCCCCTTGATAGAGGAAGTTTCTCATCCTGGTCTTCCCCTTTCAGATTGATTTTTTTTCCCTTTTTTTCTAATTAAAGGGGCCATCCCTTGACTCACTTCTTAAAGAGATCTATTCACACTTAAAGAGGTCATATTCACTATTCACTCTAAGTGAGTACATAGAAAGGACTTCACCTAAAAGGGCCAGTGTCTTCCATTGCATCATGGGTCATCTCCAGTCATCCAGATGAATATCTGGTCACTAGACCCATATGGTCCTGGAAGAGAAAGTGAGGCTGGTGACCTTGCATAGCCCTCCCTCCCTCAAATCAAAGTCAACTGCAAGTTATGTCATCGTTTCGCTGATGCCATGGTCCTCTTCAAAAACAAAGGACAAACACAACTTTCTCACCTAGGAGTTCCCTCTCTCAACAGCTCTAATCTCACTCTTAGCTTTAGCAAGGAAATGAAGGTGTGTTTTTTTTTTATTGTGGCCAAAATAGATCGTAAATACTTGAATTAAACCGGTTGTGAACATAATCTCCAACCTAATTGCCTAAGGCATGGGAAAATATCAGCATAATCCTAAAGTCAGCTGGTGGCCTTAAAGAAAATATGCTATTCATTGACACTACTTTCCTCCAGAAGAGATGGGTATTTCCACTTAGAAGGAGTATCTGAGTGCATCTGTTTTTGGTGAGTGTGTGTGTGTTCTCTTAGCTCAAGTAGGAATTCCTACATGAAGAAGAAACTGCCTTGGTAAACATGGAAAAAAAAATAAACAGCAAAAGTTTCCACAGGCCTAATGAATTTTGGAAACTACTAGAAAGGCTCGATTAAATCAATAGCTACTGTATGTATAAAAAAGTGAGAGCTATCTCTACACACAGAGTAAACAAACTAACAAATAAACTGCTTAATATGACTTTAGAAGGAACGAGGCAATTTAAGATTATAATTTTCAAGCTGAAAGGGACCTTCGAGGTCATTTAGTCTAACCTCATTTTCCTAATGAAGCAAATTAAGGCCAGGGAGGTTATGTCACAATTGTCCAAAGTCGCAAAGTAAATGCTGCACTAGGAGTTCTAAAATTGGTTCTCTGACTGTTCTGGGTATGTTCTCTTTCCACTGTACCCTGACGCTTCCACTAAGTTTAGGCGAAAGATCTCTTTGCCTAACATACCTCTCTTATCTCTTGAAATTCCTCCAACAAGTAGACGCCATTTTCCATCCCACAGTGATCAAATCAATTCATGATGAATGTTGGTTAAGAACTTATTAGGTAGCAGGCACTGGGCATAGGAAGACAAAAATGAACCCCTAGTCTCCGACTACTACACAAGATTCTGAGAATCAAAAGCAGAGGATGCATGAGCTAGTGATTCATACACTGCCAATTATCATCCAGAAACATCATGGAATTTCAGAGTTAGAAGAGACTTTCTTGTTAATTTTGTCTAATCTCCCACTCAAAACATTAATCCTGATTACAACCTCCTTGTCAAATGGTCATCCAGCTTTGGCTTGAATATCAATAGTATAGGAAATTTGCTATGCACCAAGGTAATCAATTTCAATGGTTGGGATTTTTTTCCTTACATTGAGCTAAAATCAGCATCCCTAAAGCTCTTCAGAACTTCCAGCCTCTGAGTATGATAATAAGGTATTCTGTGTTAGTTTCTGGGGATCCCAAATTTAAAAAGGCACACAACTGTGTGTAGGAAGCAAAGAGGACCTGTAGTCATTGGTAGTTACTCCCTATTGTCCCTGGAAGCCTCAAGAACGACATAGAAGAAACCAAGGTTTGCCTTATTGAGGTTACATGGTTCTGCCTAATAACTGCTGGCAACAAGTTTTCTGCCTGCACATAGCTCAAGTCTAACTTTCCCTCTGAATAGAGACCCTCATGGTTATAAGTCACATCTTCTTCCCTGATAATGAAGTATGGGGATGGTAGTAGTAGCAGTAGCCACAATTACTAGCATTTATACAGCACTTTAATGTCTGCATAAATATAAGTTATCTCATCTGATCATCACAACAATCCTGGTAGGTCATAGTGATGACGATAGTTAATATTATGTAGTTCTTACTATGTGCCAGGTACTGTGCTAAATGCTTTACAATTACTATCTCATTTGATCCTTACAACAGTCCTGGGGAGGGGAGATGCTATTGTTATCCTCATTTTACAGATTAGGAAACTGAGGCAAACAGAAGTTAAGTGACTTGCCCAGGGTCACACAGCTAGTAAATGTCTGAGGCTGGATTTGAACTCAAATCTTCTTGACTCCAGGCCTAGCCTCTATGCACAGGTATCACAGCTGCCTCAAAAAATCAACACACAATAAAGCAGAAAAAGCACCACTCCTCTCTGTTCCTTGTCCACATCTAAGGGTATATATTAATGATTAGGCACCTTGAGACAGCTGAGGGGCTCTGACTAAGGAAGAATAAGGTAGACGTATTACTTCCCTCATTCTGGATAGTGTTTCCTATAACTTTTTTGGGCTGTTTACACATATTGAGATAGCACAGTGGATAGAACGCTGGTCTTGGAATCAGGAAATCCCATCTTCCTGAGATCAAATCTGCCTTCAGACACTTACTGGCTGTGTGATCCTGGGCAAGTCACTTTACCCTGTTAGCCTCAGTTTCCTCATCTGTAAAATGAGCTGGAGAAGGAAATGACAAACTACTCCAGTATCTTTGCTAAGAAAACCCTAAATGGGGTCACAAAGAGTCAGACAAGACTGAACAACCACAGTCCACTAAAACCCCTACATTTTTTTCATATGAATGGTTGTCTAGCCACAGTTCCACTTTCCTCTGTCGATGAAGCTGATCTTTAGAACCCACACGTAGAGGTTTAGATTCATCACTTTTACGTTTCACCTTATTTGATTCAGCCCAGGAATCTAGCCCATCAAACTCTTTCTAGATCCTGACTCTATCTTCCAACATGTTAGTTATCCCTTTGATCCAGTAATGCCACCCTCTTGGGTTATACACTAAGAAAGTTAAGAACAAATAAAAAGATCTCATATTTACCAAACCAGGAGCGCAATTTTGTAGTAGTAAATAGAAGGAAACATACTTCATATTAAGGAAAGTAGCTGAACAAATAGGGCTCATATGAATACAATGGAACGTATGAGAAATATGAAGAATTCAAAGAAATGTGAAGATTTATATGAACAGATGGAGGGGGAGGAAAACAGGACCAAAATAACAACATATGTAGTTACTATACCAATGTAAGAGAAGATACTACTCACAGACAATTTAGGTCAAATATCGTGGATGTTGTAGATTTCCAAATGATTGTGACTATAATACCTTTCTTTTCTATTAAGGAATAGTGAACTATAAGTGTGAAAAATTAAATGTATATATATATATATGTATATATACACACCTATATATACATATATGTATGTATATATGTATGCATATACGTATACACATTCACACATGTGTGTGTATATATGTATATATATGTATGCATACATATATATACACATATGGTCAATCACAGTACTTGTTAGATGGTTCATCTTGACTGTTCATGCTGAAAAGGTCCTATGTTGGAGGAGGTGATTATTAATGTTTTAAAAAGGGATGATTGAATAACAATAATTTTCAAAGGAGGAAAAATGCGAGATAAGAATTGAGTCGTTCAGTCTAACCATCACCCATCTTTGTCACATGCTCATCTAGCCTCGGCAGTAATCCTAGACCTTCTCATGGTGAAAAGTACAACAGATTTAGAGTAAGGAATTCAAATCCTGATCTTGACACTTACTAGCTATGTAAGCTTGAGCAATCTCTCTGGGCCTCAATTGTCATCTGTAAAATGGGGACAATACTATCCGTACTACCTACCTCACATTATTGCTGTGAGGAAAGTGCCTTGTAAACCTTAAATTGCTATACAAATGAGAGTGATTGTTGCTGCTGCTGGTATTCTATTTCCAATGTAGATGAAAAAAATGCTTTTTTTGATGTCTTTAGAATTTAGAAGGTCATCACCAGCCTCAACTCATTTTTTTCCCAAGGCTTTTGTGCTCCTGACCCTGCCTTGCAGGACCACCTATTCTTTTGCATCCACCTTTCCAGTTGATTCCTTCTTTTTACAATGTGTTGATAAATTCCTCAGCCATCTTTTTCTTTCTCATCATAACCATTTAAGAAGATTAGCAATGAATTTGAATGCTTAATAAATTTAATAGGAAGTTATGCCTAATCTATAATTGCTCCATTATAAGCTTATTTCCTTTCACTTTCTCAGTGGAAATTGAGAACAGTGTGTTGTCATCCTTAAAGATTCCTCAGTGTAACTGATTATGTTTATTAAATATCCTTACCATCAGCCTTCTCTTTTCGAACCTAAATAGCCTCCATTCCTCTGGGGTTTACAAACTGCACATATAGCTAGTCTGTAATCACTTTCATTGCTATCTTCTGAAATCTTTACAAGAGCTTCCCATTTCACTTAAGTTGTGGGACTCCTCAGTGACCACGTAAATTTGATAAAGGCTTGACCAAAAATGAGTACGGTGGGAAGCCAAGTGGGAAGACCACCTCGTCTACAGACCATACTCTTGCTAATACATGCTGGAATCATACTTGTTTTTAACAAACCAAAAGCTATCAGAGCTATATCTGAGTCATGTCTAACTTGTGACCTGTTATGTAAAATCTTTAATTTGTTTCTGTTATACTTGTGCAAAGCTATTCTTTACATGGTTTGTATTAGGGAAATATATTTTTCATCCAAAATTCTTGCTTCTATCAAATTTTGTCCTGTTTATACTTGTTCACTTTTTCTACTTGGCAAAGGCCAGTTTCCTTCAAAAATAGGTATTTAAAGGTGCCAGCCACCTTCACTCATTAACCTCCTTGGCAAAGGACAACATCCTTTATTTCATCATCCAAGTCATAATTGAATAGTTATAATGTGCCCAGCAATGTACTCTTATATGACCTCATTTAATAGATTCCCTAGTATTATATACAATCTTGGAAAACTAACGCAGTTCACTAGAGTTATGTAATCAGTGAGTATTCAACAAATAATGGTGTGATGCCATTGAAAATAATCTAGAGTAGAATAGAAATAAAGTCTTCTAACAAACTGCTCAAAGACATAAAGAGGAAAAATAATACGTTATTCAAATGTGTGATGCATCAACCTTGAGAGCACACCCAACAGAAAAGAGGTGGTGGTGAATCTCAGTGTCAGGCTGAGCCAGAGGCAGGGGTCGAGCTAGAACGGAGCTTGGAACAGCCAAAACATACGTCAAGGGCAAAGAACAGTAACATGCAAATGTACAGGATGGAGCAAAGGAGATACAGAAGCCAGGGATCAAAGACGGAGTGGAAAGTCAAAGTTAAGCAAATGACCAAAACAGAGATTCTGTGGGTGCTATTGTTCGGAGATAGGACAAAAACATTTGTAGGTCCTGGAATCAGAAGCAAACAAAAGAAAACTTCAGGATGCCTGGATTTTATTTCTGCAGAGCTCCTTTGGAAGTCGGAGCAACATCAAGTACTGAAATTTAAAAAGTACAGGACACTTGGATACCCTGTGGGGAATAACAGCACCACAATGCCCTACCCCCTGCTGATACTCACAAATAATCCTGCTTCTCGCATACCTAGAAATTCTTCATCTAGCCAGGGACACTCTTTTATATCTGTAACAGCACCATTATATACTAAGGTTCCCTCCGTGCTCCACCTGCAATGGGAATTCATTTTCCATAAAAGCTGTCCCCCAGAACTGCTCCCGTCCGCCTTGATGCAGTTTCCTGCTCAGCTAAGGGCATAAAAGATTCTACCCATATGGAGTTGGGGCCTTCCAACTTGATGGTTGTCTGAAAGCTGTGTCAGTCATCAAACCTACCCTGCTGAGCCAACAAATTTCCATATGGAGAGGGAGTGAGGAATGTTTATAGAAGGTAAACGCAGAAGGAGAAACAAAACCAAAAAAGAAGGAAAAAAAATAAGAGAGAGGAAATAGTTTGCCTCAATCTGCATGCAGACTCCATAATTCTTTCTCTGGATGTGCATAGTTTTTTCTATCATGAGTCTTTTGGGGCTGTCTTTGAACCTTGCATTGATGAGAGGAGCCAAGTCTATCAAAGTCCTTACAGATACCGTGTGTCTGTAATCATGTATAATCATCTCCTGATTCTGCTCCGCTCACTCAGCATCAGTTCATATACGTCTTTCCAGGTTACAATGAAGTCTGTCTGCTCCTCATTTCTTTTAGCACAATAGTATTCCATTACATTCATATATCACAATTTGTTTAGCCATTCTCCAATTGATGGGCATCCCCTTGATCTCCAATTCTTTGCCACCACAAAAAGAGCTGCTATAAATATTTTTGTACATACCAGTCCATTTCCCACTTTTGATTCATTCCATTGGTTATAATTCTTCATTACAACTGGACTATGATGTAAATAAGTTCAATATGAAGGTATATGTAGAACCTACATTAGATTACATACAGTCTTGCGGGGTGAAGGGGGAGGAGAGGGAGAAAATTTGGAACTCAAAAACTTGTGGAACTGAGTGTTGTAAACTAAAAATAAAAAAAATTATTTTAAAAATTAAATGAGGGATGGAAATAGAAAAAAAGGGAAGGTAATTGCCATTGAATCTTTGTTGCCTAGTCTTACTTTATTAGGCCTAAGTAAACCTTCTTTTGTTAAGAGTTCAATGACTCGATGACTTATAAGAGTGTCTCATTTTATTCCAAAAAAGAACCTGAGTTAACAGGCTAGCCAGTAGCATCAGGTCCACTCTTAAAAGCTGTTTTTGTAAGCATAGAACTGACAGGTAATTTCACTTCATAGGTTTTAGTATCCAGAGAAGGATTTTTTTCTTTGCTTCTTTTCTGATGAAGAACACACAGCCCTCCTCCCTTCAGCCCCAGCCTCATCCAGCTGTATCTTCTTCCTCCTTAGAATTCAGTCCATTGACAAAAAATTAGAAACTGAGGGGACGTCCGTCAATTGGGGAATGGCTGAGCAAGTCGTGGTACATGATTGTAATGGAATACTATCGTGCTATAAGAAACGATGAGCAAGATGCTTTCAGAAAAACTTGGAAAAACTTACATGAACTGATGCAAAGTGAAGTGAGTAGAACCTGGAGAAGATCACACACAGTAACAGTAATATTGCACAATGACCAACTGCGAATGACTTAGCTTTTCCCAGCAACGTAGGGAAAGATGCTATCCGTCTCTGGAGAAAGAACTGATGGAATCTGAATGCAGATTGAAACATACTGTTACTTTGCTTTCTTTTTCTTGTTTTGTGTTTTCTTTCACAACATGACTAATGTGGAAATGTGTTTTGCATAACTGCACATGTATAACCTTCATCAAACTGCTTGTCTTCTCAATGAGGGGGAGGGGAGGGAGGATGGAAGAGAATTATAAAAAATAAAAGTTAAAATTGTCTTCACATATAATTGGAAAAAATAAAATATTAAAAAAATAATTTTCGATCCATTGAATAGGACTCGAGACTCAGGACAGTTTCCTTGGAGAAGATAGAGTAATGAGTATAAGATGGCTAGCATGTTGAATATTTGCACCACCATCATATCTCATTTGAATCACATAGTCCACCCAGATCATTCTTGGATTATAGTTTCTTCTCTCTATGCTTCTCCAACACCTGGTAGTAGACCGACTTATCCAGAATCCTATAAAAATAGTTCCAGCTCCCTTGCAGCAGCCCTGGTTCTATGCTACAGTGATATTTCTCTAAAGGGAGATGTTACCTAGGAAATCTGTTGATGACTTAATGTAGTCAGCTGTTTTAATGGTACGGGAGCCCTGGGCACTCATTCTTAGTGGTGTGAACCAACTTGTTCCTAAGAAGCTTGTATGTATGCTATCTTCTCACCGTTCCATGCAAGTTCCATACCACCCATTCATTTTAGTAGAATTGACTGGGTAATCACTGTCATCTTGGAGTCTGAATGGTGGATTGGACAACTTTGGCAAATGTTTTGGTGAGACTTGTGTTCTGATTATTTACCATACTTGCACCAACTTCCACCTGTATTCCTGACTATTTATGAGTATTGTTGGAGCCCAAGTTTTACAGATCAAATCCTTTTATTAAAGGGATTTTTTTTCTGTGAAGTTTAGATTCAGTCAAAGGGCTGCACTTGAAGAATTAGAGGACCACATGTGGTCTCAAGGCCGTAGGTTCCGCACCCCTGGCCTAGGCTTTGCTTGTAGATAAACAAGGAAAGTCATTGGACACACTAGGTAATGTAAACCTCAGTGAGAGTTCCTAGACTTTTTTTAGTTTTTGCAAGGGGGAGGGAAGGGCAATTGGGGTGAAGTGACTTACCCAAGGTCACACAGCTAGTAAGTGTGTCAAGTGTCTGAGGCCGGATTTGAACTGGGGTCCTTCTGGCTTCAGGGCCGGTGCTCTACTCACTGTGCCCCCTTGCTGCTGCCCCGCCCAGACTTCTTTAGGATGGATTATGAGCAGTAAACTTTCTCAATGTGACCTTTCTAAAAATATTGAACTTGTAGTTAGATAACCCAAATCCAAGTCTCTACTCAGCCACTGTCTATATATAAGGTTGGGCAAATCACTTAACCTCTCTGTTTCTTCTTCTGTAAAATGAGGGAGTTCAGATCAGGGGTTCTAAACATCTTTTGTATCATGGATGTCATTGGCAGTCTAATGAAACCTATGGGAACCCTTCTTGGAAAGGTTTTAAATGTATAAAATAAAACATGCAGAATTACAAAGGAAACCAATTATGTCGAAATGCAGTTACAAAAAACAGTTTGTTTTTTAAAAAGACTTTAGGGACTTCAGACTTCAGGTCAAGACTCCACAGATTTAAGTTCCCCAGGATTCTATGATATTGTGAACCTGCAAGCAAAGCATTTACACAGTGTCCCAAAAAGTCTTGGTGGGGCTTAAAGCTATATATACCATAGTAAGACTTTTGGAGCATCCTGTATAAGCATTTGGAGCCTAGAGAGCTGATGATAAACTCAAAGTGATCTGCAGATACCATGGAACATGTGTTTCCTATGTTCTGACTCTCTTGGCAAAAGCTCTCTGTGTATACATTATAGACAATATTAGTTATTAAAGATACTGTGTTAATTTTTGAGGTCTCATTGGCATGGTCTTATCCTGAGCAATTATAAACATCAGGTTTGGATCCATCAAAAGGTGTCATCAGAGAGCTTCACCATAAAGTCCTTAGACAAGACAATCAATCCTTTATGTGTCATGGCAGATTGTGCTTTCCTTAGAGAGACATGATGTATAGAATGTTGAATTTTAGTCTGAAAGACCCAGGTTTACATCCCATCTCTGTCAAATTCAATGAAGGGTATGTCACTTAACCTCTCTGAGCCTTAAGTTCTTCAACTGTGAAACTTAAAAAGATAATAAATAATTAAAATAAATCAATTAATGAATAATTAACAAACTTAAATAAATTGAGTAAATGCCAGGCACAGTGCTAGGCACTTTTCAACTATCATCTCATTTGATTCTCACAACAACCCTGAGAGATAAGTGTTATCATTATTCTCATTTTACAGTTGAGGAAACTGAGGCAGACAGGTTAAGTGACTTACCCCAAGGTCACACAGCTAATCATTGTCTGAGACTGTATTTGAACTCAGGTCTTCCTGACTCCAGGCCCAGGCCTCTATCCCCTATACCACCTAATATTTGGGGAATCTACCTTCCAGGGTTGACGTGAGATTCATGTGAGATAATATATATATATATATATATATATATACATATATATATATGTAAAGTTTTCTTCAAATGTTGAAGTTCTGTATCAATATCTGTCATTATCTAAGAAATCCTCCAAACTGTGGTATTGAGAAAGATGGTGCGGTTTTAACACGTGAACTGCAATGACTTCATCAGGCTGCTGATTTCATTTGTGAAATTTAAATCACAGAATGATGATTAAAGGTGCTGGTGAGAACCACCCCTCAAGTTTATCAGATGTTGTAGTCTAAGATGATGCAGGAGCAGTGAGGGATCTTACTGATGTGTTTTAGGGCCCCACAAAGAGGAAGGAGAAGAGCGTCTCATCCGTTCAGAGGCCTCCATCTGGTTTGCTTCCAAATAGCAGAGTTGCTCTAAGAATCCCAAGCCCAGTGAGGTCGCTGGCTTCAAGCTCTTCTCTCTGTCCCCAGCTGAAGCTCTCTGTGCAGGGTCTATGCAGGCCCTGGGGAGGGAAACATATTTACTTTTTTTGTCTGGGAATCAGCTCTGTTTGTGGTCATTCAGCTTTTACCCGGGCCTTTCTTTGTCACCAGAATGTGTGCGGCGCTGGTTATCAGTTACAGGGAAGGGTCAAGCAGGCCCTCCACATGAGAGAACTCCATTGTTGTAGTTATTTTAGATATCACTTGGGAACCTGCACATGATGCTCAAACTATACAAAATCACGAAGGAACCAAAGACACAAGCTGTGTCACTGTGCCGCCTAGCATAAACGTATATGTTAAGAGTCAAGTGGACCAGATGGGAAGACCAAGCAGGCAGGAAGAGGGAAACTCCAGCCATCTAACACTCTTGACTTTATCCCTCCCCAGGCTGCAGTCCTGACTGTCTCCTCAACTTTAACAACACATAAAATGGTAATTATCTGTAAAAGTGGGGATGATAATACCTGCCTTCCAGAGTCATTGTAAGAATCAAGTGAGATAACATTGGTAAAACGCTTAGCACAGTTCTTGGCATATAGTTGGTGCTTAATGCATGCTTATTCCTTCCTCTCAGCTCCCTTTTATGTGTTGTCTTCCTCCATTAGAACAAAAGCTTATTGAGGGCAGGGACTGGCTTTCTTTCTGCTTGTACCTGTGTTTTTGGTGCTCAGCATAGTGCCTGGCTGACTAGATTATTTAGAGCTGGAGGAGATCTTAGAGATTATCTAGTCCAACTTTCTATATTCTAAATGAGGAAACTATGAGGTACAGCTAGATGATTTGGCCAAAGTCACAGAGGTAGTAAGTAGCAAAGCCAAGATTCTGACTCCAAGTCAAGTCAATAAGCACTTATTAAGTGCCTACTGTGTGCCAGAAAAATCTTGCTATACCATGCTAACTCTAGAGGGAAAGGAAAAATTGATACAATGCACCAGGAAGAAAAATACTGAAACTGAGAAGAAGCCAGCTTCTGGCTTTTTTCTGCTTTAATTGGAACTGCTGCCTGACTCTGTAAGGTGTGACCAAACCCAAGGCCTGGATACCCCAAGGCCTATTTCAGGACAGCTTTATCTCTCTCTCTCTGTGTATACACACACATACACACATATACACATGTATACACACATATATACACACACATACATATACTCACATATACACACAAGCACACAATACATATATACATATGTGGTAGACCCTGGTACCCTAGAAGTTTAAGAGTAGGGCCTAGGACCGAAGACATAAACCATCCTCAGAACAGATGGAGTCGATTCAGCTTCTCCTCAGTCCCAGAAATCCACTAAATTTAGGTTAAATGTCAGAAATTTAAATTGGGGGTCCAGAAGAGGCTATTCTCCAGCTTCTTAATCCCAGAGACAACTCTGCTTTGGATCATTTTGTGAACCTGCCCTTCTATCCCTCCCCTCCTCCCAATTCTCCTTCTCCCAAGCCAAAACCTTATCTAAAGGCTAAGGGAAAACTTCCAGGGATGCCATTTACTGCCCAATCTTTCCCCCAAGGCTTCTAGAAGAATTTTCCAGACCAGCATGCTTCTCTTCTTCAAATCTGAAGAATTTACTACAGCTTGTTTGCTCTCTAGGCATTCAAGTGTGCCCTACTTTAAGCAGAGCCAATAAATGAAAATCCAGATTTAATGAACAGATAACTCAGAGGGTGATGATTCATGGTACTGGGAACTATTCCCTTTCCAAGAGGATTTGCCACAGTTTTGCTTTAAATAGTGGGCTCCCCTGGTGTCCTTAAAACATGATCCACTTTACAAGAATGCTTTCCTCATAACTTTCCAGGAACACGTTGACTTGCGGAAATTGCCATACACCTGCTCCATGGAGAAAACTGGACCGTGGGTGGCATAACACAGGGGCAGCCACGTCATAAAAGAAATGGGTGAGGGCAAAATGAGACAATGGTTAAATTGAGCCATTCCAATGAAGTCACAGTTACACAACAGCAAGTTATTTCTGCCAGAGGAAAAGAAAAATACAAAAGCCTTCTTTATCCCAGCCCCACGAATCAACAGCAGCCTTAAATGAGCAAATGTTTTTAAATACTTTCAAAGCCAAAGAGTTAAACATTTGGAGAAAAACACTTGAATTGATTATCACTGTGGAGAATGAGGTACTGGCAAAGGGAAGAACTTCTATAAGCCTCAACTTTCTGGGGAGAAAGACGGTATAGTGCAAAGAGCGCAGGATTGGGAGCTTGAGGTCACACCTCAGCTTGGGCACTACCTGTGTGACACTGGACAAGTCACTCAACCCTCTGGGCCTTTGCTCTTCTATAAAATGAGGGGGATAGAATAAATGAGCCCTAAGGTCTCTTGCTGTTCTAAATCTGTGTTCTTATGATTCAGATGGGCCATTAGAACCACAGAATATTAAAGGAGTTACCCAGTACACCGCTCTCATAATACAAAACTGAGGCCCAGAAAAATTAAACACATGTAAAGTACTTTATTAGGCAGCCACACAGTGGAGAGAGCGCTAGACCTGAAGTCATCTTCCTGAGTTTAAATTCAGCCTCAGACACTTACTTGCTTACTAGCAAGTCACTTAACCCTGTTTGCCTCAGTTTCCTCATCTGTCAAATGAGCTGGAGAAGGAAATGGCAAACCACTCCAGTATCTTTGCCAAGAAAACCTGAAATAGGGTCATGAAGAGTCAGCTGAACAACAAGAAGAAATGCTTTATTGCAATAAAGAATACCACATAAGTGTGGGTTCTTCTTATTATTTCCTTAGGTAACCTTGCTAATAAGTTAAAGAGTCAGAATTAGATTGTACATCTCCTGATTACATTGTACATCTCCTGACGCCTACTCTAACATTCTTTTCACCAACAGTATTTCATCATTTTTATTTACCATGAAAATTAGTAACAATGACTGTTAATTAATACTTAAATAAGAAATTTGTGTGGGAATCCATGAGTGGTAAGGTATGATGGAAAGCCTTAGGAGAGAAGAAGCATAAAGATGATGTGCTGGTAGGAGTATACAACAGACTGCTAGGCTAGCTGGAGAAATTGGATAATGGAGTCTTTAAAAATTATTATTTACTTATTTTTAACATTAATTTTTAGAAATTTTGAGTTCTGAATTCTCTCCCTCATACCTTTCTTCCACCCACTGTAAAGGCAAGACATATGATGTCAATTATACATGTGAAATCATCTGAAACATATTTCTGTATTAGCCATGCTGCAAGAAAAACGAAGGGCAAAAATTATGCTTCAACCTATTTTCAGATTCCATCAGTTCTTTCTCTGGAGGTGGATAACATTTTTCAATATAAACTCCTTTGGAATTGTCTTGGATCATTGTATTGTTCAATGCAGCTAGGTCATTCACGGTCGATCATTGTACAATATTGCTGTTACTATGTAGAATGTCCTCCTGGTTCAGCTAACTTTGCTTTGCATCAGTTCATATAAGTCTTGACAGGTTTTCTTGAAACTATCCTGCTCATCATTTCTTATGGATAATAGGTTCTTGATGGGAATTGCAATTCTGACAAGGAAGTGGGATATAACTATGATAGAGGACCTTAATTATCTAGGCAACTACTGGTAAAAGCTAAAAGGTAGGGGTGGAGCCAAGATGGAGGCTGGAAAGCAGGGACTTTCCTAGGGCTCTCCCCCAAGACCCTCCAAACACTGACAAAAATGGCTCTGAACAAATTCTAGAACTCTAGAAACCACAGAATAGCAGAGGGAAGCAGGGCTCCAGCCCAGGACAGTCTGGATGGTTGCTGGGTAGGGTCTATTGCAGGGAGCTGGGAGCAGAGGGGAGCAGAGACCAGTGAGGGCTGTGCCCAGACCAACCAGACCAGGAGCTGGGCAGAATAGGCACTAGCACCCTGAATCAGTGAGCTGTGGCAGTTACCAGACTTCTCAACCCACAAACACCAAATACAACAGAGAAGGTTAGTGGGAAAAACTGTGGGGGACAGAGTGAAAGGAGTTCATGGCTCGGCCACTGCCCCAGAGGCAGGGAGGTGCAGCTACAGAACTATAGCTGCAGTTGCTTCCAGCCCCAGGACCACCTGGTGGGAAGAATTAAGTGGCAGATCAGAGCAGGAATGCAGAGCCTGCTTAGATCTGAGTCCAGTCTGGGTTGGGGATTTTTGGGGGAGGAGTAGCGCTGGTGTAGCCGAGCTTGCTGTGCAGAAATAGCTCTGAAAATAACAGCACAGCCCCTCAAGCTTGGAACAAAATACTCTTTACTCTACAAGCAGTTATACCCCAATGAAAAACTCAAGGGTCAAGTAGTTGGCTGGGAACATGGCCAGGCAGCAAAAATGGACTCAGATTCAGACCCAGACTTTGGAATCTTTCTTTGGTGACAAAGAAGACCAAAACATACAGCCAGAAGAAATCAACAAAGTCCAAGAGCCTACATCAAAAGCCTCCAAGAAAAAAATGAACTGGTCTCAGGCCATGGAAGAGCTCAAAAAGGATTTGGAAAAGCAAGTTAGAGAAGTAGAGGGAAAATTGGGAAGAGAAATGGGAGTGATGCGAGATAACCATGAAAAACAAGTCGATGACTTGCTAAAAGAGACCCAAAAATACTGAAGAAAATAACACCTTAAAAATAGACTAACTCAAATGGCAAAAGAGCTCTAAAAAGCCAATGAAGAAAAGAATGCCTTGAAAGGCAGAA
>CM053623.1:119371501-119398605 GCA_028646595.1 Phalanger gymnotis
TTAAAAATTATTGGACTACCTGAAAGCCATGATCAAAAAAAGAGCCTAGATACCATGTTGCAGGAAATTATCGAGGAAAAATGCCCTGATATTCTAGAGCCAGAGGGTAAAATAGAAATTGAAAGAATCCACCGATCACCTCCTGAAAAAGATCCCAAAAAGAAAGCTCCTAGGAATATTGTTGCCAAATTCCAGAGTTCCCAGATCAAGAAGAAAACACTGCAAGCATCCAGAAAGAAACAATTTGAGTATTGTGGAAACATAATCAGGATAACACAAGATCTATCAGCTTCTACATTAAGGAATTGAAGGGCTTGGAATATGATATTCTGGAGGTCAATGAAGCTAGGATTAAAACCAAGAATCACCTACCCAGCAAAACTGAGTATCATGTTCCAAGGCAAAATATGGATTTTCAACAAAATAGAGGACTTTCAAGCTTTGTCAGTGAAAAGACCAGAGCTGAATAGAAAATTTGACTTTCAAACACAAGAATCAAGAGAAGCATGAAAAGGTAAACAAGTTGAACTGTATTGTTTACATTCCTACATGGAAACATGATGTGTATAATTCATGAGACCTAGGTATTAGGGTAGCTGAAGGGAATATACATACATATATATACCTATATGTATATATATATATATATATATATATACATATAGGTATATACACATACATACAGAGGGCACAGGGTGAGTTGAATATGAAGGGATGATATCTAAAAAAATAAAATCAAATTAAGAGATGAGGGAGGAATATATTAAGAGAGGGAGAAAAGGAGAGACAGAATGGGGTAAATTATCTCGCATAAAAATGGCAAGAAAAAGCAGTTCTGTAGGAAGGGAGGAGGGGGCAGGTGAGGAGAAATGAGTGAATCTTGCTCTCATCAGATTTGACCTGAGGAGGGAGGGAATAAAATACACATTCAATTGGGTATCTTAGCCCGCAGGAAAGAAGGAGGAAGGAGATTAAAAAAAGGTGGACGATAGAAGGGAGGGCAGATAGGGAGGAGGTAATCAAAAACAAGCACTTTTGAAAGGGGACAGGGTCAAGGGAGAAAATTCAATAAAGGGAGACAGGTTAGGAAGTAGCAAAACACAGTTAATCTTTCACAACATGAGTATTGTGGAAGGGTTTTGCATAATGATACACATGTGGCCTTTGTTGAATTGCTTGCCTTCTTAGGGACGGTGGGTGGGGAGGGAAGAGGGAAGAGAATTTGGAACTCAAAGTTTAAAAGCAGATGTTCCAAAAAAAAGTTTTTGTATGCAACTAGGAAATAAGATATATAGGCAATGGGGCATAGAAATCTATTTTGCCCTACAAGAAAATAAGGGTAAAGGGGATGGGGGTGGGAGTGGGGTGACAGAAGGGAGGGCTGACTGGGGAAAGGGTAAATCAGAATATATGCCATCTTGGAGTGGGGGAGGGTAGAAATGGGGAGAAAATTTGTAATTCAAACTCTTGTGAAAATCAATGCTGAAAACTAAAAATATTAAATAAATAATAATAATAATAAAGCTAAAAAGTAGTATAATTGATAAATTCTTAACTTGCCAGGTTGATAATTCTATCCTTTGGAAGTTGAAGAAACAAAAATAATAATAACTAGAATTTATATAGCATCTTAAAGTCTGTAGAATTCTTTACAAATATTATCTCTTTGATATTCCTGGCAGCCTTAGAAAGGAGGTGCTATTATTATCCCCATTTTACAGATGAAGAACCTAAGGCAGACAGAGGTTAAGTGACTTGTCCAGGGTCACACAGCTAGTAAGGATCTGATATTGGATTTGAACTCATGTTGTCCTGACTCCAAGTCTTGCGCTCAACCCACCATACCACCCAGCAGCCTCAACATGGGATATCACCATTCTAAAATTGAATAGGGAAAAATAGTTGGTGAAATAGGAATGAAGGGAACATTGAGAGGTGTCAGAGAGAGAATTTAGAGTTTGCATGAAAAAATGGGAGGAATTTGTTTGATGAATGCCTTTAGGAGAAGGGATTTTACAGTTCAAATAAAGGGTAACTAGGATCTTATTTATAGCCTGAGATTCTAAAATGGAAGTTGACAGGGAATACTTTCAAGAACAAAATTCTTGTGAGACAGTTGCAGCTGATTCTAATGAGAGAGAAAAGGAGATTGCCTTAAAAACACACACACACCCACACACACACACCCACACCATACAACCCACCAGCAACACCCTCATGTGGCAGCATAGGGAAGAATCACTAATGTCTTTGATTTTTAAAATGACATTTTTTTTTTAAAAGAGAGTGGCCAGTTCCTGTATAATAGTGTCAGGCAATTCCAGAAGCCTCGTAATGGAAAACGCTATCCACATCCAGAAAAAGAGCTATGGAGTCTGAATGCAGATTAAAGCATACTATTTTCACTGCTTTTCATTTTTTCTTTCTCTTGGTTTTTCCCTTTTGTTCTGATTCTTCTTTCACAACATGACTAATGTGGAAATTTGTTTAATTTGATGGTACGTGTATAGCCTATATCAGATTGCTTGCCATCTTGGGGTGGGGGAGTAAGAGAGAGAGAGGGAGGGAGAAAAACATTTGGAACTCAAAATCTTATATAAGTGAGTGTTGCAAACTAAAATAAATAAATAAATAAATAATTTGAAATTTTTAAAAAAAAAGAGAGAGAGGTGAGGGGTGGAAATGAATGGAAGGTGATGTGGAGACCTGGTTCTAAGCAAGGTAAAGCAGACAACTCCCCTCTCAGAGCCCTAAAGCTCACCTGGGGTAGCCTGATTTGTTCTTCCTGATTCAGGAACCTGAGGTGCATTGCAAGAGATAGAGTTGAATCTATAACAAACCAAATATATGTTTTAAAAAAAAGAATAGTGTCAAGAAAGCTGAAGCCTGGGAGAAACTAAGATTTGCAATAACTATTTTTTTTTTGTCTGAGCCTGTAATTACATTAGTGTGTTCCTGTTAATGGAGCTCCCTTCATCAATGTAGATGGCAACTGCCCTGCAACTTCTAATCTCATAGGATTAGTTGGAGTCACTGAGATGTTAGGTACTTGTCCAGGGTCACTCAGCCAGTGTGTTTCAGACAAGGAGTTTGAACACAGGTCTTCATGGCTCTCTAGCCTTAATGTCTTGCTGTTAAAACAATAAAAGGGGACTTTCATAAAACTATGTTGGAAGCTTTAGGGCTGGAAGGGATCTCAGATGCCATCTAGTCCAATCCCCAGATGAGGCTGAGCCCAGAGTGGTTAAACGTCTTGCCTAAGGCTATGTGGCAAGTTGTACAGGTTTTTTTTTTTTTTACTAAGGTCCAAAGCCTTTGGAGGCTCCCCATTGCCTAGCAAAGTTCAAATTTCTTTTGAAAAATAATAAAAATACATATTAGGAACAAGAAGAATAATCAAGAAGGAGTAGGACCCCTGCTTGATGGGAAGATGCTTAATCCACAAGCACTTCTTTAGAACCTCCTATGTGCCAGACAATGGGCTAGGAGGTGCTAGGGATACAAGCAGAAATAATGAAACAATCCCTAGTCATAAGAAGCTTCTATTAAAACGGGTAGAAAAGTAAATAAAAAAAGATATACAGCATGAATATAAAGTTAATAAATACAAATATATACAATGAAGTCAAATAAATACATTTTAGTTTGGAAGGGAGGGAACTAGAAGCCGGGTAGTGGGGAGGGAGAAATCTGCAAAGGCTCCATGTGGAAGCTGGGGCCAAAGGAAATGTGGGGTTGGGAAGGGTGAGCAGGGAGTGTGTTCCAGATAACTGGGACTACCAGTGCAAAGGTACAGAGACCAGAGACAAATTATCTTGTGTGACAAGAATGGATGATGGTGGCAAGATGGAATTGCATTGTTGAGTCATTTTTCAGTCATGTCTTTATCCAAAGTAGTGATAAAAATGTTGACTGGTGTAGGGCAGAGCCTAGTGGCACTCCACTAGATAGCACTCTTCAGGCTGACAAACATTCTGAGTCTGCTCTGAGTTGAGTACAAAGCCCATCTAACAGAGCATTGTAGAGTCAATCACAAAATAGATGCCATACTTACAAAATTTGCAGAAGACAAACAAATTTTGGGAAACAGCTAATGCGTTGGAAGACAAAAATCGGTTTCAAAAAGTTCTCAACAAGCTAGGCCAGTTGAGTGATGTTAACAGTGTGAAATCTCTTAGGGATAAAGGGGAGTCTAAGTGGTATGGGAGGCAGGGTGCTGAGTTTGGAGTCATGAAGACCTGAGTTTGAATCTTGCCTAAGATATATGTTAGCTATGCAGCCCTCTCAACCCCAGTTTTGTTAACCTTAATTTGGGGATAACAATAGAACCTCTCGCAATTGTGAGCATCAAATGAGAGTATTTAAAGCACTTTGGAGACCTCGAAGCTCCGTATATCAACTACTATTGTAATTGTAAAGTCCTCCATTTCATTTAAAAAGTAGAATACACAGATCGAAGCAGACTGATTTTGTTTTGTTTTGTATTTTTCTTTTTCAAGGTTACACCCATTTCTTCTAATTCTTCTATACAACACGACTAATGTGAAAATATGTTTAATAGGAATGTATATGTAGAGCCTATATCAGATTGCATGCCGTCTTGGGGAGGGGGAGGGGAGAAAATGTAAAACTTGTGGAAGAGGATGTTGAAAACTGAAAATAAATTAACTTACTAAAAAAAAGTAAAATACAGAATGTACATGAAAATGTAGAATTAAGGTATGGGGAAGGAGGGAGAAGAAAGCATTTAATATGAAGAAAAGACTCATGCATTCTAGTAGCCAAGAGCTCAACATGAATCAGCTATGTTTTATAACAGCCAAAAAAATATTAACGTGATTTTTCACTACTTTAGTGAAAGTATAGTGTTCAGCTCTGGGTGTTACAGTTTTTAGGAGAAACACTGACAAGGAGCAATGTGTCCAGAACTGGGCTTTCAGGATGGTGAGACTTGAAACCGTTATATACCAGGGTACTCCTAGGACCTAGCATCATCCTCTGCACACAGGTAGCACTTAATATATGTCTATGGAATTTCACTGAATCACTTGAAGGGATTGGACATATTTAGCCTGGAGGGAAAACTCAGGGGAACAGAGAACAATGATCAGCCTGTATATTTCTTGTTTGTACATAGTTATTTTCATGTTTCATTAGACTATGAACTCCTTGAGATCTGTCTTTTGTATCCCCAGAGCTTATTTTAATACGCATATAGTAGGTGCTTAATAAATGCCTGGTGATTGACTTGTGTAAAAGAGGAATTAGCCTTTGTTGTGTTTAGCTCTGGAAGGCTGAGGGCAGAAGCAATAAAGAGGCGATTAAGGAAACATTTCCTAACAGCTGTCTAAAACTAAGTGAGCTTCCTGTGGTGGTAGTGATTTCCCTGGCCCTGAAGGCTTTTAACTGGAAGTGGGATGGGTGTTTGTCACAGATGTTTTAGATGGGATTTATGACTTGGAGGATGTCCATAAGATCATAGAAATTAGAGGCTGAGACCTTAGACATCATCTATTTGGTTTAATTCCCTAATTTCATATAAAAGGGGGTTGAGGCCTAAAGGGTTTAGATGACTTATCCAAGGTCATGCAATAAGTAGTAGGGGGAAAATCTGGACCTAGGAGCTTTTACTCCAAATCCTCTTGGATCCCTTCCAACTCTTAGGTATTGTGACTGATTCTACAGTGCTCTGAATGTCACTTTAGATAGCATTAAGGACAGAAAGAACAGCTCTGTTAATTACTCAGTTGTATTCATTATTTCACAGGCATGGCTCCTTTATCCAGAGCTAGGAAGAGTAGTTGAATATGTGCTGTGATTCGAGGGGATACTCAGAAGCTGCCCTCACAAAATAATTGTTGAGGATGCCTGAAATTAATTTAATTACAGATTCATTCCTTTGGTTTCAGACTTGACTGTGTAATCAAAATGCAAATAGCCCTGGGTAAAATATCATTAAGCTTTATAAGTCATTTGTACCTTATTACGTGAATGGGCTAATTAGATCTTTTCTTAAAAGCAAATTGTTAACTAGGATGGAACATGAAATCCCTCAAAGTCTATAGGGAGGGGCATGGTCTCTGAGGAAGGAGAAGTTGGAATTGCAGAAGAAAAATGTGCTGACTTGGCAGTTTTGCCAAATTTGCTCTCAAGCTTGCCCTAGTTTACCATCATTATAGCCTCCTGTCAAAGGATGATGTTAAATCCTTGCCCTTTCCTTTTTTAAAATTTTTATTTTTTTAGCTAGAGAGAGAAATTGAAGGTCTGGGCTCAATGGTAGGGCCAGGATTAGAATCCAGATCTGAAGGCATAGATTTTAATTAGAAATTAGAAAAGGAAAGAGGCAGATTTGCATTAATTTTTTGCTGTGGGCTAACTAGATCAAAGATAATTAATGTTAGTGTCTAGATTATTACTACAATAAATTAATCTTTGTCTAATGAGTTCCCTGAAAAGTTTAAATAAAACTAAGAGCCAAATATCCCAATTGGGCTGGTTGAATGCTGAAAAATCTCTTTCCATAATGCACTAAAATTTTAGCAAAGAACTTTTTCAGTTGGCAGGTTGCTTTTTCTGAAGGAAATATAATGTTTTCTGTTCATAAGACTATTTAGTAATAGGCTGATGAGCTAAAAACACCAAATCAAAGACACTGAAATTGTGAAGCCAAAACTGCAATTAAAATGATTTACTGTGTTATGAATCAAGCAAGACCGTCTAACTGGGTTCAGAGCAGTACACAGAGGATCTGGAAAGGACTTTGGAGGTCAATTAGTCCCTTTCCCTCCCTGGCTCCCTAATTTTGTTGTTAATCATTTGTGTCCAACTCTCCTTGGCAGAGATACTGGAGTGGTTGGCCATTTCTCTCTCTAGTTCATTTCACAGATGAGGAAACTGAGGCAAACAGGGTAAGTGACTTGCCAGGGGTCACACAGCTAGGAAGTGTCTAAGGACAGATTTGAACTCAGATCTTCCTGACTCCAGGCCCTGTGATTTATCCACAGTGTCAAGGTAGCTCTCTAAGACTATAAATTGCAGCGAAGGCATTGGTAGAAGGAGTTTCCTATTCTGGAAGTTCCCTCTACCAGTGAAATTACACGTCCAGCTTCCACACCTATAAACCACTCCTGTAACAAAAGAGATAGGTATATACAATTACAAATAAAAACATTGTTAACAATAAGAGGAGTGTTATGGGGCAAGGGACAAAGCAGAATTACAGACGGTAAGTGCTAGAGTAGTTCCCAGGAGAAAAGAGTATTTATTAAAAGCTTACTATGTGTCAGGAACTCTCCTAAACAATGGGAATATGATACAATCTAGCAGGAAGATCTTGTCCTTCAGGGAGCTAACATTCCAATAAGGGAATAAAACATATATAGGTGAGTGGCGGTTGGGAAGGAATGTTCTGGTAGTATTGGTTTCACTACTATTTTCAACAGCTGGGGGGTATGAGGACACATGGCAGAAGAGTGCCATAGCAAGGTGGGGGAAGGATCAGGCTATAAATGATGAGTATGTTCACCAGTTAGAAACCCAGGGTCCCAGGAGCTGGATCACCTAGTGGAAAGTGGAGGTCACATAGCAGCATGAAGCAGCCCAGGGTTCCAGGGCAGGGAACTGGAGCAGCCATGGAAACCTTTGTGGAAGGTGTGGGACTTTAGCTGTATTTTGGAGAATGGGGAGGCCACCCTGTTCCTTGCTTTTTCCTCTCTTGAATCCAAATCTACTAAGTAATATATTATTGGTGATCTTAGACCTTTCAGGGAACAGGAGTCGCCTACGCAGACCCGCAGGACCAATTTAAACAGTTTTTCCATGGGGAGAACAGGGAGGAGGCTGAAGAGAAGGTACAGATCAAAATGTCTGGCTGTCATTCTTAGAAAGAAGTGGAGGAGACTGGAACCAGAGACAAGTTGGTTACTAGAATGGTTCGCTACCAGGAAACTTAAAATCTTTTTCTATCCTCTCCCTTCCTGCCCCTGTCCCTCACTCTGTTTCTGTCTCTATAAATATATACACATATTCATGTATTTATACATATATATGTGCATGTATACATGTATGTGTGTATACATAAATAAAATATCTAAATATATGTAGATAAATACATACATGTATATGTATATATATGTATACATATATATATATATACACACACACATATATATATATATACACACAGTAGAGGTGGCATGGTATAGGACAAAGAATGCCCAACTTGGAGCCACAGGACCTGAGTTCTAATCCTGACTTTCCCACTTTCTGTCTGCGTTGCCTTAGATAAGTCAAACTCTCTGGCCTTTGGTTTCCTCATGTGTAAAATGAGGTTTCTTTCAGCTCTAGAATTATAATCTTATGATCAGTCAACAAAGTATACATATATATATATACACACACACATATGGAATATCTATTCACATATTACATGTAAATTAAGCACTAGAAATATGAGATGTTATTAATTATATAAAACACTAAGCTTTGAGAATATTTTTGTCAGATCATTCAATAACTAATTATTCATTGAAGGCATTGAAGGTGGGGTTGGTCAGAGACAACAAAGAATAAGGCACTCTCCATGGTTTCATGTAGCTTATGGCAGTGTTTGGCTAGTGGAATGAAAAACACGTCAACTAATATATTTAAACTAAGTTTGTAACTATGGTCCCAGGTAGAGGAGTTAGGCTTGGAGAAGAGGAATACTTTCTGGATTCTCTTCCTTGATAACATTTACTCTTCTCAGAGTATATTGTGTCCACTTATCTGTGCAAATGTTGTCTTTTCTCCAACTAAAATAAGGGTGAGGAACCTGTGGCCTCAAGGCCACACGTGGCCCTCTAGGTCCTCAAGTGCAGACCTTTGACTGAATCCAAACTTCACAAAACAAATCCCCTTAAAAAAAGCATTTGTTCTGTAAAACTCGGACTCAGTCAAAAGGCTGCACACAAGGACCTAGAGAGCCACATGTGGCCTCTAGGTCAGCAGGTTCCCCAGCCCTGAACTAGAACTTAAGCTCTAAGGGCAGGCAATTTCTTCTTTCATGATCTTTTTATGTCCATTATCTAGCAGAGTGCTTGGAACCTGAGTAGACAATTAAGTAATGCTAGGTTTGAGTTGATTGCTCTTTTCCTAAAATGACATCTAGTTTTCAAGTGTAAAATGTTTCCTAAATGCAACAGTGTCTGCCAAGGCTTCCAGATAAATGGTGTGGACCAGAGGTTCCCAAACTTATTTGGCCTGTCACCCCCTTTTAAAAAATTATTCAGAGCCCCTCTGAAAATCTACTTTCTTTAACCCATTAACTTTTTTAAAAATTTGCATCATTTCAGAGAAATATATATTTTTTAAAATGATGCATCTTAAATTTAATACTTTAGTGTAAATTTATGGGTTTTTCCTGCATTGAAATTTTGATGATGCAATATCATTTCATATAAGCATATAGTATTGTACTGAAAACAAGTCATTACATGCACATATTTCTGCCAATGCTTGCTGGACTTTCTGACAACATGTGACATGCTTACCTGCCAACATTTGCCTGTTAAGACCTGCCTGCAGACTTGACCACTAATCAGTTATAACTTGCATTTTGTGTGTTTACTTGAAAATAATGTAATCACTATGACTTTAACTCAGTTACACAATACATGAAATATGTAATATGTATGAACAGTTTTTAAAAAATTTCTTCTCTTCTTTCATTATACTTCCACCATCCCCTGGGTATTTTTATTCAATAACCCCATTTGCACTTGAGGCTACTACCACCACCCCTGGATCTTTCCAGTGCCCCTGAGGGGGAGCCATCACCCACTTTGAGAACCTATGTAGACTTACTGAAGCTAATAGATGAAAGAGCTTCAGTGTTCTTGTCTCAAACATAGCAGAAATCTGGCAGTCAGAAATCCCTGAACTCTGACAGACAGGATCAGAACTGAATATCAAGAAAAGAGATGAAGTGGAAATAAACCAAATATTCCTGAAACTCTTAACTCTTTAACAAGTAATAGCTTGGACCTACAAATTTACTTGTGCTTGTCTTCAAAACTGGAGTGCCTATGGATTGAATTTGTTGCAAGCTTTGAATCCACATCAATCAAAATGGATGATGGTAGGGCTGTAAAGACAGGCTGGGAGGTGACAGGATCTTAAGCAGAGATAAAAACAGGGGAATGATGGAGTGTGTGTATGGAGGGAGTGTGATTCCTGCAATGAGAGCTTAGCCTCAGGAATACAGAGTTTGACTGTGTAGGAAATCAACAACACATGAAAGTGTTATTATAGACAAAGAAATACTTAAGTAGCAACTCTGGGAGAATAGAAACCCCACTTAATGTATTTAGGCAAATAATCCATTCATATTTAAATATTCCAGGGCAAGAAGTTCTCAGAGTACACTGGAAATAATTTTCTCATACAGAAAGTAGTGTGGAATTTCTTATTTATTTTTCTAAATGTTACTGATCTTGGTTCTCCTCCAACCTGTCTGACTACTCCTCACTCTCCTTTGCTTGTTTTTTATCCAGGTTATGCCCATTTACCATGGGTGTTGCCTAAGACTTTATCCTGAGCTCTCTTCTTTTCTCTTTCTCTATTATCTTGTTTGGTGATCTCATTAGCTGTGGTGGGTTCAATTATTATCATTATACTCTCTTATGCTATTTATGATAGATAAATAGCTCTGTTAGAGCTAGAGTTTCTTTTCCCTCCCTCCCTCCCTCCCTTCTTCCCTTGGTAATCAGGATTAAGTGACTAGCCCAGGATCACACAGCTAGTAAGTGTCAAGCGTCAAGTGTCTGAGGCTGGATTTGAACTTAGGTCCTCCTGATTCCAGGGCTGGTGCTCTATCCACTGAGCCACCAAGCTGAATCCCCTTTTCTTAGCTCTGTTAGAGCTATTTATCCAACCATAACCTCTCTCTCAAACTCCATGCTTATATCATGCACAGTGTATAAACATACATTTAGAGAGAGACAGAGAGAGAGAGGGAAAGAGAAAGAGGAAGAAAGAATGAGAAATATTTCAAACTCAACATATCCAAAACAACTCATTATCTTTCTCCTCAGACCCTTCCCTCTTCTGAACCTGCCTATTACCATTAAGGACACAATCATGCTCCAAGCCAACCAGACTTAGAGCTGGGGCGGAGTGTGCTGTGTAGAATAGCAACAAGGAGGCCAATGTCACCGTACTCTATATACGCGGAGGGCAGAAAGGTGTAAGAAGACTGGAAAGTAGGAAGGGGCCAGGTTATGAAGGGTTTATAAGGATTTTATATTTGACCCCAGAGGTAATAAGATCCACTGGGATTTATTGAATAGGGTGGAGGGAAGGGCGACATGGTCACACCTGCTCTTTATGGGGTTACCTGGGTCAAAAGGTTACCTGGCTGGGACATACCCAGCTGTCTATGGCAATGAGAAATTCCTCTTCTTCCCGCACCTTAAAGAGAGGACGATAATCTCCTGCAGGGTCAGATCCCTCAATTTGCGTCCTTCCTCCCAACCCCATAATTGTGGCTGGTATGGGTGTAGAGTTTAGAACTTTTCTCCTTTAGTATACCAGTGATAGGTTATGTAGTATAGTGAATAGAGAGCTGGCCTGGAAATCAGGAGGACCTTGGTTTAAGTCCTGCCTTTGGCACATACTGTTTCTGTGACTGTGGGTTAGTCATTTCACCTTTCAAGGGCCTAGATAACTTTCTAAACTTATAAACTGCATTTATAAAAAACAGGTACCAATCTGCATTGGAAGCAGAATTTTCTTCATTGAGAGTTTCTTATGCCATTGAAATCATGGTCAGGTCCAAATGAGGGGCATGCCAATAAACATATTCTTAGAAAAAAAGGTGGCGATATTATTATTAATACATGACATTATGATGAGATGTGTCAGTTCCTTAAGAAAAGAGACATTCATTTTTCATCCTTGTATCCACAGAGCCTGGCACATAGCAACTTCTTAATAAATGCTGGTGATTAATGACCAGGAAAGTAGTCCAGTTCTGTATCTCATGGAATAGAAACACAGCCTCCTAGTACTTACAAAGCATCACTGATAACAATAAAAGGGTGCAAGTATCCATATACCAAAAGGTTCCACCGGCTGCCCCCACCCTTCATTATCTAGTCTGGTTCATGAAAGGCAAAGTAGGTCACATGATTCGGGAAACCCTAGCCCTATACGGAATATAGGTTAGGTCCAAGGGGTTGAGAGGCACTGTTCTGTCTTCAGAAGGGCAGAAGGAGCTGGAGTCCTTTTCAGATGCATTGGCAGACCTCAGGCACATTTTAAATACACTATCCATGAGTCTGCTGGATAAATGTGTGAACAGGGATTGGTAGAGTTTATTTGGTATAATCTTAAAGATTAAGTCTTTCAGTCATTTTAACCAGAGTCAAAACTAGGATTGGACAGTATCAAGGGTGCCCATAGTGCTGGCCATTCTTCTGAAAGTTCCTATACCTTGTTTTGCCCTTCCCCTTATCATCCAATGGATTACCTCTTTTGGCACATGTTAATCACTAAGCATTTGTCAAGTTCATGCACTCTGTGAGCCAGACAATGGGGACACGAGGCCATAAATGAATCAATCCCTTCTCTTAGAGAGCTTATACTCTATCAGGAGAGATGTATACACATAATATGGATGAAATAAACATAAGGTAATCCGGCTGGGGGGAGGTGTCATAATATTGAGATGGTTTTGAAGAGGGAAGGGGATCAGGGAAGGTCTCATGTAAGAGGTGTTATTTGAGCCAAATATTGAAGTAAACTGGCAGTGGGGGGGAACCAATTTCTTTCCTACAATGACTTAGTGTAGATAAAAGAGTAGCTTAGATATTGCTTATTCCCAAGATCAAATTGTCAGTTTTATCTTCTATGATCTTCTCTGTCCCTTGGTCAGACATCAAAGATTTCAAAATCCTCCATTGCAACCTGGGCCACTGCTGGTTATCTTGACCTTTGTTTTGCCACTGGGCTTGGATGACTCTGGAAGAGAGGGCGAGGCCAACGACTTTGTGCAACTCTGCCTCACTTAAATCCAATTCCCAAGCAAGCCAAGACTTGTCCCCATGATACCAATGGTCCTCTTCAAAAATGAAGGATGAATGACAACAAAACTCTGTAGTATAGTCCTACACCTCACGGGGGGCCTGAGCCCAGGCCCTAAGTTGTGGGTGGGAGGATCTGAGATAGCATTAATCTTCCCTTCGCTAGGGGACACCAGCACTGAACCTTTGACTGGAACTTCTTCCATCTTCCACCATGTATGCACCGATTTTCTTCAGAGAGGCTTTTTTTTTTTTTCAGGGAAAAAGATGAAGTTTATTAAGGGTTTGCCATAATGGGTTGTCTTAAGAAATCCCACCCTTTGTGACACCTGTTTTCACAAGTGGGCCAGATCCAATCTACCGAGCTAGATTGAATCTGAGTGCCTTCATGGAGTCAAGATGAGACTTATATACAGAAAGATTGTGGGAGGGATTGAGGGGTGGTCTGGGGTGACTAGAGGAGGGGTTTAGGGAGGGTCTTAAGGAGTCTAAGCAGGAGCTTGATGGGACTGGGATGAGATTGGACTCCAGGGTGGGAAATAGCTGAAGGCTACATGGAGATAGACAGAGATACAGACAATAGAGGCTAGGGTACAGATATTTAGATCAGGTTCAAGGGTGGGAAGCAGCTGGACAATAGAGGGCTAGGCTAGGTAGAGATTTGGGCCTAGATAATGAAATGCTTATGGCATTACGCAAAGGCCAAGCCTAATGGGAAGATTCAAGGAGAGTTCAAGGGGGTTCCCAGAGACTGCACCTTCATCATTCCCCCCTCAAACAAATGGGACCCAAATTCTTTTGAGGTCAGGGACGAAGGTCTCAGCTTCTGAAATTGCTTCCTGCTGGCAAGGGGTGTAGAGCTGTCCCTGCTTCGATGGGTCGATGCTTCGAGGGGTACATAGTCTGAGCAGTCATCTAGAAGTTGATGGCTTGGAGCCTGAAGGAGATAAACCTGGCAAGGAGGTTAAGCAAACAAGCACCAAACAGGCCGTATGGGAGTATAGAAAAAGGACAATTTCCCTGGAGGTTATTGCAGATGACTATTTTGTACCTAGCTCTCCTACACACTTGTCCTGTGTACCACACTGCTTCGGGGTCCAGAAGTGTGTAGCACAGCCAAATTAGGTCAGGGGTATCCAAGAGCAAGGCCTGAGATTTGGTGAGCCTGTGGTTAGCCAGCGACTGGTGTGTCTCTGCTTGTAGGATGCTCTGAACTTGATGGGGATTCAGAACTTCTAAAGGCTGGTCAACTAGAGGTTTAGAAACTTACTCAATTAGAATGACTGTAGCAGCCATGGAGTCTAATTGTTTTGAAAAATAGACAACTGGCCTGGGGTCAGGTCCTAAGGACTGGGTTAGGACTCCTAAAGACTGTCCTCTCCTTTCATCAACATACTGAGTGAAAGGTTTTTCTAGATTAGGTAAAGCTAATGCTGGAGTGGTGGTCAATTAAGTTTTCAAAGTCTCAAAAGTTTTAGCTTGGTCCAGGGAGTGAAGGGGTGAGTCAGGGCCTTGAGGGGAGTCATAAAGAGGTTGAGCAACGAGACCAAAATTAGGGATCCAGAGTCTACAAAATCCAGCCATGCCTAGAAAAGTTTGAGGTTGTTTCTTAGTGGCTTGAATAGGAGTAGACAGTGTTGTCCTCTTCCTTTCCGAGGTTAAGGATTGAGAGGTAGGCATTGGTTCGTGGCCCAGATACTTTATAGACTGGCATGCTATCTAGACTTTGTTCAAGGAGGCCCTATAGCCTCGAGTACCCAAGAAGTTCAGGGTTTCTGGGGCCACAGCCAAAGAAGCCTCCCAGGTGGGGCGACAAATAAGAATACCATGCATATACTGAATTAAGCTACTATCAGCTAATTTCAGATCCCTTAAATCTTTTCCCAAAGCCTGGCCAAATAAATGAGGGCTATCTCAAAACCCTTGGGGCAAGACTGTCCATGTTAGCTGACATGAACTTGATTCCCCTAGAAGTATCCATTTAAAGGCAAAAATAAATTGTGAGTCTGTGTGCAGAGGCACACAAGACACACACACACACACAAACACACACACACACACACACACACACACACACACACACACTAAGGCATCTTTGAGGTCCAGGGTGGAAAACCATTGGGTATCCCAATATGGGCTATGGCCTATGCAGTGTTTAGGAATAACAGCTTCATTAACAGCCCTGAGATCTTGAACCATTTGGTATTCTCCGTTAGGCTTTCTTACGGGAAGAATTGGAATGTTGCATGGAGATTGACAAGGGACTAGGATTTTATGCTTAAGGAATTTTTAGATTAGTATTTGTAGTCCTTCCCAAGTCTGAGTCTTAGCTGGATATTGACAGCGATTGGGGAACACATTAGAACCTCTGAGGCGAATAAGGGCTGGGGTGGCATGAGTAGCTTACCCAGGAATTTCCTGATCCTAAACAATTGGTTTGATTGTCTCCCACACTTCTAGAGGAACGTGGGCAGGTCTGGTGAGCAGAGGGAAAAGGGAGCTGGGAGGTTTAACTAGAGAAAATTGACTCCTCAATTTCACCAACAGGTCCCTTCCCAACAAGGGGCCAGGGCCAGAGGAGAGCATAAGGAAGGAGTGTTCAAACAACAGATCCTCAATTAGGTAGGGGAGGGCGTTTGTCCGGAGACATCCCTTAATTTCCCCTTGGGTTGTAGAGCATGTAGGGCCAGAGTAATTATTCAAGACAAGAGAACGTAGTGGTGATAAAGTGGGTAACCATACCTTCAGCTTTGATTTCGCCTACTGAGCTAGATTGAATCAGAGTCGAAGCCTTTTCTCCTAGAAAGATGGATAACTGAGATATTGCTAATCTAGCCTGACCTTAGCACGTCTTGATTCTGTCTTTCACAGTAATTTATTCATCAGCAAACTTGAAAAATGTGATTTAGACCCAGAGAATAGTTATTGATGAATCAGCGTTAAGCTTGGACAAAGGCTGGTTTGAGGCTCAGGGTTATTTTACATTTTTATCAGTAGCTTGTAGGAATGGAGAATTTATTCATTAATTTACAGATGACACAAAAATGGGAAAAAAAAAACCTTTAGTGTATTGAAAAATAGGACCCAAGTTAAACGCGACCTCAAGTTAAAGATGTCTGCAGCTAACGAGGAGGCAGTATGATTTAGTGGAAAGAACAAAGGAAAGCTTCAACCTTTCTAAGCCTTGGAGGCTTCATCAGTGAAGGGCAAGACTGGAGTAATGAACTCTAAGGTCACTTTTAACTCTAAAATTCTAAGTAGTATATAAGGACCATACCTGTGATTTCATTGGTATAGGGAACTTCCAGGTGAGAAACTTCCCATTACTAGTACAAATAGGCACTTTCTCTGCAATGTATAGAATTTAGTGAGTTGCCTAGATCGCCAAGAGATTTTATGACTTGCCCAAGGTCACACCGCCAGTATGTGTCAGAAGCAGGACTTGAATCCAGTTCTTTTTAGGTTTTAGGCTAGCTAGCCATCTATTTTTCCCCACTGCTTCTCTGTAGGTAAAAGTATACACAGAAGAAGGAAAGTGAGCATAATATTAGCAAAGCTTCAAGACCTAGAGGTTATAAGCTGACCACAAAGCACTTATGCAATCCTTCAGTTAAAAAGGAAAAAACAATGAACACTCCAGGGGAAGGGGGAGAGGAGTGGTATTGCCTTAGGCCTAGTAAGCCTCAGTGCCATTTGTAGCAGTTAGCCAACAGGCAGGGGGAAGGAGTAGGTTGGTGTCCTTCCTGCAACATCCTGGGACCTAGAGCCAGAAGCTTTTAAAGATCTGCTCGTCCAGGAGTTTTTAACTTTTTTTGTGTGTGTCGTGGACTACTTTGGCAGTCTGGAGAAACCTATGAACCACCCCTCAGAATCATGTTTTAAATGCATAAAATAAAAAAAAAAACCTAGGATTGTAAAGGAAAACAGAGGTTAATGAAAATAAAGATGTTATTATTTTCTAATCTAAGGTCATAATCCTCCCGCTGAAATCTTTCTAGAGATTCCCAGGTTAAAGACCTCTTGCCTAGTCTAGCTCTTCATTTTACATATGAGGAAATCAAGTCCCAGAGAATTGCCATGATTTACCCAAGGACACACAGGTGAGTGAGTGGCAGAATTGGGGCATGGGCTTATATTTTCTGACTCAAAATAAAGCACTTCCCCTCTCCCTCTCTCCTTCTTCCTCTCTTCTTCCCTTTCCCTCTCCCTCCTTCCTTCTCTCCTTCCCTTTCTCTCCCCTTCCCCTCTCTCCTTCAACCTCTCTCTCCCTCTCCCTCTCTTCCTTCCTTCTCCTTTACCTCCCTTTCCTTCTCTCTCTTTTCCCATTTCCTTCCCCCTTTACCTCTTTCTTAACAGAAATTCCCAACTTGAAGAGCTAAAAAGCATTAGTGCACATTAAGAGTGGAGACCTAGACTAGGAGGACAGCATTTAGGCTAGGAGGGCTAATCCTTGCATTTTGTTCAGCGTCTGTCTGGCCTACTTCTAGACCACACAAGGAAAGAGGAGTGTATTTAGAGGAGAGCCACAAAAATTTTGAGAAAACAGAGCCCTATAAGGAAAGAATGAAGGAACCAAGATCTTTCAGTCATAAGGGAAGGTCCAAAGCCTATGAGGGGTTCTTAAAACCAAGGACGATAATTCTAGAGCCCAGGGAGTCAGGTTCAAACTTCCATGGAAGGGATTCAGGTGAGACAGATGTTAAGTTTTAGGTGGTAAAGTCTGTTCAGTATCAGATTACTTCAGGAGGTTAAAAATCTCTCCAGAGACCTTTAAAAATGGGATAGCTTGCCATGTGTGAGGTGATTGAAATGTCATCTGAGCTCCTCCCAGCCCAGCTACCATCCTCTGATTCTACATAGAAATGACAGAGGGCAGCAGGCAGGAGCTCTGTGGAAGTCTGAAGGTCTTTTTAATAGCAGACTATTAAGGCCACAGTTGTGCATTTGGCAGCGTGTGGCGTCTGTCCTCATCCTCCTCTGGGTCTCTCAGTGGAGATGCAGTGGCCCGAAAGGAGGTCAGAGAGGACCTGGGGCCAGAATGGGCAGAAAAAATACTAAGGCATGTTTCAAGATAAAGAACAAAAGGGTAAGTTAGGTACAAGGTCAAATCTGTGGAAATAGAGTGGAAAGAAGAAAGCCATGTTGCATGTCCAAGTTATATTGCAACATGCCACAAGGGGCAAAGGGCAAAGAGACTTTGGCAGCTTTTCCTTGTCTCTGGTGCAGAGTGGGGGAAGCAGGTAGAGCTCTGAAGATAGGAGGAAGCTCTGTTATTGCATCCAGCTATGACTTGACCTTGGCTTTTCCTAGTAAGCAGAGTTTGAGGACCTTACTTAAAGGAATGAAATTAATACTATATATTTGCATAGGACTTGACTGATTTTCAAGTCCTATGCAAATATACAGGGTGTTCCTAAAGTCTGGATGCATAGGCAATTGATGGCAATGTGGAGTTATTGCATTGAATTCATGTGAATCTTGCAAACCTCATCAACCTTTGCATCACAAATGATGGAAATCATATTGAAGATGTTATTTGTTAATATTCCAATTAAATAAAAATTTCATTAATTTAATTTCTTGAAAATAGGCATTTTTGCCTATGTGTCCAGACTTTAGGAACACCCTGTATAGTATTAATTTATACTATATAGTATAAATAATATATATACAATATAATAATATAATATATAATAATAATACAAATTGAGTTAAGTACATTATCTTATATGATCCCAACAGGTTCACTATTAAAAGGGAATTTATGTTACACATGTATACATATAATGCAAGTGTCAAGACTGGAAAATGGACTGAGATCAATCTTGGATCTTTGTGGTATAGTAGAAAGACTGCCAGATTTTGAGTCAGAAGCCCTGAGTTCAAATCCTACCTCTCCAGTGGTATCTGAATTATTTGAGAAAAGCAATAGTTTTAATATGGTTTCATTTTGTGACAGTAAGGGTTATACAAGTGGGCTTCTGCTAATCCTAGGCTGACTCAGAACATATGACCCAGACTAGGAGAAACCAGATTGAGTTTTTTTTTTTACTTAGTTCTCTCTTACTCGAATGCTAGATTTCATTCCATATACATATTCCATTGCTTTCTTTCATTGTTTTAATTTTGTGGTTTTGAAGAATGGATATTACTCCCCAGAAAGGTACAAAAGTTGGAGCTCTTAAAGAGCACACTTCAATGACTGTTGGAGATATGCCAGTGACTTTGGGTTTAGGGAAGTCAAGTCCATAATGAAACAGGATCTGTCACGTTGAAGTAAGCAAAAAGAGAAGAACTGTTGAAAATGAAAAAAAAAATGATGGACAATTGCTGCAGAACTACCTAATTAATCCTCAGAAGACAAGCAAAGACCTTCAGTGGGACTTGACATCTGTAGGAGTTATTGATTCCTTTACAGTGGGATAGGTTTCTTGGAGATGGAAGAACAATAGACAACAATTAACTATTCCCGTAAAGAAAAAATGCTTGTTATGGAAAAGAAACCCCAAAGATTGGAGTACCGAAGATTGATAAAAGGTCACGTTTCCTTATGAATTTCAGTCTTCCACTAAAGGTTATACAAAAACTCTTACTGGAAGAAGTCCAGGGATACCTGTAAGACATGGGTGTTTTCATCAGACTATGAAACATCCATCACAAAAAATATTTTAGGGATTTAAAAAAAATCTCCTGGTGGACTTAGAAATCCTGTCCCCATCGAGGCAATAATGAACTCTAATACATATATTGATTATAACAAGAAGCAAAATTGTTCTAGGAGGCACAGTAAATAGAGCACTGGGCCTGGATTAGGGAAGACCCAAGTTTAAATAACATTTGAGTTCAAATCTGGCCTCAGACCCACACTAGCTGTATGACCTTGGGCAAGTCATTTAATCTTTGTCTGCCTCAGTTTTCTCATCTGCAAAATGGGGAAAATAATAGCACCTACCTCCCACCGTTGTGATAAAATATTTACAAAGCATTTTGCAAACTTTTAAGTGCTATGTCATGCTAGTTGATATGATAATTATTATTATTGAAATTCTGAAAGGGAGATGGAATCTTACACCTTGCCACACTGTACAAAAAGCTGAGAGATTTATTCAGGAGACAGAGACAAACATCCTTCAGTGGCCTGGGAACTCACCTGATTTAAATGCCATTGAATGTGATATTCATCAAATGCCACTGCTTAATCTCCAATGTGATGTGTGATTTCATGATGAAGAATTAAAGAACATATCAAAATCGGGGCAGCTAGGTGGCACAGTGAATAGAGCACTGGCTCTGGAGTCAGGAGGACCTGAGTTCAAATGCAGCCTCAGACACTTGACACACTTACTAGCTATGTGACCTTGGGCGAGTCACTTAACCTCGATTGCCTTGCCCCTCCCCGCCCCCAAAAAGAATGTATCAAAATCTTTTGAAGTCCATGTCAAGTCACCACAAAGCAAGTGGTTGAGGCAAAAGCAAGGAGAAGGGAATAAGCATTAGTTAAGCAGCTGTTATGTGCCAGGCACTTTACAAATATCATCTCTTTTAATCCCCCCACAACCCTGGGAGGCGGGTACTGTTATCATCCCTCTTTTACAGTTGGGGAAACCAAAATGAGGTAGTTAAATGACTCACCCAGGGTTACACAAGTGGCTTCTGAGGCTACATCTGAACTTCGGTCTTCCTGACTCTTTACCCAGTGCTCTCTCCACCCCACTTCCTCTTAGGAGGACGTATTGCATTTTTAAATTTTTTTAAAGGTGTTAAAAGGTATAAGATTTATTAGATTAGTAAATAAATTTACTTATTTTGCTTTATCCCAGTTCAAGTCACTTTTCTGGGTCTCAGTTTCCAAATCAATAAAGGAAGGGGGTGGGCTACAGGATCCATAAAGTCTCTGCACCATCTCTATGGTTCCTGCTTTGCGCTGACTCAAAGGGTCTTTCTCTGTACTCAGAGGAGACGCGTGAATTTTACTTGTTTCTATATGTTCCATGAGAATCTTCTCATTAGCTCACCTGCTAACAACCGAGGTTACCAATATTACCAATACCAATACCAACATTTATACGACACATCAATTGCCAGGCAACTACGGACGTTAACGGGACTCTCCTCCAAATAAAACCTCACAGTACCAACAAGAGGAGTCCCCGCAGGCTGGGCGGATTTGGATAGAGACTTTCAACGAAGACGATGTCTGTCTCCCAACTCGTGTCCTTCTTCCTCTTCAGTCTGAGCTCCTGTCTCTTCCTTCAGTGTTCAGTGACTGCATTCACCTCCTTTTAGCCCATCCTTCCTCGGCCACTGTTGTAATCTCTGCTGTTTCCGCTCATTGTCATCACAGACACCTGTGTCCCTGAGGAACTGGCAGACCTTCTTCCTTCCCTATTGCTTTCCTCCAGCCAGCTCTTTTGTGTGGGGCCCGTAGCATCATGGGAAGGTGAGTCCTTGCTATCTTCAATCAAGGCTCATGCCTTGGGTCCATAACAGGTGTGTGCTTTTCCTAGCAGGCAAGCCAACTACACAAGTCTTCCTTCTACCCTTCATGCACCCTCATGTTGTATTTACCTAACACGTACCACTTATTCATGTAGGTGAAAACCTTTTGATTGTCAAAACAACCTTGGTAGACATAGATGAAAGACATTCCCATTTGACAAACGAAGAGAAAGTTAGATGATTTATCCAAAGCCATGTGACTCTCCAATGCCAGAGTTATGAATAAAATCAAGGTCCCTCGATTCCTAATCTAGTTCTTTGATGAATAGCATGGTTATAGTAGGAAGGACATTAGCAGCCAGAATGTTCTTGCTGTTCGGTCACCCAGTCATGTCCAACTCTTCGTGACCCTGTGGACCACATCACACCAATAGTGTCCATGGGTTTTCTTGGCAAATATATTGGGGTGGTTTAGCAGCCAGAATACCTGATCTCCAGTCCTGTATCTGTCATTTAGAATCACAGAGACTAGGGGTTAGAAGGGACCACAGAGGTCATCTAATCCAATCTATATCAGAAGAGAAAACTGGCCTAGAACATTCCCGATAAGTTGTCATCTAGCCTTTGCTTGAGGACTTCTAGTGATGGGAAAGACCTCACCTGTCTGTCAAGCTGATTCTGCCCGCTCATGTTGTTAGGAAGATGTGTATGTGTGTGTTTTAATCTTTGCAACTTTCCCCCATTGCCCCTGCTTCTTCTCTCTGGTGCCAAATGAAGTCCAGTTCCTTTTCTACACTGTTGGATGTGCTCAGGGCCCAACATGGGAAGGCCTAAAGCAGGACCCTGCCCATGATCAGTATAGAAACATCTCTGCCAAGGGGAGACAAAGAATGCATATAGCTGCAGTGGAAAGCCAGAAGCTTTGGGAATTCAATTTAGTCAGACCAATGGTTCATGCCAGGCCTTGACACATTTCTCTTTGGTTAGTACAAACCTTCCTCTTCCCGAATGCCTATTACAAAGGCCACTACGACCCTGCTTGCTTCAACTGCTCAGGGCATACTGTTTCACAAGTCTGCCAACTCAACCTGGCTTTTTAATTTCTACTAGGTCTCCTCCTGTCCTAGGCCCCAAGGCCCCCTAGGGTCTTCCACCCTACCTTACACCACACTGCTCAGGGATTCGACTATCATTTGCATATGATAATGAAAGAACTTCAAATACTTGAAAACAGACTCCTTCAGGTAATTTTTTTTCTTTTGTTAACTAGCCCCAGTCCCTTACTCATTTGCTTTGCTAGCTGTGTGGCACTGGCAAATCACTTAACCTCTCTGCATTTATTTCTTTGTTTATATAACCGAGATAATACTAACTGATCTGACTGCCTTAGAGGCCATCATAGGATCATAGTTGAGGAAAGTGAGGCCCAGAGCACTTAAGTGACCATCCCAAAGTCACACAGCTGGTAAGTCTATGAGGCAGGATTAGAACTCATATTTTACCTGACTCCAGGTCCAGGGCCCTGTCTATAGGAAGAGAAAATGAGATGACATAAGTGGAAAATCTATGTAATGTCATACAAATGTAAGTCATTTTGATTTTTTTCCAAGCTTGGGGCAGTCTCTTTCTGAGGTACTCACTTGTATTAAAAGCTGTTGGGCCTGCCTTTCTCTCTTCCCACTTAGCTGAGACAGAGATGTTTTTTTTTTTTGTTCCTTTCTTGTTAGGGGAATGGGAATTCCCTTTGTCTGAGAGAGGTGCTGTTCTCCTCTACCTCTGTTTATTGGATAACTTCAGGCTGTAATTCATTTCTCTTTGTGCTTTTGAAAAATAAAACTTTGCCAGGCCTGGCAAGATTCATGTTCCTCTGCTCTCCACCTTGGTACTGCTTTGAAATGAAAAGCTGAACGCTTGTCTACTTTTATGTTTTTGAGAAAGCCAGAATCGTGGTAAATTAGGAGAATCATAATTCATTCATGGGGCCACTACTGTATATGGGTGGGAAGTAAACCTTCTAGCCTCATAGATGAGGAAACAGAGTGAAAGAGTTCCCATCATATGCAGGAATTATTCCTTAGGCCTCCTTATTCCCAAAGTCAGTGGAAGATTCATGAGTTCATCTGAATAATCCCAAGCTCACAACCTCAAAAACACTTGCTACTGGTGATTTTAAAGAGAGAGGGACTCATCCAGGGGCTTTAAGGAAGAGAGAGTTATCTAGACTGCCAGCCCTCCCCCATAGAAATGCTTCTGCTTATTTAAATTACTTCAAGGATTAGAAAGATAAAAGATTAACACTTAAAAATAAAATCGAACTGTAACTTTTTTGGTATAGTGAGCTAGCCCCCTATGAGGGACTGAGAGGGTAGGGGTCACACAGGCTGCATGTGTCTGAATTTGGGCTTGAACCAAGGTCTCCCTGAGGCAGACTTTCTATCCATGACAACACAGGGATTCTGAGAAAGCTTCATATGTAACAAAGGTATGTATGATTTAGGTGTATGCAATAATGCAACAAGTTAGAAATCTCAAAAGTCGTATAGCAGTTTATATTTCTCTGAGGTACTTTAAAAAAATTGTTTGGCCTGTGATTTCATTGGTAGAGGGAATTTCTGGTGAGGAAATTCTCTTTATCAATGCAGATCAGTTGTCTGGGACACTGAGAGATTAAATCATATACCCCGAATGGACCCAAGAGGTGGACTTTGAACCAGAGTGCTCCTGACTCTAAGGTCAAGCCTCCATCTACTTTGCAGCCAGGTGGTACAGTAGAGCGCATGCTAGACCTGAAGTCAGGAAGGCCTGAGTTCAAATCCAGCCTCAGTAAGCCTTTACTTAATAGCTCTGTGAGCCTGGGCAAGTCACTTAACCTCCATCTGCCTCAATTTCTTCATCTGTAAAAGAGAAACAATTCTAGCACCTTCCTCCCAGGGTTGTTGAAAGGATCAAAGGAGATGTCATTTGCAAAGCTCTCTACACACCTTAAAGTCTATATAAGTGGAAGCTAGCCGTTATGCCATGGTGCCTCTTGGATGTTCAATCGTGTCTCCCTCTTCGTGATCCCATGTGAGGTTTTCTTGGTGGAAATACTGGAAGTTGAGGCAAACAGGGTTAAGTAACTTGCCCAGGGTCACAGAGCTAGTAAGTGTCTGAGGCCAAATTTGAACTCGGGTCTTCCTGACTCCAGGCCCAGTGCTTTATCCACTGCACCACCAGCTGCTCTGCTTCCTGGTCACTATTCAGTAAATGCTCATGCTTGGGTTCTATATGAGAGCCAGAGCAGAATTTTACAGACCACTGTCTCTGGAGTCGGTGGATCTGGATTCCAAATACTGCCTCCAATTCTTATTTGCTTGTGTAATCTTGGATAAGTTACCTAACCTTTCTAGGCTTGAGATTCCTTATGGTTTGAATAAGGACATTGGAACAGAGAATACTGAGATTCCTTTCAGGTCTAGACCTTTGATGCTGAGACACTGCTGTTGATTCATATGGAATTTATAGTCACTAAAACTACAAATCTTTTTTACCCCCTCCAATAAACTGCTCTCTCACCATATCAAGCTCACTTACTACCTTTTAAAGATAATTTTTTTGGAACCCAAATGCATCTTTTTGGAACTGGCTCTATGTTCTAGCCCAGGGGCGGGGAACCTGTGGCTTTGAGGCCACATGTGGCCTTCCGGATCCCTAAGTGCAGCCTTTGGACTGAATCCAAATTTTACAGAACAAGTCCGATTTGTTCAGTCAAAAGGCCACACTTAAGGATCTGGAAGGACACATGTGGCCTCAAAGCCGCAGGTTCCCCACCCCTGATCTAGCTGTCTTAGAGCATTTTGGATCCTAAGTCCATCCTCCACTAAATGCTACCTAGTTCTTCCTACTCAGTCATCTGATAGATAAGCATGGTATCAATGGGAAATAGAACGGGGTCAGGTAAAGATCTTTGGTGCATTGCAGTGGACACTTTCCAAAGTGACATCAAATCATCAGTGACTAACCCTTGGGATCCAGTCATTCAGCCACTTCTGAAGCCACCCAAATGGACCAGAGGCGGCGCAGTGGGTAGAGCGCCAGGCACAGAGGCAGGAAGACCCAAGTTCAGATTTACTAGCTGTGTGACCCCGATCAAGTCCCTTAACCTTTGCTTGCCTCAGTTTCCTCCTCTGTAAAATGGGGAGAATAATAGCCCCCACTCCCAGGGTGGTTGTGAGAATCAATCGACATGACGATTGCAGAGCACTACAATCACTATGTAAGTGTTCTAGGATCTCATGAGATAATCATGGGACACATAGTAAGCACAACATAAATGTTAATTATCACCCTCCTCATTATCACTGTTACTTCCAGGGTGGGTGGTTGTGAGGACCGAATGAGATAACAATCGTGATGCACCCTGCACGTGGCCTGGCACGTTATAAGCACTATGTAGACCTTAGCTGTTCTCATTATTATCATCATTAATCCACATCTCTCCATCTTTTCAACACAAAAAGCAGAAGAGACGTTTCCCAGGGCTTTGATCAAACCTGGGTAGGCTATATATAGAGCTCATTCCCCCAATCTAACACTCTGTATAACCTTGCCTAAAAAGGAGATGGGACTGCTCTTGATAAAGACATTTTGGCTCTTTCTGATCATCCCTTCTGCCTTTTCTATGTGTTTACTAACGGTCCTTTTGATAATTCAGCAAGTATTTATGAGCAAAGCACTCTGCTAGGCCCCTGTGCTGCAAAGAAACAAAACAAGCAGTTCTTTTCCTCAAGGGGCTTACGCATTCTACTGGAGGAATGAGGAATATACTCTGATAAGTCCGGTCTAGTTTTCCTGGGCCCAAGTCTCTTGTCTTGTGGTCCAGCGATAAATCGCCATAGAATAACATGCAATGTATGTGCATAAGGAAAAATTCAATGCGGTGTTAAGACCTGGACGAGTCCCGTGGAAGTTGACCGTTTGACTGTGGGCACAACTTCAGCGCCTCAGACAATTGTCTATGACCAAGTTGTGAAACAATCACAGATATGCTTCGGTAGAGAGAATTTCCTCACCGGGAGTCCTCTGTAGGAGTTCCATTGAACTGTGAACTCCTCTGTTTGACTGGGAGTTCCTTGAGAGCAGGGACTGTTTTTGCCTCTCTTTGAGCTCCCAGCACTTAGCCCAGAGCCTGGCATATTGTTGTTGTTCAGTCATTTCCAACTCTTTGTGACCCTCTTTGGGGTTTTTGTTGGCAAAGATACTGGAGTAGTTTGACAGTTCCTTCTCCAGCTCATTTTGCAGGTGAGGAAATTGAGGCAAACAAGGTTAACTGACTTGCCCAGGGTCACACAGCTAGTAAGTATCTGAAGCCAGATTTGAGTTGAGGAAGATGAGCCTTCTTGATTTTAAATCCATTGCTCTATCTATTGTACTACCCAGCTAGTAGGTGTTTAAAAAATGTTTGATTAATTGACATGACTATACTAATGCAATCACAGGTCTAGACTCCTTCTTACCTTCCCAAAATCACGTACTTTCACTTGTGTGCAAGACAGTTCGTATATATATATATATATATATATATATATATATATATATATATATATATATATATATATATATATA
>CM053623.1:119399105-119421420 GCA_028646595.1 Phalanger gymnotis
GTTTACAAACTGGAGGGCTCCTTAGCTACAGCTGCCCAGAGTCTCTTCATCAACACCATCTCAAGAGCCCTTAACCAAATTACAAACAGACAGACCCAATACAATTCATAGTTACCAGTACCAACATCTGGGTTTCAAAGCTGGGGGGCAGTTTGTAGCTTGCCCAGAGTCTCAACACTCCTTCCATGAGTGTGCCCCAAAAATCAAATGCCAAGCTCTCCCTGGTTATATCCAGTTTTTGGAGCCCTGAAGGCTCTGACCTTACCCAGGCTGGGTCTGGGAAAGTTCTCCATCCCCAGGATCACATCATATACAAATCAATGACTCCTACTTGTCTCAGTGCTGAGAAATACTCCAAGACAAAAAGATCCCACTTTATCTGCCCCAGAATCATTAAAAGCACTTAAGAGAAGAAAAGCAAAATGTCCCACCTTAATTACTATTATATAATGATGTTAATGTTATACCTAATAGGGGTTTGGGCCTGGGGCTTAGCACTTAGCAAGATTCAATGAAATAGCTGAATTACTCAAAGCAAACAAAAGACAAACTCTTCAAGGGCACTTGTTGAACTAAGTGCTAAGGAGCCCATTTTGCCTTTCTGACACACTTGAGATCAGGGTCTGTTTCATTTTTGTTTTTGTATCTGTAGCACACCGCAGAGGGCATTACATGCAGAAAAATAATAATAAATTAAACTTCATAAATGTTTGTTGAATTGAATTAAACTGAATTGGGAACCTTGTGCTAAATGGTATGGGTTATATAAATATAAGTAATGCTTCATCTGCCCTCAAGGAGCTTGTTATCTACCAGGGAAGAGAAATATACAAATAATTATAATGTGTAGTAGGATATGGTAAATGACTTAAGACAACAACAAGCAACATCTAGTAAAGTATTAGAGATGGAAGAACATATGACTGGATGTCTTTGGGATTTAATCATCAATACCAGCATGGCTGCCACTGGCCAGGTACCACTTTCTTTACATATGAATTGTACAAGTCTTCAGCCTGTCTGTATTGTGTTCCTTTAATATTCTCGTTCCTTACCACCTTTTATGTTCTCCTCTTGATTGGATGTAGCCAGATGATGACATTCATTGAGATGAGCTAAATTTTAGGGGATTAACTCATCTTGGTCTCCAGTCCTAACCCTGGATGGGGTGGGGAGGGGTTTCAGCAAAGCATTTAAATTCCCTATACCACAGTGGTCTTGCTAGTATTAAGGGGATAGTTTTCCCTATATAGTATGAAATGCGTTCACCCTCTTGTTTTCAGGAAGTAAAGCTGTGGACCCAGTGAATGCAGAACAGTGGTATCAAACAGTAATATCCCTGTGCTCTCTAAAGGAAGATTTGGAAGCGTTTAGCAGAATGGTCTATCTGGGAAAATCGGCTCTTCATATTTTCTAACCGTCCCTCTACCATAGCTGCTGTCTGGTGGCTCAGTAGTGCTCACTCTCTTTCCATCTATGGCAGTGCAGCCTCAAGCAGCCTGCCCCACACTGCAATGCTAATCCAGAGCTAGAGAATGGAAACTCCAACTGGGGCAGAGAATCTTGGTCAAGTCGTTGGGAAATGGCAGGAAGAAATACCTCCAGATGGTAGGCAGAGGATAGCGTGAACGGCTTCCTTAGACCATCTGGGAAGATGCCTAGAAGGCCTTTCAAGTTCACAGACTTTTTAAGATAATTTTTTTGGTGGTGAGATGCAAGGAGGTAAGAAATGAAGGTTGTGCTGGTGCCCTTTCCTTTAAACCTAGGATCTTAGATTTTGAGTTGGAAAGGATCTTTGAGGTAGTCTAGTTTAAGAGCTACCTGCTCCAGAAGAGAATACTGAGGTCAAGGAAGTTAAATAATTAAGGTAGGGATTTTTTTTATCTTTGCATGCTCAGCACCTAACACATAGTAGGCACTTAGTGAATGATTGTTGGTTGACTGCCCATGGTCACACTGATGTTAATTGTCAGAGGTGGGATTTGAACTCAGTTCCTCTAACTCAAGAGTTAGTCTTCTTTCAAATATACTCTGCCTTACTTGTTGGCAATGATTCTAATAGTTCTCAGATATCCTGGCCATTTAGTTCCTCAAGTGTTTCCACAGAAGCCAGGATCTCAGGGATGAGCAATGGAGAGGAAAATAATCTGTTAGAAGACATCTGGCTCAAGGAAAGAGAAAAATCCCATTTCACTGTTATGATGAGGCACTGGAGGATTATTTAAACAGGAAGGAAAAATAAAAGAGGAAAAATGCAAATATGCCTCTGTGTGTATGTATATATACACATACACACATATGTATATACAGACATATATATGTATATGTGTATACATGTATATATATGCATGTGTATATGAACATTTGTATATATTATGTATAGCATACATATACTATATAATATATGCATGCATTGTGTTATATTCTATGATATATAGACTATATATAGTATAGCAATATACTATGCCATATGTGTGTATTATGTGCATACTATATTATATATACATATATAGCTAAGCTGAATTTAATAAATATGTATTAAGTGTAAGATCTGTGCAAGGCACTGAGCTAGGTGCTTGAGATAAAAGACAATAACTAGTAATACGTACCTTAAGGAGCTTATATGCTACCGGAACGACATAAATTAGCAAGCTATAAGGAAAAATTAAGCCAAGAGGAAGAAGTAACAACTGAGGGAATTCTTGAAGGATTCATAGACAAAGCATCTGAATTGAACCTTGAAGGAAGACAGAGATACTGAGAAACAGAGCCGAGAGCAGAAGGAGCCTATGGAGAAAAGTGTAAAGATGCTGTTAGATTGGGAAACAGTGCTGTGGGGGGAAATGAACAGGGAGAAAGTAGTCAGGGGAATATCAAAGTAGTGTAGATTTGTCTACTGTGGCCAGACAGCAGTTTGGGTACAGAAAGGAAGGCAGTTACATCAGGTACATCATATACTATGGCTATATGAGAATATGATTTGTTAGCCTGTTTTGAATTATTTGTGAGTTATTAGTTTATTTTGAATGAAAATGAAGTAGGCACAGCATAACTCTGATCTTACCAGAGCTGGAAAGGGACCTTAAAAATCATCTAGTTAAAATACTTTATTTTACAGATGAGAAGATTAAAGCCCTGTGAGGTAAAGGGATTTGTCCAAGCTCACACATTTCAATTCCATTAATTTAACAGGCACTTGGAATACAATTTTTATGTGGAAGGTACATTTAATATTTTAGTGGTGCCTTTTTTTTTGCATTTGTGTCGCTGTCCACTAATTCACCCTTTCCCCCTCAACTAGAAACACTCTTTGAAACAAATTAGAGTGGTTGAGCAAAACAACCTAATGCATTGGTCACATCTGAAAGTGCATTTCTTGTTTGACTCTCCTCTCAGTTACTTCATCTCTGCTAAGAAGTGTGTGGCATGCTTTGCCATCAGTCTTTCAAAGTCATGATTGATAACTCCATTGATTAGAGTTGTATAGTTTTTCAAAATGGATTTCCTCTAAATTATTGTAGTCATTGTTATTCTGGTTCCATTCATTTCACTTTGCATCAAATCATTCAAGTCTTTCCAGAAACTGAGAAATTATTCCTTTCATCATTTCCTGGGGTGAAATTATAATGTACTACATTCATATGGCACAATTTGTTCAGCCATTCCCAATTTATGAACACCCAATTTGTTTCTAATTTTTGCTACAAAAAAGTGTGGTAATATGTTTTTGTATATATGGTCCTTTCCCTCTGTCTTTGACTTTTGAGGGGTATATACCAGATTTCCCCATGTATAAGACACATCTTAATTTTGGGCCCAGAATTTGAAAAAAATATATTATATAAAGTTATTGCACTCAAGTTTTATTCACCTGCTCATAGCTTTCAGGCATTTTTTGGGCAAGTCTGGTGTGTGTACGCATGCTTAGTTCATTCCATTTCATGAACCTGAAGCACCAAAAGTGTCCTCCTTTGAAATCGGTAACTTCTTTTTCATCAGCAATTCTTCTTGCCTCATGCTGAACCATCTTTGTGGACACAGGAATTCCAATTGCCCTTTGCTCTTCAATCCATATATTCAATTCCCTCTCTAAATCAGGCCATTTTGCTGACTTGTATCTCATGGCCTTCTGCCGAGGCATTTTCAGTAGGGTTTCTTCTTCCCGCAGCCAATCTTGGACTGTTTTCTCAGTTGGAGGAGGACCAAACTTACATTCAGCAGCAGGATTTCCATTCACTTTTGCAAACTGGATCACTTTTAACTTGAATTCAGCACTGTAAGAAAACCTTTTCTGAGCCATTTCTGGGCAGAATGTGGCAAAACATAATCTAATATACTGGAAACAATTGCAAAATAATGAGCACAAAGATGGCAAGTGCGAAAAAGCGGGAAATGCAAGTAAAAAAAATCTACAACCACTGTATGAGGTGCACCCGGTTTTTAGACCCAAAATTTTTTGAAATAGGGTGTATCTTGAATGTGGGGAAATATAGTACCTGGTAGTGCTAGTGCTGGGTCAAAGAGTAAGTACACTTTAGTGACTTTTTGAGTATAATTCCAAGTTGTTTTTCAGAATGGTTAGGTCAATTTATAGCTCTACTAAAAATCCATTAGTGTATCTATCCATCCAGAACCCTCTTTAACAATGGCCATTTTAATCTTTTTGTCATTTTTGAATATCTAATAGGTTGAGGTTAAATCTCAAAGTTGTTTGAATTTGCATTTCTCATCAATAATTTGGAGCATTATTTTCATATAGTTGTTTATAGCTTGCATTTTTTCATTTAAAAACTGTTTATATCCTTTGGCCAATTTTATGTTGGTGATGGCTATTATTTTTATTTATTTATATTATATACCATGGATCTCAGACTTTTATAAGATAAATTTTCTATAAAACCTTTTCCCTGGTTAACTGTTTCCCATCAACTTCTTCCTTAGAGGAACTCTTAATATTCTTTTGTGAGACTGCCCTAGGCCAACATACTTGGGGTCTAATCAACACATTGTTAGCATTTTTGTTAGGGCTACACCAGTTGGCTGATGCTCAGGCAGCTATCAAGCTCTGACTTAACTCAAAGTCCTCTAGCCCTCATTCCTGGTTGGATTAATGGGAGGAAAGGTCTTTTGACACTTATTTTGGTCTTTGGCAGCTTGTATTTGCGCCATGTTAGTGATCTTTAAGGTTACACTTAGCAGTGCTGAAAAGGGGAGTGGCAGGGGTTGTAACCTTTATTTTACATTCCTGCTACAGTGGCAAAGATTTTTGTTTTCCTGCCATGGATTTCCAACTACCTCCTAACTAATCTAGATATAATTCTCCTCTGTGAAAGAGTTTTCTTTAATATCGTAGAAGGTTGTTTTTTACTCATTCTATTTTTCAGTAGTTTGTATTCCCATCTTTGAGGTTTGATTTTACCATTACTTTTCTAGGTCCCTGTCAGTCTAGAACATATCATCCCAAATAGTTATATTTGCTTCTAGTGTAAGCAGATTGTTTCAGTGCTTCTCCAAATACAGATATGTTTTGGCCGCTATGTCTCCTCCAACTCCTGTTTTTGCTCAAGTTCGAATGACTTGGTTGAATTTACTGAAAATTTAAACTATAATTTCCCCTTCCTCTCGTTGTCTCTTTCATTTGTGTTGACACCTTTAATCCACCTTATTTTTCTTTCCAATAAAAACAGTGTATTCTTGTCCTCCCAAAGACTTACAGAAAACTTTAATCAAATTGTTGTTGGCTTTTGATGAACTATTACTTTTTCTCCTAGAAGGGGTATTTGTTCCTGGGAATCGTCCAAGAGTGTGCTGGGTAGTTGATTGTCTAGAATTTAAAAAGTGATGGAGAAAGTGGTTTTTTAAAAAAAATATTATTTTGTGAGGCAGTTGAGGTTAAGTGACTTGCCCAGGGTCACACAGCTAGTAGGTGTCAAGTGTCTGAGGCTGAATTTGAACTCAGGTCCTCCTGACTCCAGAGCTGGTGTGCTATCTGCTATACTACCTAGCTGCCCCAGAAAATGTTAATAATGCACATTAAATTTAGGAGTACGTCATGCCTATATTTTTCCCCCTGGAAACCTGGTTGTAAAACATTTACAAGCACACACTTAGGACTATCATAAATTGTTAGAGCTTGAACCTACTCTGTAGATCATCCAGTCTGTTCCTCTTATCTTACAAATAAGGAAATTAAGGTCTGGAAAGGTAAAAACTTTAAGCTTACTTAAAGTGAAGCGACTTGCCTAACGTTATATAGGTATTTAGTAGCAGAATTACCCAGGCTTCGAAGTCTCCCTGGATTGGCTTGTTCTCTTTAATTCTGGAAGCCTGAATTAATACAGCTGCCTTTGTACAATGCTCTGTGTAGTTAGGTATCCTGACAAGTCTACAATACCCTAGTAGGTTCATCATCCCTGCCTGGTGGCCATGATAGCGTTATTGTGTATGAATTGGGATTACAGCAACATCTCACAGTTGATAAATTTAAAGCTCTTCTCTCAGTATTTCTATGCTAATGGGCTGAGTCAGGCTACCATTTATTTCCATCTCAGTTCAATCCAGAAAGTATTTATTGAGAAACTTGTGTGTGCCTAGCACTGTGCTAGGATTCCATGATGTTAATATCTCATTTAAGGCAGCAAAAACTTGCAGACAAGTAGAGGTCAAAATGCCTTAATTCAAGACCACTAACTGTGTTTGGGGAGTTTACTCTCTTTGTATGATTATTTTTTTTTGTAAAAATAAAGGTACAGACCATAACTAAACTTCAAATTATCCATATACACAGTGACTGCATTCTCTTCTTTCCTTCCTTTCCTAAATTCTGCAGTCCGTGCAAACACTTAGAGTCTTTCAAGAATCTAAGGGAATCAAAGGTAAAAGTGGGAAAGAATCTATCAACATCCTGTTAACAATAATTGAGTAATTTAGTCTGGGGTTTTGGACCAGTCCAAACTGTATGATCTCTAAGATTCCATTTGGCCCTAAAGCCTATGATCTTATATGACGTTGACTGGGAGCTCTGAATTACTAGAATGATTGGATTCAATAAATATTCATCATGTGCTTTCTATGTCCCAAGAGTCATAGGAGGATCCCACCAATAAAATCCCATTTTGGTGTCTCTCATAGTGATGTGGAGATGGCCCTGGTTTCTCAAAGGCTATGGCCTCAGAACCCAAGCTCCAGTACCTCTTACCATGCTCACCTGTAAGCTTGGTGACATTGAGTGCCCAGGCTTGGTGACATATTACATCCCTGGTAGCTGAGTATTTATGGAGAGGCTCATCACCAGTAAATGAGTTCCCTTTTTCTTCTCTGTGGCAAAAGTCAGGAGAGAGAAAAGAGGATATAGAAGAAATAGTATGGGGGAGTAAAGAATAAGATAGGGAAAGGGAGGAGAATAAAAAGGAAAGAGAGAAGGAAAAGGAGAGAGAATACGGGGATAGGAAAGGAAAAGGGAGGAAAAGGTAAGGTGAGAAGGAAGAAAGGGATAACGGAGGGAAAAAGGAAGGAGGGAGGGAGGAAGGAAGGAAGGAAGTTGTGGGTGAAAGGTATGCAGAGGAAAGTGCAGGAAGTAATTTTCCACTCTAATCTTACACACTGTACTCAGTAGGAATCTATATCAACAGTTAATTTAGGGTACTGATTGTATTTAAATACAATAGCAAGTTCTCTACATTCATCATCTCTCTGCCAGTTCCCTCAGCAATGGCTATAACAGGATCAGCAACGAAGTCTGTTTCCTATACAGCTATATTTTAAAAGAGCATTTCTATTTTACAAAAAAGTTATTAACATTTAAACAGAAAATATATGAAGGTTTCTAAACAATTTAATGGTTTTTTTTTTAATATTGTATACGAATGCCTGAGAGGTTGGGGTTTTTTTCATGTGAATGTGGGGCAAGAGTAATTTATTTGACTGGGAGTGGGGAGGGGAATGGCAAGTGAACTATAACCAGCATGGAACCTGTTTGTTACTAGCATTAGAAAAAAAAAAAACTTTCCCTAATCATGAAGTCAGCAAAAACTTCCATGCAATCTGCAAGACTTTCACCTTTCTCAGGAACATTTGCAATCGTAGCTAATATACCTACTATGTGCCAGGCATTGTGCTAAGCACTTTACAGTTCTTATCCCATCTGATCCTCACAACACCCCTTGAAAGTTGGCGCTATTATTCTCCCCCTTGTACAGATGAGGAAACTGAGACAGAAGTTTTGATTTCCTGACTCCAGATCCAGCTCTCTGTGCACTCTGGCGCCACCTAGCCGCGCTATGTATAATAATAATGGCAGCCCTTCATACCGTGCTCTTAGGCTATGCGTGTCTCTTCCTGAAGCATCACAACTCTGCGAGGCAGGTTCTACGAGTATTATGGGAAACTGAGAGAAACCAAGCGACTTACTTATAGTCACACAGCCAGTAAATATCAGAGGCAGGATTCAAACCCAGTCCTTTCCTCCTGAAGCCAAATCAGATAGACATTCCACATGGCTTCATTAGGTTCTACTCATTCCTATTGTCTACTCCTCTCTTTAGTCCCACCATCTTAAAGGTACAGAAGGATCCAATCATCAAAAGCATATTCATCTTTTGCACAAGAGTCCTATGCTAACCAGGCAAAATGAGCCTAGACTGGAAAAACAGAGAATATTCAATTTCTTATCATATCAAGCATTCATTAAGCTTATTTCTCATTGCACCTTGATTTCTTAGGCTCTGGGGATACAAGCTCCTGTTTCTTTAAAGGGCAGGACCCAGTCCACTCCTTGGAAAGTTACTTCATCTGTGTCACACATGTGCTTTAAATTAAATGGATCTATTCTGAAAGTAGTGCTTTCCTTTCTCTGTCCCAGCTTCTTGTTCATTTGGGGTTAATACTATTCCAGGGCCATCTCATTACCATATAAACTGTGAATCTGTAGCTTATAGGCCAGGATACCTAGGCTCAAATTACTCTGCCAGAAAAGAGGCCCACATATATAGCTCCTTATGGCTGCTGACAATTTAATGCCTCCACATTTTCTGTCTTATTAACCCTGATCCTTGACTTTCTGCAGTTGCAACTGTCATGATTTGTTCAATGTCATAAGATTGTGGTGCATAAGACAAGGACTTTTTTTTCTAGCTCTGACTTTATAAACATATCTCAAAGGAATCGGAGCAAGATATGATAGTTCAAAGGAACATGGCTTTAAGGGGATAGATCTTAAGTGGTTTATTGCTAGAGTGGAGAACAATGAAACAAATAAGGTACATATGCACAAAAACTGCATCTCTCCCCCATAGTATTTATAGCTGTACATATAAATATGGTATTGGACAATTTATACTGCTATGAAATTACATATATACATATGTAGACTGTTTCTTTGGAAAATTAGTTCTTCTAGCTACATATGTACACACTGAGGACATATAGTAGAGAAACAATCTATATTTCTTTGGAAAATTTAGTTTTCTGTATAGATACATGTACATTACATATATACATATATAAAACGTATGTACACATACATACAGGATGTCACAAAAGTATTAATGCAGTTTAAAGCTTTAATAACTTTAGAAGTTCAAATGCTCTAAACATAAAAAATTGAAAGTTCATTTAAAGTATTGATTTTTCTTTTTAAAAGCCAATAATAACCACTGTCTTGTGACAAATATTTGCTCTAGTTGATTTTTAAAACTTTGTAAGATCTTTCATGAGTTGCCACTTAGTGATGAGTGGATTGTCTTTGTAATTTAGCCTCAAGATTATTCAAAGAACAAGGTTCGATCCACACATGACAGTTTTGATATCATACACTCCACAAGAAAAGGTCTAATGGAGATAACCAAGAACCCAACTGAAGTGACCAAGCAAGAGAATATCCTCTATAAGTGTCATCTGGAAACTCAAATACACGTGATGCATAAAAACAGCATGTCCAGTCTTGTTAAAATGAAATTTAAAACTTACTATTCAAATATTTAGAGCAGCTCTTTTTGTGGTATCAAAGAATTGGAAATTGAGGGGATGCCCATCAATTGGGGAATAGCTGAACAAGTTGTGCTATATGAATGTAATGGAATACTATCGTGCAACAAGAAATGATGAGCTTGTAGATTTCTGGACATATGTGAACTGATGCTGAGTGAAGTGAGCAGAACCAGAAGGACACTGGGCACAGTAAGAGCAACATGTTTCGATGACCAACTTGGATAGACTTGGCTCTTCTCAGCAAGGCAATAATTCCAAAAGACTCATGATGGAAAATGCTATCCACATCCAGAGAAAGAACTATGGAGTCCGAATGCAGATCAAAGCACACTATTTACACTTTTGGGGTTTTTTGTGGCTTTTCCCTTTTGCTCTGATTCTACTTTTACAACATGACTAATGTGGAAATATGTTGAATATGATTGTACTTGCATTACCTACATCAGAATGCATGCCATCTTGGGGAGTGGGGAGGGGAGGAAGGAGGAAAAATTTAGAACTCAAAATGTTATAAAAGTGAATATTGAAAACTAAAAACAGCTTAATTAAAGAATTTATTACTCAAAATTCACAAAACTAAATACATGTAGAATTTAAATAACTGAAGTTTTGGTAAAGTTTTAGCATTTATACCTCTAAAGTAATTAAAGCTTAAATCAGCACTAAGACTTTTGGGACATTCTGTATATACATATAGTCAGTTCTGCTATAAGTCGACATATACGATCCCAAAAAAGCACCTCACTGCAAAATCGGGAAATACAAAACCATAGATTTAGGAAAGCGGAGGTAGGGGCCCAAGATTGCAAATTTTTGTCAGTGACACATTTAAAAAATGATAGCCTAATAAAAATGGTAGCACAGTTTCATACATATTAAATGGTTAAGAAATACATAAATACTTTAATAAGCAGGGGCTAAGTCTGTGGCCTTGGGCTGCTACCACTAGGCCTGTGCCCTGGGCTGCTGGAGCTAGGGGCACAGGCAGAAAATTCTGGGGTCTTTTTGCCAGAGGCCTTTAAGGAAGGGCCAGGGAGTGAGGATGGGAGTTGGGGTAGGTGTGAAGATAGTGAAGTCCAGGCCTCCTTTGCCCACAGCTCCCACTGCACTAGAAGACAGCATTTAATATGGTATTTACCTTGACAAAGACCTGGATTTTGCTGGTAGAAGCAAGTGGCACAACGGTTGCAGTGTGTGAGTTATTATGAAGTGCTGCCATGTTCTATGTTATTTCGCTATTTTTCTCTGAAGAAATCTTGCAGGAGCAAACTCAAAATTCAAGTTATGCTCAAAATATTCTCTTAATCAATCAACTGAGTTGGAACAGTCACATTTTGGAAACTTACGTTACAGCGGAACTGACTGTATATATGTACCCATGTGTATAGGAGTGTATATGTGGGGCAGCTTGAAATGCAGTGAATAGACTTGGAGTCAGGAAGACCCAAGTTCAAATTCAGCCTCAGACACTTAACTGGCTTCATGACCCTCAGCAAGCCACCTTTCTTTGCCTCATTTTCCTCACCTGTACAATGGGGCTAATAATGGCACCTATCTCCCAAGGTTGTTGTGAGGATTGAATAAAATAGTAATTGTCTGATGTCTCATCATGGTATATAGAGTACAGAATATAGAAAGGCAATAAGAAATAATAGATGGAGAGCTGGCCATCAAGTAAGGATCCTGAGAGCTCAAGTACCTCTGACACACTGGCAGTGTAACCCTAGGCAAACCCTTAATCTTTCAGGGCCTCAAGGCATCTCTTTAAGACTATAAACTGGAAATCAAGTGCTGTTCTGTGTGGGAAGAGGGAGATTCCTCCCTGGGAGTTCCCTAGATCTGTGAAATCTTGGGTCTGATCCAAATATATGTAATATTAAAATAAAATATAAATAAAATACAAAACAAATAAAATATAATAAATAAAATAAACAACAAATATAATATAAGCATAAATAATAAACTCCACAGTAGAGTGGAAAGACTTAGAGTTAGGAGGTCGGTGTTCAAATCTTGGTTTTACCACTTCTTAGCAGTACGATTTTGAACAAGCAACTTGCCTTGGGTCCTGTACTCCATGGCCTCTCCTTGGTGGATATGTGTCTCTTCTGGCTGCTAACTTCCAATCCACCATAGAAGGCATCTCTTCAGGCAAGTAAGCCATCATGTTTCCTTCTAAGTGGTTGAATTAGTCGTGTCATCATCCCATTCTTGGGCAGTGTGCATCTCAGTCTCATTAATACTTCCCAGGGAGTCTTGGGTTTCCAAAGGGGCATTCCTGCCTTCTCTTTGTTTACTTTCCTGTCTCCCATTTTCCTTGGGAGCATCTGTGATGGGTTATACTAATTTCTCTAGGCTGCTGCTTCTCAAAAGATCTCCAAAAAAGGAGGGGCAGAGAGTATATCTCCAAGTAGCTTTTCCCAGTCTGTGACTCAAAAGGAGAAGGGCAGCCCTGCTTGATCAGCTAACATTTATGCCCTCACTATGGAGATCAAGAAGAGAATGGGAGAAGTTGGTCTGGTTTAATGTTAGGAAAAGTTCAGGTTTTAGGAAAGGGTGACAGGAGATAAATGCAAGGTTCACTGAAAATAGATGGAATTCATATCCTGAAATTTAAAAGCAGCTTTATGTTCACTTTTGAAAGGAAAAATCTTTTTTGTAACTCTGCCAGAGAGAGAATTCATTGTTTTGACTTAACAGAACACTCCATTAATTCTGTAAGGAAGAAAGGGAGTTGGAATTTTGCATTTATCTGTGGATGTCTCAACTATTTATGCATAACAATATGGACATTTTTTCAGTGTTAGCAATATATTGTGTTTTTGTGATAGCTTTGTGAAGGAAAAGCCAATACTTTTGAAGGAGTCCAAAAACACCTGGCTATTAAGATTTAATTAATGGTATTCATGAAGAAAAAAAAACCTGCTTAAAACTGGCTTTTCTATTTCCTGTGCTTTTAATTGTTCCAGGATTTTCCTTTAGAATATTCAAAGCATCGAACGGTGAAATCAGTTTCCATGTAAGGGTATTTGGTTTTAATGATGTTGTTTAATCAGAAAAGTAACAGATGGTAAATTCATGCGACAGCTATAGGATAATTTTGTGTCTGCAGTTCTTAAAGATTCATACTTTACATCCAAATTCCTAGAAATGACTGTTAATTAAATACATTAAGAGATATGTGCAAATTCATTCAATGAAACACAAATGTTGGGTTGACAAGAACTAATCTAAAAACCTTAATTTTACTCGAGAAAAACACTGCTTTCTTAGTGAAAGCAAGGCAGTTACAGAACAGGAATGTGAGAAAAAAGCTCCTTTAATTAAATACACTAGTATCCCAAGAGAGATAATACCTTTATCTGGTGAGCTCACTTAGTTTAAATAAGAAATAATTTATCTACTTCTCTGTTGTTGAATCTTTTCAGATATTGTCCTTTAAAAGGATGGGATGCTCCATGGTGTAGTGACTTAAGAGCCAGGCCTGGAGTCAGGAAGATCTTTGTCCAAATCTGGCCTAACAATTACTAGCTGTGTGACTAGCAAGTCACTTAACCCAGTGTGCCTCAGTTTCCTCATCTGTAAAATGAGCTGGAGAAGTAAATGGCAAACCACTTCATTATCTTTGCCAAATGGGGTGATGAAGAGTCGGTCACTATTGAATCCGCTGAACAATAATGACCTTTAAAGGAACCACTTTTAAGATAAAGAAGGAAATACAATTGAGGAATAGAAATCATAATGCGAGGAAAAGCTTTGATAATAATGCAATTTCACAGCACTGTAATGGTTTAAAAAGCGTTTCCCTCGTATCACGATGGCATAGGTAGTACAAGTATCATTATTCTTATTTTATAGATGAAGAAACTGAAGTTCACAGAGAGAAAGTAATAGGTCTAATATCTAGTGTCAAAGTCAATATTTCAGTCCAGGTTCTCTGACTTCAACTCAATGCCAGCCCTCTTTCTATTACACCTCGTTGTTTTTATGGAGACTAATTGACAGATGAGCTAGAACTAGGGAGGAGTGATTGGGGCTTTTCTTTAGAGTATAAAATTTTCCCCAGGGTAGGAAACTTAAAAGAACACTGACAGCATGTGCATTTTTCTGCGGAAGAAGTTTGCATGTACATGGAAGGGTAGAGCGTAACTATGGTGGGGAAGGGTCACTGCCAGGATGGTCAGAGATTCAGATGGAAACCTCTTTCCCAGAGCTCCTTGAGTGAGAAGGAAGAGGGAGAGAACAGAGAATGAGGCTGGTGGGACTGAGCTCTAGCCCAGGCTGTAGGTAGGAAGAGAATCACAGATTTGGTCTGGCGGGTAGTCCCCGCCAAAGTGTTGACCTTTCAGGGCCGTTTTTTGAAAGCATGTTCTGTTCTACGGATAAGGGCCACCTAAGGGTTAGCCAATAGACCGTGATATGGCCAACCACCTCTACGCCATGATCAGAGAGGGTCCCCTCAGGAGTTTCCTTTGAGCCTCATCTCTCTGGGGATGAGGCAGGCCTCAGGAGGGGCAAGACCCAAGAGGAGAGATATGCCCTCGGCATCTGGCTAGCACATAGGTATTTTTTTTTTACTTAATAGTATTTTTTTCAATTACATGTAAAGATAGTTTTCAACATTCATTTTCATAAGATTTTGAGTTCCAAATTCTTCTCCCTCTTTCCTTTCCTTTCCTTTCCTTTCCTTTCCTTTCCTTTCCTTTCCTTTCCTTTCCTTTCCTTTCCTTTCCTTTCCTTTCCTTTCCTTTCCTTTCCTTTCCTTTCCTTTCCTTTCCTTTCCTTTCCTTTCTTTTCCTTTCCTTTCCTTTCCCTCTCCCCTCCCCAAGACAGCAAGCAATACAATATAGGTCACACATGTACATATTAAACGCACATATTAAGCATGCTTCCACATTAGTCATGTGAAAAAAGAATCAGAACAAAAGGGAAAAACCATGAGAAAGAAAAAAATAAAACCCCTAAAGTGAAAATAGTATGCTTAGATCTGCATTCAGATTCCATAGTTCTTTCTCTGGATGTGGTTAGCATTTTCCAACACAAGTCTTTTGGAATTGTCTTGGATCATTGTATTGCTGAGAAGAACTAAGTCTATCATAATTGATCATGGTATAATGTTGCTGTTACTGTAGCACAAAATCCCAAACTTATTTGGCCTACTGTCCCCTTTTCAGAAAAAAAAAATCACTCAGTGTCCACCTGGAAATCTACTTTCTTTAACCCTTTATCTTTTTTTTCTTTGAAATTTGTGTCATTTCAAAAGAATATAAAATATTTTTTAAAATGATGCCTCTTAAATTTAATAATTCATTGTAAATTTGTGGGATTTTTCCTGCATTAAAATTTTGATGACACAATATGGTTGCATCATGTAACTGAATAGCATCATATTGTAAACAAGTCATTACACACACATATCCCTGCCAATACATTCTGGACTTCTCAACAATGCATGAAATGCTCATCTGCCAACACTTGCTTTTTAAGACCTGCAGGCTGACTTGACCACTGATAACTTGCATTTTGTGTGTTTATTTGGAAAATAATGTAATCACCATGACTAACTCTGTTACACAACAGACAAAACATGTATGAGCAGTTTTTCAAAATTTTCTTCTCTTCTCTTTTTTCCTTATGCTTCCGCTGCTCCCTTATTTTTATTCAATGCCCTCCAATTGCACCTGAGGCTACTATCACCTCCCCTGGATCATTCCAGCACCCCACAAGGGACAGTATTACCCACTTTGTGGACCTATGTATGTAGCACATAGTTATTAAGAACAATTAATTAAAACCAAATGTCCTACTTCTTGGAGATATGTTGGGGAGTAACAGCAGCCAAGGAGTGGCCCAGGATCTGTGTCTCCCCCTCCCCACCATGAAGCACCGTATTCCCCTAATAATTTAGGGTGCCTTTTGTGCTACTTGTCCTGAGCAGTTTTTAGTATTTGTCCTGGGTTCAAAACATCCTAATTATGGCTGTAGTTAACATAGAGTAGATATTCTGGGCCATGAAAGTGATGAGAAGACATGGATAGGGAATGACCCAGTGCTTTCTTTGGTGTAAGGAATTTTCAGGTAAGGGAATTCTCCATCCATAGAGATGCACACCTACCCCACAATTTTGGGTGTTGGAGAATTGCTTGAGGCATTGAAAGACTTGGTGTTTATTGAGAGATGGTGTGTATCAGAGGTAAGATTTGAATCCAGGACTTTAAAGGTCCAAACCCAGCTTTGTATACAATACACCAAAGGTGCCAAAGACATGGCCTGCCAAACACCTGAATGTTTAAAATTAATTAAAATTAAAATAAGATTAAAATGTAATTGGGAAGTATTTAAGAAAACAAATAAAAATACAATAAAACGTAAATAGTGTTAATGTGTTTTTCTGAGTCACTATACCAGGAGCAGGGATCTTTAAGTAATACTGAACCACACAGCACTTTTCCTCTTGTGAAGAAGAAACACTAAAATACTAAACGGACTTGAGGGGTTAATACTAGATTTCGCTTGCTCTCCTTTTCAATTTCCTTTCTACACTTTTCCATTTCCTGCCTCCATCTGGGGTGGCTTTCACCAGTCATTTTTCTTTATTCTCCCAGGAAAAGGTGCCATGCTTTTAAAAGACTGTGTGAGAGTCCTTCTATTCTAAGATGCAATAATTAGTAAATGAGAAGATAGCGTGGCATAGTAGATGGAGGGTCTGGCTTTTCCAGACCCTCTAAGATCTGGGCTCAAGTCCCATCTTTGACACACATGCATGGCCATGGGCAGGTCACAACTTTCAGTAAACTGGGCAGCTCTGGAAGATTATAAATCACAGAAAATTAATTTATCTGCTTTAGTGGAGGAAGTTTTCACACTTGTTTCATTGAGCTAGTCCTTGAAGGAAGAAGGAAAGAATCCAAGTAAAGGTTTTCAAGACACAAAAGGTGTAAAAGGGGAAAAAATCTATTCTAGCCATCCAGCATCCTGAACAAAGACTAATACTCCCACCAGTCTGTTCATGTTTCCCTTTAACTTGGATTCTGAACCTGCACTTTTCTTCTCATTTCTTTTCTTTTTTGGAGAGGGGAAGGTGGGACAATTGGGGTTAAGTGACTTGCCCAAGGTCACACGGCTAACAAGCGTGTCAAGCGTCTGAGGCCAGATTTGAACTCAGGTCCTCCTGTCTCCAGGGCTGATGCTCTACTCACTACACCACCTGGCTGCCCCCTCTCATTCCTTTTCTGTGTGGCTTGGAGAGTCCTTTGATGACAACTGCAAGTCTGGGGTGTCTGAGGTGGGAGGACAAAGGAGAAGTGGTTTGGGGAGGTGGCTAGAGGTGCCATAGGAGTGCTTTTAGTTTTCTTGACTTCTTTCAAGACAGTTTAATGCTCTGCTTTTACCAATCCTCCCCAGGTGCCAGCACCTTCCCTTTTCCAGTTGTCTACATATTTCTCCCCGATTAGAGTCTAAGCTTCTTAAGCGCTGGGACTGTTTTTGCCTTTCTAATACTTATCCCAGTGTCTGGCACATAGCCAGTATTAATATATGGCTATTAGCACGATGTGGAGGTTAAAAATACAAAGTAAAGCTAGATTGGTAGGCTAGAGACAGATTTCGGCAATAGGGAACCAATGAAGAAATTTGAATAAAAGTATGATAAAATCAAAACGGTACATTAGCAAGATTATTCTGGAGTTGATGAGAAAGGATAGATTGGAAGCAGGAAAACTAGCTGAGCCAATTCTAATAGTCAAGAAGAGACTGAATCTGGATGTGGGTGGTTCCAGTTGCCTCATATTAGTATCTAATGTCTCATTCATGTTTTATAGAGAATCACTTGCCTCTGACGTATTGATTTTTTAATTTCCTCCAAAGACCAGTTCAGAAATTGAAACAGCAATGCTGGGTAGGAATGGGGGGCAGGGAGTGGGGGAAGGGTAACAAAGGGATTTCTACATTTTACAACACATTTTTTTTTTCTACTAAAGACAGCAGATGGGTCGAAACTCCAACATGAAGAACTCAGGTTGGCTATTTGGAAGAGTGGTCTGCACCCACTTCATGCTCCCTTATCTTCTAAATTGTTATTTACCTCTAGGTCCAGTACAGTGATGCTATGGGAAGAGAAAGATTAGCAAAGTGGTGATCTTGGTACGCTAGGGCTGATTGACTACCTGTTGCCTCTTACCAGTTGTTTCATATCTCTGAACCTGCTAGAGAGGGGGAGAATTTTCTCATGATGGGTGGGACATCCCCCCTCCCTCAAACACAGATATACTCCCACCTAACTCTTCTGCCCAATAAGAGAGAATGCCATGAAATCTTGTAAGATTAGCTTCTTCCACTGCTCTCAAGATCCAGACTTCCTCATTACCATGAGGACAATTGGGATAATCAGTCTACCGACGGAGCTGGACTTGATGATCACAATATGGGCACTGGCAAGGGCAGATGTCATTGAATTTGCACTACCAGGCTTCCAAGAGGATGACTAGAGTGGATGTGGCTGTGGCTATGGTGACAGCTGCTGCTACTACCATGGACTGAGATTCTACGGGTGAACCAGGTCATCGGAACCCAGCAAAGGAGGCAAGCCAGATCCTGGAATCCAGAGTATGAGGAAGGAAGATCGTAACTTTCTGGATAGGCAGCAAAGAAGGAAGACTGTCTTCTCCCACCACTCTATGCCTGGATCTGGAGCTAGGATCAGGAACCTACCCTTTTTCTTCTTATTCTTTTTCCATACAGTTTGGGGAATTCTTCTGATCACCTCTAAAGATCTGAGGAGGGTGAGTGGGGCAGGCAGAAGGGATGTTGTTTAAAGTGAGGAGGATTTGGGAGATGACTAGAGTTAGATGTTCCACATAGGAATACTTGATCTTTCATTTTCAGTGTGTTCAATATGGTTGAGAGATGGGATGATATAATGATCCAGCTTCAAGGGCAGAAGGACTTGGGTTCAAATCCCACTTGTGACATATTTCAGTGAGTAAGTTTAACCTCTAAGACTAGAAATTATAGAGGAAATACCTAACCCTAACTGCATTGGCAGAGAAAACTAGAGAATTTCCTCACTTGGGGAGTCTCCTTTGTCAATGAAATCATAGATCTAGGCCCTACCTTCTATCAGTTTGATCAGAGTATTGTCAGGCATTATGGTTCAATAGAAAGCACACTGGCTCTGGATCTAAAGGACTTGAGTTCAAATCTTACCTTTGACATTAGTTATGTGACCTTGAATTAGCTATGTAAACTCTCTGGGCCTCAGTTTCTTCACCTGTAAAATGTAGAAGGTGGAGAAGGAGGTCCCTTCCAGCTCTCAATCCAGGATTCTATGTTGAATAACTGGGGGTGGGATGGGGTGGTATGACTAGAGAAAGGAAAGCTGCAGGGTAGAGCCTCTAGAGGTGCTTACAGATCATAGATTTTAGATTTTTAATAGTTCGATACTATTTTGTTAATTATTATAATTATAATATAAATATACAATATATTAAATGTAATATAAAATATATAAGTAATATATAATTAATAATTATTTAATAGTTCGATTTTATCACCTAGATAACATTCATCCACTAGTGTGATTTTCCTAAAGCTCAGGTCTGATCCTATTACCCTTCCTACTCAATAAACTCCCAGTGACTCCCTGTTGCCTCCAGGGTCAAATACAAAATGCACCATTGAACATTCAAAACCTTTGATAAAGTAGCTCCCTTCTACCTTTCCAGTCTTCTTACATTTGACAGGAATTCTTTCATCCTGTGACACTGGCCTCCTGGCTGTTCCATGAACAAGATGATCTGTGTCTGACCTCAGAGCATTTTCTCTGGCTGTCCTCTATGCCTGGGATGCTCTACTTTCTCTCTTCCTCCTGCTGACCTCTCTTGCTTCTTTCAGTTCTAACTAAAATCTCTCATTTTGCAGGAGACCTTCCCCAGCCCTTCTTGAGTATTATAGTCCTTTCCTTCTGTTAATTATTTCCTCTTATCTTGCATATAGCTTGTTTTTTTTTTTATTTTTTAGTTTGCATGTAGCCTTCCCCCATGGAGCAGCTAGGTGGCGCAGTGGATAGAGTGCCAGGCTTGGAGTCAGGAAGACTCATCTTCGTGAGTTCAAATCTTGCCTCAGATACTTACTCGCTGTGTGTGACCCTGGGTAAATCACTTAACCTTTTTTGCCTCAGTTTCCTCATCTGTGAAATGAGTTGGAGAGGGAAATGGCAAACCAATACAGTATCTTTGCCAAGAAAACCCCAAATGGGTCATGAAGTGTTGGACACAACTGAAACAACTCAGCAACAACAATAACAAAGCCTCTTCCATTAGATCATAAGCTCCTTGAGGGCAAGGATTGTTTTTTGACTCTTTTTAGCTCAGTGCCTGGCACATAGTGGGTGCTTAATATATGTTTATTGATTATTGTTTGATTGATGATTCCGGGCTTGGTGAATTTTTTAGTGCTACAGAAGAGTTGACTCAATGATTGGGCAGAGTAGTCTAGTAGCTTGCAGGCTGATCGCCCTCTGGTGGTCTCAGAGGATACTGCAGCCTTTTGGAAGGCAATCTCACTGAGGTGCCAGAGGTGATCTGAGGCGGCTACTGGGTTTGGTGGCTCAAGCAGAAGGCTACCTGGTGCCACCTGCAGTAAAACAAGCATCGAAGAATCTGCTAAGAGTAGAATTTGATAAACACAGGATTGACTTATGGAAGTGCATGATGGAATCCCCTTTTCCTGTGCATAGGGGATTGATCTATGATTTCATTGGTATAGGTAGTCTGTGATGGGGAAATCCCTGCTTTAAATGAAGTTTCATGCCTTCTCTGAAATCTACAGTCTCAGAACCTCTGGGCACTGAGAGACTGATTTATTCAGGGTCACCCTGCCAGTATGTATCTAAGGAGGACTTGAACCCAGGTCTTCCTAGTTTTGAGGAAAGCTCTCTATCCACCATGTCACTCTACTACTTTTTCCTTTTCTTGAGACCCTTAAAAACAGAACAGATTTTCATCTGGGGCGGTGGAATTTTGGTTCTACGTTAAAGCAGAATGAATGGACCAGATAACCTGATGATCTCTTAAGATTCCTTCTAAACTTAAGATTTAGTGATCAAATATATCCCTGGTCTGCTTTGACCTAAGTCTTCTGTTGACAGAGCACTCATGCACAAGGTGGGCACCAGGTATCTCTACAACTAGACGTAAAAGAGTGTGCCTCTGGCCCAGGCTGCCGGTCAGCATTCTCCGACCTTCTGACCTGAAGTCTCCCAATCCTGAGTTACGTATTGCTCACACTGACTGTCATGCTTGCTAAGCTTTAGGAATTCCCCTTGTTCCTTGACTACGAGGTCCACAACTTGATTATTAGGTTAAAACAAAAAGGGGGGGTTGTGTCTGGGTTCTCCCCTTTTGAAGAGAAATCCCCCTGGGGCCAAGAAAGACTGTTGATTTCCATGACCACCTCCCATTTTCTGACCTGAATTCAAATCCTTCCTCAGACATCAGCTGTGTGACTCTGAGAAAAGAATCAAATCTCTCTTAGCTTTAGTTTTCTTATCAGTAAAATGATGGGTCAGCCTTGAAGAGGTCTAGAGTCCCTTCTAGCTCTAAAGCTATGATCCATTCAATCAATCACTATTTATTATTGCCTAGACACTGTGCTAGGTGTTGGGATACAAATCCAAAGAACAGAATAGTACCTATTCAGAATGAACTTATATTCCAACGGGAGAGACAAGTATACATAAAACATTTAAGCATAAATATGAAGTTAATAATTACGAATATATGCAAATTAGTTAGGTACAAGATTAGAAAAGAGGGTACTGGCAGTGGGGGGGAGGGAGAATCAGCAAAGGCTTCATGTAGAAGATGTGCCTTAGCTGCATATTAAAGGAAGAGAGGGACTCCATGGCATGGAAATAAGGAAGGAGTGAGTGCATTTCAGCCATGAGAGTTGACCAATGCCGATGGGAGATGGTGTATCACGTATGAGGAACAGAGAGAAGGCCAGTCTGGCTGGATCACAGAGTGGAGGAGGAGTAATGTGCAATGAGTCTCAAAAGATAGGCTGGAGTTGGGCTGGAAATGGCTTCAAAAGTGAAACAGTAGAGATCAGTCCTCACGTGAATCATCACGTTCTGAGCTATTAATTAGCTCTGTTACCTCGTGACTGGTGAAAGAGCTATTCTTTTTTTGTTGTTGTTGTTGTCAAATGTTAAGTTTATTGCAATAGTCTCCTTTGTAGCTTTTAACTTGTTGGGCATTCAACAGCACCACTATTGATGTCATCAATGACATCATGAGGGTGTTTGCCATCAATGTTGCAGCCCACAGAC